>VRYO01001760.1:4659652-4674957 GCA_009812075.1 Sialia sialis | reverse complement strand
CCTCCACTCTGATTTTCCTCTGCCATCCCTGCCACAGGAACAGGAAATCCCTCCACCTTTCACTCCAATGATTGACTTTTTTACCTTGAACTGGGGAGGCTCCTGAGAGTCCCCAGACCTGTGCCAGAGCACATTTTAACCCACAAAAGCTCAGCAAAGCTGTCCCCAAGACACACCCAGCTCTGACCTCTGAACAGGTTTTCCAGGAATGGATCCCCTGGGATGGGAGATCTCACCATCAAAGGTAATCACAGCAGGAATCCTTTTCTTTGGTACTTTGTGGAAATCTCAAGTTTTCAGATAGGAAAGGTGGACATTAACACCTCAGTGTAAAACTGGTGATACAGAGTCAACAATAAATTTCTTGTCTACCACAGGCTCCAGCAAAAAGCTCTGAAAAGGAGGCAATGTTTTCCTTAGATAACTGATAATAGTCTGGGTATAATGTGCAGCCAATTTAATACTTAACCACTTTATGCCTATAGCAGGTGTTTGTTTAAGAGAGATTTCACAGTACAGAGAGAGGTAAATAGCAGATTTCTTCCTTTAATGGGCCTCAGGCTCATTAAACAACATTTCACTTTCTCCTGCACAAGGTTTTTATTCATTAAAGGGATTCACTCTATTTCCAAGGGTGTTTTTTTCTCCTTTATTGACAATTCACCTAATGTGCTGAAGGCTGTGTATCTGAGTGGGGGACAGCAGCCACAGAGCCTCTGCTCCCAGCCTGGGGACACTTCTACCATCACAAGTGGCTCCTCTCACTCTAACACCACAACTTGACAGATTTCATGTTTTCTGGATTAATTCTTTTCTGAAAAACAAATTGTGTCTTCAAAAGGCAACCTCAGAACAGCTATTTCAGCAGCCCCAGAAAGGCATTGAATTTGCCTTTGAGATCGACCAGCTCAAATTTCAAATTAAAAAATCTCCACCAAATCTTTGAGTTCTGTGTCATTTTTCTCCCAACACAGATCAGTTTTCTTCTCTTGCCTTCAAAATCTGTGCATGAGCCTGTTTCTTCAGGGTAGGACTCTGTGGAATTTCAGGTACACCCAGTGGGAATTACCAGGGTAAGAAAGAGTGTGAAATGAGGAAACCATCAAGCACTGAGGGAGGCAGTAAGGGCTCTCAGATGTGTCACCTGGGTGTTTTACCAGATGTGTCACCTGGGAGTTTCATCTCCTGAACTGACAGTTCTTCCTCAGGACACTGCCCTTGTCCCCACTCAGCCAGCCTGAGCCTGTTTGTGAGCCCCATGGACATCCCATGTTTATCTGCACACACAGTTCTGGTGTCCAGGCCAAGAGGACAGTGGTGAAACTTTGTTTTGGACATGTGGGACTCTCCCTATTGTTTCAGCATTTTTCCTCCCAGGTCTGGGACTCACAAAGCCAAGAGATTCTCATTCACAGCTCTTCTTCCTAACCACACAGCATCCCTTGCCACCCCGAGGCAGGTTTTATTCTGACATCTGGAGCCAGCCTTGGCATGGAGCAGAGGAGAGTGTCCCCAGTGCCAGCAGAGCCGCAGCATGGGTCACAGCATCTCTGAGTCCCCAAACACCTGCAGCTGCACTCCAAGGAGCAGGCAGGGTGTGAAGCCAGCAGCCCTGGCAGGGTTTGTCCTTCAGAAAATCCAGATGCAAGAGGGATGTCTTCTCCACTCCCCTCTGCTCCTTCATCACCCTTCCTCACCACATCCTGCTGCTTCTGCTCCTTGAGGCTGATTTAAAGAGAAGCCACGAGGGCTCCTCATTCCTGATCTCTGATTTTCTGATGTTCACAGGGTCTTGATGGGATTTGCTGAGCTGAAAGGCACCTGAAAGGCAGAATTAGAAACAGCTAAAGGCCCACTAGTACAGACACCTCCAGAGATACAAGCTGGAGTAAACATGGGGAGCTGTTAGAAAATCAGAGAATCTGAGATTTGAGATTATCATGGACAAGCATCAAGTAGCACCAGCACCATGTTCACCACCAAACCATGTCCTCAAGTGCCACATCCTCACTTTCTGAGCACTTCCTAGGATGGTGATTCCACCACTACCCTGGGCAGCCTGTTCTAGGGATGGACAGCCCCTTATGTGAAAAAAAAAAATCCTAATATATAGTGCAAACAACCCTGGTGTAAAATATTGCATATTTTGCTGGTTATCAAAATTAATTTTATTGCCAAAGAATTCAGCCCTAAAGAAAATTCCCCTGAAACCTTTTTCATGTCTTCTCAACTGACTCATGATGCAATAATGGCTCCAAATTAAACAGCCAAATCCCACGTGTGAGCACTGTATGAGCTGAGGACAATTTGTACCCACCTGGGTTCAGAGGTGCAGCTCCTGAGCCACCAAGGGGCTGTGGAAACAGAGGTCCTGGCCCCAAGATTTTGGCTTCACAATGTAAAGAATAAAAGATGAGAGGCAGCAGCTCACCCACACCACCTACAACTCCGTTCACTGGGATCAAGGTGTTTCTTGTGAGGAAAAGGAAAGCAGTGAGCTAGAAAAAGAGCTTTGAGTTAATGGCTCTGTAATTTCACAGTGGGATATGAGCATTCCCAATCAAAGAGAGATTATTGGCCCAGATAAAAAAAAAATCCTAAAGGAAACAGATGCTCCATGTTTGCACACAAGGCAGGAACAGCAGGACCAGCCTGGTGGGGGCTGGGTCCAACACAGCAACTCGGCTCAGCAGCTCATTTAAAAGTTCAAGGAGCATTTCTCTTGTGTCCTTTATGGCAGAGTTTACGATTAGTTTGTTGTCTAAAATTCTTCACAACTTTAGGCCTGTGGGAAGTGGACAAACACCGGAGGAGACAAATTGTGATTACAAAATTGCTGCTGGTGGATGCTGGGCTCTTTCCCACCAGGTGCCAGCCTTTCCCAGGATCAAATTCCCTGCACTGAGGAGTTTTTCAGGTCCTTTGTGAGAGGGAAAAAAATTCTAAAAGTCTGCCCCTTTCTTTTTTCCTGAGGAAGAAAGGCCTGGGAAAAGCCTTGTGAGAATGAAAATTAAGAGGATGCTGACTTGGCTCTTCCAGCTAAAGCACTTTCTTGTTTGAACACATCTGAGCTTTCTTTTTCCTTCAAAACTAAACAGGAAAAAAAAAATTATTTTTTGGGGGTCAAATAAACCATTTCTTTCCATTCACCCCTTAGACTATCAGGTTTGTGTCAAGCAGTTGACAGTGATTTCAAATTGAGAAATATTTCACAGAATCATAGAATATGTTGAGTTGGACGGAACGTAAAAGGATCAAATCCAGCTCCTGAAATAGCATACTGGTGTTTTTTTAGCACAGATAACCCAGCCCAAGCTCTGGGCTGGTCCCTCCTTCACTCCCTTCTGTGACTTTTTGCTGAAGGAGGCACAGCCCACATCTGGTTTGTGTTCCTGTCTGACATGAAATCATGTCAAGAATTTGCTTCGTTTAAGTTAAATTCTTATTTTGCTTTATTTTTTCTGCTTTTTTTTTTTGTGTATTCAGTCAAATAAAAATTTTTTTTTTCAAGTTTTATACCTCAGCCAAGACAATGAATTCATACAAGTCTGATTATTTTCACCTCACCAAAGTGTTTTGATGGAGAGCTGTGGCCTCAAGCCAAGGGATGCACAAGGAACCAGGGATATGCCCCAGATGCATCAGGTATAGACTTCATCCTGAGGAGAGGAAAAGAAGAAAACAAAGAAAAAAAGACAGAAAAAGTAAAGGAAAAGGGAAAGGGAAGAGGAAGGGAAAGGGGAGTGGAGCCATGCTAACACAGAGAAATAAACCTGGCTTTTCTCTGCCACACACTCTGCAGGATGCTCAGATCCTGTGAAATCCCCCTTTTTCACCATGACCCCCTCATGTGACAAAAGACCTCTCATCAGTGCCCACCTAGACCCTGGAAACACAGCTGAATTTATTGAGGAAATCTGGAGAGGCAGGAGCCTCCACTCCCAAATCCCCTCACCAGGAATCCTGCCTGGTCATGATTCGGGAACAGCATTGCAACTCTGGAGGTTCCAGATGAGAAATGTGTTGGCAATGCCATGCAATGGATTGTAAATTCCCCGTGGTTTCCCTGCTGCCATCTGGGAGCATGGAAAGCAGCACAAGGATTTGGCAGCACGGAGGAAAAGCCACAGCCACGGCGTGGTGACACAGCCAGGGTGGCAGTGCCACCCCTGGGAGGATATTGCTTCACTTGGAAGAGCCTCTGTTGCTTCAGAGTTTCTTAGGAAGTGGGGCTCTGATTTTAAGAGATAAAATGCTTGAAAACAAGAATCAGGAACCAGGATTTAAATAGACACAGAATGTCTGAAGTGATGAAATCACAGAGAGAAACACAAAATCATCAACTCTGACCAGTGCCCTTGCACTCTGAGTCTGAGTCAGGGGACCAGAATGACTTCATATGTCACTGTGCCCACAGCAGCAGCCACAGCGTGTCTGCCCTGCTGTGAGTGACTGCTGGGGACACAGGGACAGGCTCTGCCATGGCTGGGGACATCTCCCCTTGTACCTGATGTCAGTGCAGCACAAGTGTGCCGCTTGGCCAGCCAGCCTGGCCTTGCACTGGCCACAGCTCAGAGCTCTGCGTTCAGCTTTGATAATCTGGAGAAGTGTCCACACTTGATTTACAGCTGAGGACCCTCACTGCTCTGAGGAATAATTTGGAGTCTGAATGGAAGTGAAGGATGCAAAATCCATCACAGCAAACATCAGAGCAGCCACAACAAACCAGAGTTTGCAGCTCTATTTTCATCTAAACAAGGCATTTCCAGTGCCTTTCACTATATCAGTGATCCCAAATCTGCCTGGTATTTAATTTAGAATGGTTGTGTTAAAGTTTTGTGAACCAGCTTGGGCTCCTGCAGAGGCTGCTTGGCCAGGAGCTGGGGCCACCTCAGGTGTCTGTATCTTATGGGCCACGGGTTGGTGTTCTGTGCAGTTTGCTGGCCAGATGCATCAGGTATAGCTTCATCCTGGGGGAAGGAAAAGAAGAAAAGAAAGAAGAAAAGAAAGAAAGAAAAGGGAAATAAAAAGGAAAAGGAAAAGGGGAAGGGGGAGTGAAGCCATATTTGCATACTGACACAGAAATAAACTTGGCTTTTCTCTGTGCCACACACTCTGCAGGATCTCAAATCCCAGAATTTCCCCCTTACAGGGGGATTTCTCCCAGTCCCAGCATTAGTGAGGAGCCCTGCACTGCTCAGCAGGAAAGGTCAATCCAGTCACTAATCCCAGGGCAAACAGTGGCAAAACGTGTCTGGGGCAGGGAGTGCAGCTTATCTGTGTTTGTGAGGAGGTGTCACCTTGCCAGTGCTGGTGTGTATCAACAGTGAATACTGGATATTTTCATTATTTCACTCCTTTCTCTTCCTTGTTCACAAATGCATTTGCTAAAGCACAGGGCAAATGTTTCCCCTCTGCAAAATCAACCATGTAAGGGAGGCCAAAGACTTCCAGAGCCTTTCCATGTGCCAGCTCCCAGCAAAGGATCTTCTGAAGCACGAGTCCAGGCTGCTCTGTTCACCCCAGGATGTTCCCAGGCCTGCCCTGGGAATGTTTTCCCTCTGCCCATCTGGCAGAGCTCTCTCCTCCTTGCAGGCTGCAGAGAAACAGCAGCTGAAGCTCTGAGCCCTGTGCAGAAAGCTGATACCTCCTGATAGGAGATTGATCCAAGCAGAAAAGATGGACACAGCAGATCCATGAAGAGAAGGGAGGCTGCATTAGGAGTCTCAGTTTGGCTGCAGTCCTGGCCCATGGTATCCCAAAGTCATTTTGGCCCAAGGAGAGGGCAGAGCAGTGCTGTGCAGGATGCCAGGAGGACACTGGCAGCTGGAGAGGTGGGTGCTCATCTGTACCCTCTCCATTCAGAGTATTTCTCTTATTAGGGTGTGTATTGACCAGGAAATGACTCTGCTCCTGCTGTCCTTGGCAGAGACAGCTCAGCTCAGGGCTGCAGCTCCTCTGTGCACCCCGAGGTGTTCTGGCTGTGACCTGGCTGGACAGGGACAAGATTTGCTCTGTCCTCTGGTCATGAGAAATCCCTTTCCTATCCCCAATGTCCCGCTGCCTGGTGTCCTCTGTGTCCCCTGAGAGCACAGGTAGGAGACACCTGGTGAACACCCCAAGGTCATGGTCCCTGAGGAGCATGGTCTGCAGGACAGGCTGGTCCTCAGAGGAGACCTGGGACAAAAGTGACAAGCCAGGGCAGCAAGTGAGCACTGAATGATGAAGGTTTGAGGTAACACTGCTCAGGTGATCTGGGGGTGTCAGGTCACCACATGTCCTCACAGGACACCACCTCTGTCGCGGGGATCACTGCAGCACCTTGGAGCTGGACAAGCTCTCATCAGCAGGAGCGTTGGGGTCTCCACCAAAGGTAAGCTTTGGGTGGGTTTGAAATATTTCCTTTAGTCAATCAGGAGTCAATTTGTCTGAATTTCAACAATCGAATGTTGGAATGTCCAAAGTTTCTTGCAAAAATCCAATTTTAAGTCCTTTTGGTGGCTAAGAAGGGCTTGAAAGCCTGAAAAACTCATCACAAAATGAAGTGTGGAATAAAAGTTGTTGGATCCCTGCCTTACCAGGAACAATCTCAGCTGACTGCTGGCTTTCATCCTGGCTACTGGTAACACCTCATGGCTATGGGAAGGAGAGCGTGGTCTGAAATTAAAAGCCATTATGAGAATGGATTCAACAGACTACAAAATAAATGGAGATGGAACAGCCACGAGGACAAAGATCTGGAATTGCTGAAATACATCAGAAGCAAATGTAAAGGCTGGAGATGCCACAGGCCCTTCAAGATTGAAAGGATCAAGTTGTCTCCTGCAGTCTGCCGGGATTAACACAGCTCCAAGGAATTCACTAATTGTTTTGTTAATATCTAGGAAGATAGTGGGAGACTTTCTCAGCAAGCTGAGATAACACTCAAGTGTCTGCTCCACCCCCAAGAGAGGGAGGGTGTTAAACTGCAATCAGGAAAAACAAAGTTTAACTGATTGCTTGGAAACTTCAAAGTTAAACAGCTCCGATAACCTGAAACCAAGGGCCTGCAAGGGGGTGCTCCCATGGGATGATGATATTTTTAATAAATTTAGGAATGCCATGAAATATTTACAAGGCTGGGAGAAAACAAACGCTGTGGCAGCCTCCACATAAGAGCAGCCTGGAGGCACAGAGTAATTAGGGAGCGATTACCCTGCTATGAGCATCTGGGCAGCTCCAGGAATGGCTGTGACATCCCCAGAACCTGTGCAGGTGGTCACATCCCAGCCTTAAAAACAGCTGCTGAACGGGGGGTTCAAAAGAATGCAGGAGGGTTTGGGAAATCTGCCTCCCGGTGATAAAGGTGAGGTGGGCAGTGTGTTTAATTTATCTGTGAACGGGCTGAAAGGTGGATCCAAACTGTTGGGAAGTGACAGAAACACAGATGCGAATTGATGCTGGAAAAAAGTTGGAATTAAGAGGGCAAGTAAGGAACTTTTGCTTTGCCAGGAGCATTTGATTTTGGCATGGGATACATTTTCCAGCAGGTAATATCTGTATACCAGGATTGCAGGGCTTGAAAAAGCATTTCTGATGCACTTGGCTCGAGGGAAGGAAGTGGAGGAATCTATGAGCTGATATTCAGGCAGTCACACAAGGAGCTGGACTCATCTCTTACTGTCTACAAAGTTGTCCAAAAATATTGTCCACTTCAGCAGATCTGCAGCAGATTAATTGGGAAGTGAGTATTTGTCCTCCGTATCTTCATACAGCACTATCTATAAAAATAAAGATAATTCAGTCTTTCTCAATAAATTACTTCATCTCTCTAAACATTACAGAATGCAGAGAAAATAAAAATAAACTCTCTGAAATTAGCTGATTACACAACATATTTCACAGAAAAATGAAATAATTTCCACTGACAAGAAACTGGAGAAATTTCAGAAATCAGGCAGAAACTATGAAAGTGAAAACGAATGCCACTGCAAGTGGAATGTTTTTTGGAGCATGTTTAGTCAGTTTGGCTGTGGTGGTATGAGCTGGCTGCAGGGGGCTGCTGGTGCTGTGTGGGAAGGGACAAGGGCTGGCCTTGGCTCCAGGTTGTGTTTTCTGGCCTCTTAGCACATGAAACTGCTGATTGCTCTGGGAAACAGTGATTCATAAACACCACGTTTCTTTTTGGAAATGTCTTAATTTGAGGACAATTTGTAATTCGCCTGGGGCTTCCAGAGCAGCACCTGGCCCCACTGCAGCCACCTGGGCCACCTGGAATGGGGACACTGGCACTCCCCAGGTACTGGGGAACAGCTTGGCAGATGTTCTTAGCTGTGATGCTGACTGACAGCTGTCTGTATTGGAAACATCTGGAACATTCCCTGTTGAAAGGAAACTTAGAAAGATTCAGCCCGTTTCAGACTGAAACCAAATTGCGACTACCCCAAAGTATTCATTTTCTTGGAAATCATTCTTTCCAACCAAGTTTCAATTCCTTTTCTCAGGACATGCCTGAAACTTTGTCTCATGGGGACCAGCAAACAAGATCCAACCACAGATGAACTTGGCTGTGCTGGACCCAGGATCCCTGAGCAGGTGGAATTTAGAAAAATGCCCAGGCTCCTACAAACAAGAAACAAAATATTTGCATAAAATCCACTTCCCCTCCACCTGTGTTCTTGCTTCCCTGGATGATGAAACGCTGGCCTATTTCCATAACAATCACAATGCCTGAAGAAATGGCCCAGAAGTGCTCAGGACTGAGGACTTGTGACAGCACTGATAGGATCAGGAGCTCAGAGAAACCCTTGAGGCTCTGAGAAGAGAAGAAATTGAGCTTTTCTATGTGTATTTATTTCTATTACTCCTAATACCTTTGTTGCATTTCTTCACAATGAGGACAAAGCTGTTAATGGCATTAAATCTTAAAAATTTATTCTTAAAATCTTAAAAATAACTCTTGAATGCTATTCATTACGTGCTCCTATTAAAAAAAAAAATTAAAAATGCAAAATCAGGGGGCATTTGAACTGCATGGACTCCTCTCTGATGTTATTAAAACCCCTGGCTAAAATTACTTTCAAAATCACATGAAAAATATATAACAAGAGAAGATGAGCTCAGGTTAAATTCATTTTTGCTGGGCACACACTTCACAGTAGCTGCAGAGTAGCTGCTGCAATCCACGATGTTTTGAACAGCTTCTTTATTTTATATTGTGTAATTTGATTAGCTCTCTTATCAGATGTGCAGGCACACTCAGAGTGGCTCCAGCACTGCCCTCGCTGCCTCTGCCTGCCCTGGTGTGTTTGCCAGCAGTGCATTCCTCTGCCTGGGCTGCAGCTGCTTCCCAAACGGCTTTGAAATTTTCTCTTCTTGTTTCTGGTGTCCCTTCCCCAGCCCTGCAGCTGGACGCTCTTGGGTGCTACATCAGGGAAAACAGTGCCAAATTAGCATTTTCAGAAGTGCAAAATAATGTCAGTGAGAGGATAGTTGCGTTCAAGGGAAAGAACTGAACCACAACAGCAGCAAGAAATGACAGAACATGGTTTCATTTCAGCTGTCTGCACAACGTGAACTTCCACTTTCCAAGAAGCAGGAAAATTACCCAGTGTTGCCTCTCTACAAAGGCATTACGTTGATGTTTCCCCTCCTGAGGACCCTGTTTCCCTGCTTCTGAGTTGTCCCTGTTTCAAAACTGTGAGAAATCAAGTACAAGAGGATCCTTGCTTGCTGTGCAGATGTGCCTGGCCAGCCTTGTAGGTGCCTATGAAATATGAATTAAATGCATTTACTGCCATTCCTGCAGCTGGGCAGAGGAGCTGGACCAGCTGAGCAGAGTTTGGAAATGCAGCAAGGCAGGTGAGGGGGAAGTGTGCTCCCTGAGAGAGGACAAGATATTCCCAAATGTCAGGGCTGAAGGATGTCTGATGCTGACTCTGCTCCTGCTACACTGCCCTCCATCCCTGCCCATGATGGAGGGTTGCAACCAGGTGATCTTTAAGATCCATCCTGTGATTCTATGGTTTTTCTGCTCTTACATCATGTTCTGAGTGTGCGTATTGAAGTTGAGCTTGGGTCTGAGCAAACAAGGCAGGTGTGAGCTAGAGGGGAGTTTTATCAGCATATCCAAGCCTCAAACACTGGCAGTGAAAAGTCAGCTTATGTTGTATGTCAGAGTTCCATAATTCTGTGTCCCACTGCCAGCATTAAACTCTGCTCACCCTGGTCCTTTGGGTGGAAGAGACACTACCTAGCTCAATGCCTTGTAAATTGACTAGAATGAAAAATAAATAGCCAAAAGCATCTGCTTTTGGAGGGACAATCTCATGAGCACAGCTTCAGCTCATAGCTCCAGTCTGTGGAGGGAGACCACTGGTCTGCAAACTGGGAATGCCACGGGGATTCATTCATGGGAAGGATCGTGGGATGCATAGATTTCCTCAGGAGAAAGTCACTGAAGTAGATAAGGAGGCACCCTCAGCACATTCCCTGCAACCCAGGTAGGACACGTTGATCTGCATTTTCCTGCGGGAAAACAAATGCATTTGGCAAAACCTGGGAGTATTTTGCATATGGCAATGTGGGTTTATGCAACCAGAGCACTTCAGTAGAAGATTTCTGAATGAATACATCAGGACTAATGTTTATTTTTCAGAGATAATCCTTCTGTGAGATAGGCACATCCCATCTAATGCTGGCCCCTTGCAGGACCCTCCTCTGGTCCTGGTAGCTCCGGGCACAAGGCAGAGCAGTCAGACAGCCCTGACTGTGTAGTTATCCTCAAAACAGCTCAACCCCCCTGCCCCATCCCTTTCCTTCCTTCTAACTAATCGATTTAGGAAATTTAATGTATTTACAGCTTGGGATCTCTTGTTTGTGGCAATGCAAATGAACCGCTGTCGGAGCTTGCCGAGATACACAAAGCCTTTGTGATATGCTGATTGCTCACATCAGGCTCACCCTCCTGCCAGGAGCCTGATTGAGCTGCCACCTTCCCAACTCCCCTTTTCCCAGGCAGCTGGAGGGTGTGGTGCTACCAACATTTTTGTAGTGGCAAAGCCAGTTTGAGAAATTCCTGCCCCCACCCCTCCAGTTGTGTCAATACAGCTGTCTGGGGAGCTGTGTGGCAATTGGGATGGCTCCCATGGGCACACACAGGGAATAATTTGGGGGAAGTATTTGTATACACCTGGCTGATGTCAGCAGTGCACTCAGAAGGAGCCCCGTGCAGCAGAGAGGACACAAAACTGCAGCGGGAATGAGCAGCCAGGGGGTGGAAAATCCTGAAACTCAATTTTCCCTCAGTGAAAACTTCATGAGCTGACACCCTGATGGGCACCCCAGCTCTCCATGGCATCCCAGGCACCTGTAGGTCACACAGTGGCTGCTCATCACCTGGCAGAGGTCGAGGGCTGGGTAAGGCTTCTCCTGGGTGCATGGCATGTCTCCAAGGCAGGCTGCCATTCCATGGACTTCATAAAAGAGGTTCCATGGGGATGTGAATCCCAAGAGAAGTTCAGAGATGGGGTCTGATGCACCTTTAGGCTCCAGGGGCACTTGCCCTTTGAAAACTGCTGGTCGAGAAGCTACAGCTTCACTGGGAGAAGCACCAGGGTGTGGATGACTGAACAGAGTGAAGAGTGTCCCTGGCAAACCCACATGGCCCCACCTCAGGGTGAAATGGATAAGCCACGTTGCTGACACAGCACAGAAACTCATCTATCTTGAAGATAAACTGGAAAGATGGAAGGGCTCAGTGGGTGCTAAAGATGGCCAAAGCCAGGAGGGACAGGAAAAGTAAAGTCTCCTGCAGAGAGGTGGCCACGCTGGAGAGCATCTCTTGGGGATTACAGTGGGGACCTGATCCCTCCTTGGGTGCACCAAGCAGAAGGGAGAAAAGGGGGTGCTCCCCAAAGGACGTACCTCAGCCCTGAGCAGCTGGGCTGTTCTTATCTCAGAGAAGCTGAGCTTTCCCCATGGGACAGACACTAAGGAAGGGTTCAGGATAGTCTGGTTAAGGGATCTCCAAGTGAAAGGGGGAGGATTAGAAGTGGCTTTTTTGCACTGAGCCTCTGAGAGTCAGTGCACATGGGTGTGCAGCTGTGTCAGACTTGGCTGCCACCAACATGAGTGTGCTGGCACTGGTGGCAGAGAGTGGCAGCTCCTGCAGCTGGACCCATTGCATGGGGTGACACATAGGAAGTTTTGAGTCATCATTTTAGGGGCACCATCAGCCTCACTGGGTTTCCTTATTCTTGGGGAATGAATTTCTTCCTGTTTCTGAATGGTCTGGAAAAACAGGGATTTTGTCTTTCAGTTCTCCTGGATGTGAGGAGTACCTAATTACTCTGGAGGAGACAATTGCCTCCTAAGATAATAATCAGCATGAGGTGATGAAGACCACCTGTCCCATGGCCCTGGAGGGGAGCAGCTGTGATAGCTGAAGGCTGGAAGTGTGCAGGGCTGGCAGCATATCATCTTGGAAACAGCTTTGAAGGTTTTTGCTCTTTTGTCAGTGACAAAGAACAGCTCTGGTCTCAAATGTGTATTTACAGGTATCATTTCCTAGACTTGTTCTCCAGAGGGGAAGCTGAAAAACAGGGCAAGAGTTATCCACCTTCACTGCAGGTGACAGCAAGCCACATTTCATAGCTGGTGGTCAGCCAGCCATGAGCTTGGTCCCTGGATCTAACAAAGCATTGAGTCTATTCTGCCCCTCTTGAGCAGTTTCCCACTCTCCTCTCCATGCATTCCCTCTCCTCTCTGCCCAGCAGGCCAGGGAATGATCCTGAGACTTCACCACTCCCCAGCCTTCAGCATCACCCAGTACCTCTGTGTGTCAGTGGTCCTGCTGGTCCTCGTGTAAATGATGTGAAAGGCACAGTAAACAGGTAACAGTGAACAAAAGCAGATCAGTGTGTTATCCAGAGTGACATTGGGGAAACATGGACTAGTGTTGGCCCAGTGTAACAAGAGGCTGGACTAGGGATCCCCACAGGTCCCTCCCAATCACCACTGCTGTGAGTCACTGATATCTAGAATTCAGAATATTTTTGTGTTTTCTGAGACCTGGCATCATCTGGTCCCCAAGACATCAAAAAGTGGCACCAGCACAAGAATGAAGATCCATAAGCTCTCCAGGAGCAAGCCAAGAAGACAAACCTCTGATCCTACCATAAACTGTGTAACTTCAAGCTGAAACCATGAGAACTGTAGAGATGCATGGGAAAAATTCCCTGGTGCCATGAAAATAATTGGTCCACAGCAGTCAGAGAAGTATAAGAAATTAGAAGGATAAAATCACCATCCTGGGGAACAGCAGTGGCTTTATGAGCAGACAAGATGGCCTGGTGAAACCATGGACCAGAACAGCTGAGTCATGTAGACTTTGTAAAAATTGTGTTTTTAATAAATGCTGTCTGCAAGAAAACCACACTGAATCAGGTTGGGTTGCCCATACCTGAGACTGGGATTGTTGCTCTGTGCTGAGTTCCAGGGTTTTATAGCAGAATTCACAAGATGCAGCAGATTCAAGTTATTGGGACTGATATCAAAACTGATCTCTGCATTTTGTTGACAGATCATAGGTACATCCTGATGGACAATTGGGAAAAGGGCTCAAAATCAAGATGCAGCCAAAGAGTTCAGTGTCACATGCATTTGTCAAAAGGAGAAGCAGCTGGAATCTGCACAGAGCAATGGGTTAAAAAGCTAATTGGTTTCTCCAGGGACCAAGAAAATGGTGCCAGGAGTTTTGAAATTAGCAGTGAAGATAAAAAGAGAAAGATGAGTGAATATGGGAGAATCCTGCGAGCATGAAATGAGCCCATTCAAATGGAGTTTTACACAGAAACAGCAAAAAAGTGAGTGCAAGCAACAGGTTTGTCAACAAGCTCTGGGCTCAGCTGCCTGCTGGCAGGTTAATGCTTGGCAGAAATGAGCACTTGGGCAGCAATGAATCCTGTTTGATGTGAGAGGAAGGCTATGATTCATGTTCCTTGCACTTTGTTTATGTTGAATATTGCTACTCAGGATTGTAGATGTGGACAAAAAGGAGGATGTGCAGGGATGTCCTTGCAGGACGCAGCCCCAGAGCAGGGACCAGCAGCTGTTTCTTGTTGGCTACAGCTCAAAAAGCCAAAACTCTGCCAAGCCAGCCCTAGTTCATCTCTGGGGATGCCCCCCATTCATAAGGAATGCTGGTTTATCGCAAACTCAACCCACATGAAAGCATAAAAAATGTAGCTCTGAGCTGGATCTGAACAAGTTGCTCTCAGTTTTGCATCAAACCCTGGGCCAGAACTTCCTAAGTGAGCACTCAGGTCATTGGCATGTGCCCTGCTGTCTGTAGGGCACAACTTACCTTTCTGATTGTTCCAGTATGTGCTGATAGCTTCCTGCCTATCCTCACACATGGTTTTGCACCTGAAAATGAATGTGCATTTTGTTTCAACCCTTGATAAGAAGTGAATGCTTTGCAGGTCAGGTCTTTGAGGCAGAAAGATAATGACAACTTTTGGATTGTATTTTTAGTCAAAATTAAAAGTATTTTAGTTGCTTGTCATCCAGAATTTCCTGCCAGTGACCACATCTGGTCCACATCCAGTTATAGAAACCAAGCTAGGCTGCAAAACACAGACTGGCCTGGCAATCACTGGGCTCAACAGAAAAATCTCCTGCTACCAGATTTATTTACCATTAACTGGCTCTGCTGATGGGCTATCATCTGCATGGATTAATTTTTTTTCCATTAAAACCACAATCCTGCCTGTGGGAAGCACACACAGCCTTGCTCTTCCCAGGGCCTGGTTGCTCAGGGCCTGCTCTGATGTCTTGGAGTGGCTGCCTAAAACAGGGACTAGACAAAATAAAGATAATAAAGTAGGTATTTATTACAGGCCTTCAATAGGTACACCTTGGGCAGTCAGAAGCCTCTGAGAGGGGTACACCCAAGATGGACAGTGGTTTTTCATAAGTTATAAGTTTTCACAGTTATAAGTTTGGTCTATTTACATGTCAGGGATTAATCCTCCAGTTACTGCTTCAGGTAATGAAGTAATTTACTCCAAATTTGCTCCCACCAATTCACTGTTGTTTACACCTCTTGGGGCCTGAGGCAGTGAGGTGTCCTTGAGTTTCAGGCCCAGGAGAGGAATTGTTTTGTCTGAATGAAATGGGAGAACAGCAGCTGGCAAGCTATGGAGTTTTAGAATTATACTCTACAGCAGTACAGGATCTGAAAAATACAAAAGCTAACTCCTAAGGCATCAGCTGCAGCCCTCCTGGCTGGGCTGGACAGGCCAGGGCTCCATCCTGCATCACCC
>VRYO01001760.1:4640331-4659305 GCA_009812075.1 Sialia sialis | reverse complement strand
TCCTGCATCACCCCCAATCTCCTCAGGCCAGGACTCCATCCTGCATCACCCCCAGACTCTCCTCCCCTCCTGGCTCTGTGATGGGGGCTCTGCAGACCCCAGCCCGACTCTCACAGGAAGAGAAGGAGTCAAAAGCATGGCTGGAGATGCTGCTGCCCTCCTCACAGTGCCCTGCCTGCCACAGAGCCTGCAGGGCTCCCAGTTAATCCCAGTAAGGTGCTGTCCCCCAGTTCCTGTCTCATCCCCACAGGCCCCTCAGGGAGCTGCTGGTGTTCCCACAGCTCTGCTGCCCTCAGCCTTGTGCTCAGGTTGGTTTAACCCGTTCAACAAAACCACCCAGCACGTCACTGTTGGGACATGCAGGTGCATCAGGCTGGGAGCTCCAGCCATTCCCACCAGCCCTAATGGGCTGCTGGGTGCAGCCAGCCCACAGCAAGGCTCTGGAATCTGGCACGGGCAGTGCTGCAGCTCTGCAGGCCTGGGCACACTGAGAGCGCTCAGTTCTCTTAGTGGCAACCTTCTTTGCATGGAAATTCATATTTCCAAAAGCATGCATGGGGTTTGATTGGCCTGGAACTAGTCAAAGCCATCAGTGTCATGCTGCACTGGCTGCTGAAGAGATCAAAACTCTGCAAGAATTGTTGTTTTGGACTGTGTTTGCACGTCTCGCAAGATTTGAATGTGAGTAACCCTAGGAATGTGTTTTTCCATCCATTAGATGTGCTTTGCTGCCCTGCTCTTGATGTTGGTATCTCTTGGAGCCAGGCTGGGCAAACGTGCCTGCACTTGTTTCACCAGGATCCTCCTGGGCCTTTGGCTGAGCTGAGCTCTCACGGGGCAGGGATCCCTGCCAGGTTTTCGCCTGAGAAGACACCTTGCCCACCTTCAGCAAAGCTGAACAGAACACGGGGTTTGCAGTGTGGAAGAGCTGCCAAGGATGAGTTCTATATCCTGCCCTGGAGGGAGCGGGAAGAGATGAGGCAGGGAATAGCTATCCAAACAAGTTTGTACACACATGAATTTGTAATGTGCTGCCTAGAAGAGACTTTGTAGTTATGGTGTGGAAGAGCCTGAAGAGTCTTGTGAGGATCACAGCCCTGCCCTCCGGGGAGGATGGGGCAGGCAAGCACAATGCTCTCCACTGGCATTTGGCTACCCCAACCCAACTCCTGCAGATGAGTTTGGGAGCAGCACAGCCACACAGTGCTGTGAGGACACAGAACAGCCCCAGCTCGGTGAGTTGGTGTCTCCTGTATTTACCTGGCCCTGCAGGAAATTCCTACTGAAGTGCCAGTAAAGCTGCCAGATGTCAGTGACTGCACATGAAGGTTGTTTTGGATGCATTGAGCAAGGCAGGGAGTGATTTCAGATTGCAAACATTTTATGGTTCCACATCTGACAAGCAAACCACACTCTTGCCAAGAAAGAGACAGCAGGTTTTACCAGCACCAAGAATAATGAAAATTTCAGTTACAACTGTAGTTAAACCCCAGGTAAGGGCTGCTTTCAGATATGCTGCTGGCTTCTGGATCATTCTGGGAAAACTTAGGGGAGTGCTAGACACCTCACCAGAAATCAGAGTCCATTTCAGGGCTCCCTACAGCATCTCCCTCTCCCTGACCAAGCCACACTACTTCATCTACAGCTGTGAGCAGAGACACCACCTGATCCTGTGCCCCCTGTTCCCAGAAAAGTGGGAGAGTCCAGGTGCCACCCCGTCCCATCCCACAGCCTGGATCTGTGTGACCCCTTTGCTGTGCTCTCCAGGCTGCTGCTCCTGTGACTGCAATGTCTGAGCAGTGCCTGGTGCTGCCCCAGCTCTTGGCTGATGGCAGTGACAAGAGGGCAGGAGGACATGAAGGAATCCCAATAAAGAGGAAATGGGTGTAGCCATCCCTTTGCAGCTCCATTGGCAGCCCAACAAGACTTCAACCCAGGAGGAATTAGCATGATTGGAAACTCAGTGCTGCTCCTATGGGATTGGCTTCAGCACAAATGGCTGCTGCCAGAAGAATTTTGCTAAGGAGTGTGATCTGCTTGAGCTGCCCTGTCCAGGGGCATTTGTTCTGCTGACACACAGCAGGGGGATGTTCAAGAGCAGCTTCTGGCACAAAGGAGTGCTCCCACTCTTCCCACACTGGTGCAGAGCAGACTAAATCCTCTTTGATCAATGCAAAATCCAGTGTAAAACAGGAGTATCCAGCCCAGGCCATTTAATTCTCCAAGACATAAGCAGGCTCGTAATCTTCATCAGTGTTGCTTCCTGCTTGAAATGCTTTTCATTAGCTGCTCATTCAGTGAACACAACCACTTCTGCTGCCTCAGCAAAACACATGCCACACTTCTTGCTCAGCAGCAGAAGGCAAACATTTTATTGCATTTTAATCACTGGCAGTTTCAGCAGTTGCTTCCTGCTCTCTGTGTTTCTTCCACCCATCCTATTGAGAAGCCTCTATAAACTTTGATTGCTTGGCCCAAGCAATGCAGGACCTCCTCAGTCTCCAAGTCCTGGGGGAGATGAAGGTTGAAAGCTTGGTAATTTCAGTGGCCTTTTGATCCTATTGTGGAAGAAGTGAGACAGACTGAGCACAGCTGATCAGCTGCAGAGCTTGGCTGCCCTGCCAAGACCTTTGCTATATCTTGCTGGAAAATTCCGTGTAAATTTTTTATTCTGAAAATAATGACTGCATGGAGCTGAAATGTTTCAGGGGAACATTTCAATGACCAAGGGGAAGAAATGAAAAAAAGAAGATGGTTTGAATTGCAAAATGAGAAGACCCAGTGATGGTGTGCCTTCTCCCAAGGCAGCCTTTGAGGAAGCAGAAATGCTCTGTGACAGCAGTGCAGCCCATAGCCAGGAAAGGGTTAGGACTCACTGTCAGAACATGGCTCAGGCTGACTCTGACCCTGCACTTTCAAGGACTATTGGGTGACCAGAGAAAGGCTGATGGACCCAGGCTGATTTAGTGGCTGGGATGTGTCAGCTGCTCAGTGTCCCTGCCAGCTCTGCAGGTGATGCTCCAGGCCAGGCTCTCTGAAGTGCTCACCTACAGATCATTCCTTTCCCCGGGCAGACCCTGCCCTGCAGCATGTGACCCGCTGCTCCTCTCCCGGGATCAGCCTTCCTGTGCCTCTGAGTCACACCGAGTGTTTCAAAGAAAATTTTGGTGCCTCATTTCTTCATTTTCCTATGTCTGGGGATTTTCCAGCCTCTGATCCACGCCCTTCAGTCTTGCAGTGCAACTCGTACTCCTCACTCGTTCTCCTTGCTTGGACCTGATCCTTAATGTGCTTGTAATTTATCCCAGCCCCCACATTAAGGTTAAAGCCCCTTTGTTTGTTCTACTGCTGCACCAATGCCAAGGAGATGGGGCAGGGAGTGTCAGAGAGCTCCACCAGCTTCTGATGATCTCCAAACAGGCTGGGTGAGGGCTGACAGAACCATCACTGCCCAAGGATGGGACCCAGGACAGCCTGGGACAAGGGCAATGGGGCCACCAGCATCCCACCAGCAGCATCAGCCTTTTCCTGCTCGGGCATCCCACTTAGTTTCAGGAAGAAAAATAAAATAAAATAAAAAAAAATTGACCCCTTTTGTGACGTGAAAACGAATGACAGCATCAGGTCTAGGTTGTGGCCATCAGCTGTGCCTCACCCTGTGCAATTCCCTAGAGAAGAGCAAAAATTCGGCACAGAAACCCCAGGGAAGGAAGAACCCAGGCGGGTCCAGCACTGCCCGAGGAGCTCGATCCCTGCCTGCCCCTCGCTGGAGTGCAGCTCCAGCGGTTCTGTTCCAGGCTAACACTGAGTTAATTCCTCTGAAGCCTCACGGGATCCCCAGGCAGCCCTTTCCGGAGGGGAATTTGGGGATTCTGCAGAATAACCCAGCATGGGATGGGGCGGGGGGAGAGCACACTCATGGACACCCAGACATCCAGTTTTCCTCCTCCAGCCCTGATTCCCCTGACCCCTGTAGTCTGAGGTTGCCCCGGAGCATTCACTTGCTGGAACTCTGTAAATGCAGTATTTTCTCCCCTGCACAATTTTTGCCACATCCTCCTCCTCCTCCCCCACTGCATCCTCAAGGTCGCACCAGGGGTGATCTGATGAAAGGCAAATGGGAGGGAAAAAAGCCCAGCGAGATGAAAACTGATCCCTGCTCCAGCTCCAGCTCCAGCCTGTTCCCCCAGCCCCGCTTGGCTCCCTTCCCACTGCCCCAGCATCTTCACACCTTGCACCCTGGACACACTTCTGAGGTGCTTATGAAAGGAATTGTACATTCAGGTATTCTGAGAACTGGCTGAGTCTTTTGTCCTGAGAGGGGATGGGAAAGCTCCTTAAGCAAGGATTGTGTAACCCTGGCATGCTGCAGTGCTCCCGCTGGAAGGTGATGGGAAACTGAGCAGAAAATAGCCTTTGAAATGCCCAGCTGGACACAGAAGGGCTTCACTGAAGCCCTGACTCCCCCTCACCCCACTCATAACCCCATGGCTGCCTCTCCACCCAGGAGGAGATACCCAGGGATTTCCTAGCAGCCAGAGTCCTACATCTGTAGCAGTAATTTAAATGTGACTGGCATTGCTCCTGGCCCTGAGGCCACTGACTCTGAACACTGTGAAACTTTCTTATCCCCCAATCTGGGATGGATGCAGTCATATCAAGGTGCCCTTAAACTTTTTTCAGGAAAAATGGTTTTTAAAAGTTTCTAAAACCCCAAATCACATGCCTGAGAGCTGCAGTCACAGTGAGAGCTGGGAAAGTTCTTGATGGCCACGAGACCTTCCAGCCCTGTGGCCCAACCCTCTGTCATCCCCAGGAGAGGCAGCCCCAGCAGGAAGCAGTGACTTGCACATCTTTGGCAGCTGCAGCTGGATGCAGTTTGTGCCAGTTTGCCCAGTCCTGGAGCTCCCACTGTCCTGAGCTGATGGGTGCTGGGCTTTCCCAGCCCACCAGCAGAGACCTGCAGCTTTCACTGCTCAGCCCTCACCTCAGCACCTCACTGACACCCCAGACTCCTCAGGGACACACAGCTGCTCTCCCACACCCATCTCCAATCCAGATGTGGCTTCAGTGCATCCCTGCCTGGCCAATGTGCACCAGTGCTAGTGAGAGGGCTGTGACAGTGTGATGGGAATAAACACACAAGAGAAAACACTGGTTTTGCTGAAATTCTGTGATGAGCTAGCTGAAGAAAGCTTGCACTGGGAGCTGAGAGCAGGGTTTGGACAGCAAACTGCTTGCCATCACTGCTGCTCACCCCAGGCCAGCATGGCAGGGGCAGAGGGGTCCCTTGGCTCTGCCTGCTCAGGGGAGGCAGGAGCAGCACAGGGGAAGGGATGATGTGAAGATTCCTTCAGTGTGAAAGTCACTGGAAAGGCTGCACATGCCCCTGAAGATCTTTGCTATTGTTTGAAGCTTTCCTCAGCACTAGTGGGATTTTCCTAAAATCCCCACCATGGTTTTCAGTGCTAACAAGGTGGGAAGGCAGTTTCTGTGATAAATACAGAATGGGGAGACTTAGGAAGCTTCAGGAACTCCAGTTTCACTGTTCTTCCTCCTGCTAATGGCAACAGCATCAGGGTCTCCAGCAAGGTCATTTGGAGGTTATTTCCTGTCCAACTGTAAACCTGACAAGCTCTTGGCCTGCCAGTGACTGCACTGCACAAAGGGATTGGTGTGCCCAGCCCTGTGAAACAGCCCCAGAGCTCTGCTACTTCCTAAGGCGAAGCATCTGAGAGTCCTCAAAGACTGAACTCTCCCCAAAGAAAACTTTCCCTGATGCCCTGTGTCCATGCAGGATGGCTTAGCTCCCCAGAAGGAAACCAGGGAATCTTTGGAAGTTCAGAGCTGGTCCCTTAGCTCATCTCCCACCTCTCCCTGGAAGGTTAGGAAGGGGTTAGGCCACACTCTTTATCAGCCTGGGCAGAAGCATCCTCAACCTTTCTCCAGCAGGTTTTCAGGCTCTCCTTTTCTCAGGAGCTCATTGAGTAGCTCTCCCTTTGTCCCCTGTTTTTACCACTTTCATCCATGTTTTCCAGTGTACCAAACACAAGTGTTCTGCATTCCTGGACCTGACTGCTCAGCCATCCAACACTCTGGGAGGGTGCCAGAGTGCTTTCTGCAGAACTGCTGGACTGTTTTTCAGCAAATGTCCAGTCAGTAGCTGGATTGTTTGAATATCCAGCAAAATCAAGTCCAAACTGCAGACTGGCCACGTGAGTTCCCAAGAAGTGATTTTATCAAAACTTCTGGCAGAGCAAGTGCCTGGTGTGACAGAGGCTTTTCAGGGGTGGGTATGGAGAGCAGTGATTCAAGCAGCACCTTTATTGGAGCAGAGTCAGCAGCTTGGCTTTGCTCCTCACTTCCAGTGTGTGCCCAGGCATGGGATGCAGGAACAACCATCTTCATCAGAAGTGTGTAATTAAATTTTCACTGGGCCAGGAGAAGGCTGGTGCAGAAGATTCCTATTCAGATACCTGAGCTGCATCTTTGCAGGATAACATATCAGCCACAGGTGATGTGGTTCCCAATCACATCTTCTCAAGCATGATTTGAGCTGCAGATTTCATGTTGCTCATAAACCAAACATTGGGGGAAGCTTTGTGATCGGGTTTTTTTCCTTTTCACAAACCGTTTCCCATAAGCAAGGAGCACAAGTTTAAGCCTCCTGAGAATATCTTCACATTTCTGGTTTGAGTTTTCGTCATCAAATACAAGATGGAACAACACACTCCATCCAGAGTGTTCATCACATTCCACCCTAAGAGAGGTGGAGCAGGATAGGGTCCTGCACAGGACCACTCTGAAAATCATATCAGACAAATGGTGTGATTTTTGGGGTGTCCTGTGCAGGGCTGGGAGTTTGACTTCAATGCTCCTTGTGGGTCCCTCCCAGCCCAGGGCGTTCTGTGATTCTGTGTTTGCAGGGGGACATCACAACACCTGGTGTTGGAAAAATCACACAGATCCCTGGCTGTTTGAGATGCTATTGTTAGCAGCAGTAATCCTGTGCTACAGGAGCTGGGAGGGATTAGGAAGGAAGAGCATTTCTCCCTGTGTTGTGGGGATTGCACAGTAAATTTCCACAGGCTGCTGTGCACTAAGGTGAGGGTTTCTCAGCTACAGCACTCCTGGAATTGCTGCTACAGTCATGGACTCTTTAAACACCACGGGAAAAAAAGAAAACACCACCAAGAAAAACATTGTACCACTATCATGGAAGTGTAAAAACCCCAAAACTGTGTTTTTTTCCAGAGCAGTGGTAGAGCTAAAATCTGCTTTTATAATAATTTTGTTTCTGTTGCTTAGATTTCAGGCAAGGATTGCTTTCCTAGGAGCACAGGGTGGCTGGATTCTTTAACAATGAGTTTCAGCATTGCCAGTCATTGTCAAACCTCAAAAGTATGAAATCAGATTAAAAGATATTTAAGAATGGAAAACACGTTGGATCCTATTTTGCCTGCTCCATTCTGCCCTCACTTGTGTTCTCAAGCTTTTGTCTGCTTCAACTAACCTGAAAATAAAGAGGCTTAGATTAGCCTATGCAGTGGATTTGTGGTGTGCCTACACTTGTAGATCCTTCCTTGTCCAACTGCACCATGATCTCTGCTCATCATGCAGCCCCCTGGCCTCAGGCATCCTCTTCCCACTGGAAAGCCATGGCCAGCCAAAGCCATGGCCCCAGAACAGCCTTGGCCATGCAGCTCTGCCATGCTGCTACCTGCAGGGACAAGAATGACATCTCTCTGTGGGCCTGGCTCCCATGGCTTTGGGTTTATTGGAAAGCTGGGCTGTGCCAAACAGCAGCAGTCACTGTCACCAGAGTCCAGCCAAGGCTGAGTGTGCAGTGTCTTCATTTGGAAGCAAAAGCCAGCAGGAAGGATGGGGGTTTTTCAGGTTTTGTTACGTAAAAGTAATTTAAACACTTGTGTCTATGGTAAGTAGCCAGGATTGATCTGTCTCCACAGAGGTACGAAGGAGGGCACATTCTCAAGGAGATACATCCTCCTTCTTGCCATGGATCTTCTTCCCCATTCCCATGAGTGTCAACCACAGCCTTGTCCACATTTCCCCTTGGCAGCATGACTGGAGCTGTTGTCTGAAGTCCCTATCTTTTATTTTCCACAGGGCTATAACAGGAGAGGGAGCAGTGACATGTGACAGACTGATTTAGGCCCTGCTGAGAGGATGTTTACAGAACTGGGACACCAGTGACGTGCTACAGAGAAGCAGGATGTCTTTGCTCCTGTAACTCTGTGGCTCAGCAGAGCTTAACCTGTTTGTCCCTTCCATAAATGTCCCAAAGGGAGCTGTGAGCACCCCTAGGCGTTTCCCACCAGTGTTCAGGCAGTGTTGTTCTATCAGGGATTACAGGAATGCTCTGTCCTGGGCCAGTGCCATGCCTGGCATGATCATAATGGCAAAGAATCACATCCAGAGATTGGGGTGGGTGTAGCACAACATGATTTCCCATTTCTTTTGGGAATTTCACCAACAGCTGTAGGAGTGCATCCCTTCAGAGCCAGAGATTGCTTGCAGATGCAGATGTTTCTGTCCCTTTCCTGGGCAGAAATACAGCCCTTCTGGTAAGAAATACACCTGGTCATCCTCATGTTGCTTCCTGAGAGTCAGAAACTTTCCCCATTGAGTTTGTGTGTGAGTTCTCCAGCCAGTGCTGATGGAAGCAGACAGACTGTGAAGCAGCCAGTAAAGCCAGAATAACTAGAAATGATTGGACTTTGCACTGAAAATTACCTGGTGCCTGATTGCTGTGACCAGAGCCCAGATGAAGGCTGTGGGGTGGGCCCTGTCACACCCAGGCAGGGCTGCAGCAGCTCTGAGCCCCAGTAAAGCACCAGGTTAGAGTTCCCAAAGTTGATGCTGTAGTTGGGTCACTTGGCCAAGTCCTAAGGGAGTTGATTTGTCCCTGCAGTGAGCAGGAAGGCTCTGTGGTCAGGACATGCCACATGCAGGCAGCTGCTGCCTGTGCAGCAAAGGTCACATCCAGAACTTGTCAGCTCCGTGTGTCCCCAGCTCCACCCTCCTGACACAGGGCCTGGCTGGATGTTCCCATGACATCCACGTCTTGCAAATATCAACTCCAGATCATCTAGATGGTGCAGCTCCCACAAGCCTGCCAGGTCTGTCTGCTGCCTGTAAGCAGCACAAGGTGGGAAGGAAGCAGCTGGTTCCTCTCTCAGTCCTTAAGGCTGTGACTTGCTCCATTCAGACACAGGTCACACCTGACCTCTCTTAGACCTTGTTTCTTCCCGAGGGAATTTGCTGATGTGAGTGCACACAAGGCAGGAAATGTAAAAATTCAAGACCTGCTATGAGATGAACTCCCTTAACCTTCCCTACCCAAGCATCTTGGGAATCCGGCCAGGAGCTGCAGTCCAGAGCATCCCATGGCCCAGGGCTCAGTGTGCTGCAGTCAGGAATGACAAACATTCCCCAGCTGCATCTAGGGCATGTGGCCTCCCAGCCAGCCAGGGCCTGAGTGCCACTGCATTCAAAGGAACTGTTCCCTAAAAGACCTGTGATGTCTCGTATCTGGTATTCACCACTCTTTGGTCTGTTTTGAAGCAGCTCAAGGCACTGCAGGTTCAGTTCTGTCTCCACATATGCTGGTATAGGCTCTTGCATATCTGCTGATGCTCAGCACCTGCCAGAAGCCTCTTCTCAGTCCCTACCCCAACACTCAACCTGCACTGTTGAGCAGGAGAACACAAAATTTAACAAGGGTCCAAAATTTTCCTCATTACCTACTGAGACTGTGGATGTTCCTGTCACTGTAGAAATAGCTGGTAAGATTTCAAAGCTCCCTGAAGTGCTGGCTGACCTCATGAGTGCCACAGGTGAATGACATCTCAGTTCCTGCTGTCTGAGCTGCACTGGTGACATCTTTGTTGAGGGAGATGTGCCCACAGTACCTCACAGAGGAGCTCATTACAGTGCCTTGGAGGAGCTCACTGGCTGTGAGTGCTGGAGCAGGGAGAAGATGAGGCTGTGTTAAATACAAAATGATCACAAGCTGCTTACACAGAATGCCCATAAAAAGGTGAAAGGATGATAAAACAGGTCTGGGAGACACAGCAAGGTGTCAGCTAATCCCCTTCCCACACAGTGCTGCTTCTGGCACTTACAGCTCTGTCTGACCTGGATTTAAAATCCTCTCATACTGGAGTCACAGGATTTTCCCCCACATTTGCCTTCCTGATGGTCAAAGGTTTCCACTTGTGTTGAACCAAAACATTCTTTTTTACTGTTTATTTTCACAACTTCTTTTCTTTTTGCCCATGAACACATGTTGCCTTCAGCTTTGTGCAGACTTTCCTCTTGAAATATGTCTCAGGAGCTGTACAAGTTATGCCTGCCATTGCAAAATATCAAATTTGCAGGAGCATGTAAATGGTTTCCTTAATGCTCCACCTTCCAAGAGCACACATATCCACATTCTCCTCTGATTATTTTGGGAAGTTCTCTTGTTCCACCATGGAAAGAGAATGGCAGATCTGTCTGCCCCAGGCAACATGACCAGCTTTCCCCAAAGTGAAGTGGGACATGAAGTGGAAATAAGATGCCAAAGTCCAAAAGGGAAGCAGGGTGCAGTTCACCTCCTGTGTGAAATGGCTAAAAGGCAGGGAAGCTGATGTGAGCAAGTCATGCCCAGCTCTATTTATAAGCACTGGAGGCAAAAAAAAATACAAGTGATTCATTTGGCTGTGACCTACCTGTCAGGCAGGTGAGTCGTGCCCCAAAAGTGCTTCATTCCAGCCTGAAGCTGGTCTAGACAGCTGACCCAGAGGGAGACAGTGACAGCATCTCCCACAGCTCTGAACAGGGGGAAAAGGAGGGTAAAGCCAGGCTGAGAAACTCCAGCACCAAAGCCTGGCCTGGCAATATTGCCTAAGCCTGGGCAACAGAAGAATCAGGGTTTTTTCATCTTGCAACTTGGAAAACATTCCTCTGCCCCTTATTTTTACTCCTTGTTTTCTATTTCAATAACCTCTTATGTAGAGTCCAATTGCTGGATCCCCACAATTTTCAGTTGTCCTTAAAGTGCAGAAAATTGTGATGGAATGGAATGGAATGGAATGGAATGGAATGGAATAGAATAGAATAGAATAGAATAGAATAGAATAGAATAGAATAGAATAGAATAGAATAGAATAGAATAGAATATTTCATTTGGAAGGGACTTACAATGATCAGCCATTGCCAACCCCAGCCCTTTCAGGGCAGACCAAATCTGAAGTGTGTTATTAAGGGCACTGTCCTAATGCCTCCTAAACCCTGCCAGGCATGGGCCACCCACCAGCACCCAAGGAAACCTGTTCACCACCCTCTAAATAAACAAATAAATGCTTCCTTAGGTCCAAACTTCCCATGCATCCTGAAACCATGAGCAATACTGGCTCTTGGCTGGGTGTGCTGTGAGGAGGGCAGAAGAAAACCTCACTTCCAGAGCTGCAGGAGGGTAACTGGTGTTCCCAGCCACAGCTCATGGGAGGAGAGTGGGTGAGGGGTGCATGTGTGAGAGGGGCAGGATGGCTCCAGAGCTGGCAAGGATTTGCCCACACCAATGTGCCAGCAAGCTCCTGGGCACTGGAACTGGTGCCAGCACAAATCCAGACTGACTACTCTATAAGAAGGCAAATAGATGGGGAGTTTTTATGATACCCCTTGAGGGAAGTTAAACACACATTTGTTCTTAAAGATAGAAGAGAAATTTAATGAACACTTGTTGGGCAGAGTCCTGCTGCAATATGTGGAGTCTGAAAAGATGCATCACAATCCCCAGGCCCTTGCAAGGAGCCATTTAGTCTCTGGCACTTCTGCTTCCAGAGAGTTTTACTCTCCTTGCATTTGACTCTTTGCCCTCTCTGCCAGATCATTCCTTCATTATTTTCCCTGCTGAGCAGTTACAATCAGTACTTTCTTCATCCCAGATCAAACCCTGAAACCAAGAACTGAGGCCATATGTGTGTAAAAGAGGCAGGCTGCAGTGATGTTCTCATCTCCTGTGACTACACTGATGACCCAAGAGCAGCTCCTGCAGCAGTGAGACAGCTTTCCAGGAATCTGCCTCTGGGGAATCATCTCCAGATCCAAGCTGAGACCATGATCCAGCTGGAAAATATCTTGGGTTCTGTGCCCCACCTCCTTGGCCACCCATGCTCTGGGGTTTATTCTGCAGCCCCTGGGGCTGGATGTTTCCATCAGAACAGAGGATTAGGCCAGGAGTGCAGGGCAGGTGCACACAGTGGATGATGAGCACCAGAGGCCCCAACAGGAGTGGCAGAGCCATGCTCTGAGCTAGTGAGATTTGCCCCATTTCATTAACTAATGACATGGCTTAACCCCATCCCTATTGGCAAGAAGAACGTAAAAAACAGGGATTAAGTGAAGTGTCTGAGGAAGCACAGCCTGGACTCCAGCCAGGCAGAGTTGTACCTTGCAGAAAGGGAGACCCCCAGTGTAATGTCAGCAAGGCATTATCAGGAGACCCTCTCACTGCCCAAAAGTACTGACCTGTCACATTGCCAAGAGAAGCTGGGGCTGCCCCTGGATCCCTGGAAGTGTCCAAGGCCAGGCTGGACAGGGTTTGGAGAAGCCTGGGATAGAGGAAGGTGTCCCTGCCATGGCAGGGGTGAAACAAGATGAACTTTTAGGTCCCTTTCAATACAAATCATTCCATGATTTTATGATTCTATGACCCGGTGGTCCCTTCCCTCACACAAGGGACTTGTGGCAGCTCTTGGGGTGGAGAAGGTGCTTGCCCTGCATGCTCCAGGTCAAGGCTGCAGGTGCAGTTGAGGAGCTCTATGCAAGGCTGTGGCCAGCCCAGCCTTTTCTGAAAGGAACAGGAGGCTGTGGTGGACAGAGATGTGCAGCCAGTGTTTGGGCTGAGATAGATGGGAATCAGACCTGAGGAGTGACCTGCAAGCCGTGGGAAGGGAATGCATAGGATCTGCCAAGAAGGTGAGTGGGGACCACTGTGCTGCCAGCATTGCTGCTGAGCTTTGCAGAGCAGCACCCCAGAGTGAGCATTTAAAGAACAGATTTTGCAAACAGCCAGAGAGTCCAAATTATGAATCAACAAACACAGCCAGATGGACACTGCTGCCTTCTGGACATCTGTATCATTTATTGATGCTATCAGGACTCAGCCACGCTGCCAAAACTGGAGGCACAGGCCCTTTGCCAAGAGTGTGCCCAGCACAGCCTCCTGCTCTGCCACAAGGACACACAAACCAACCAGGACTCACATTGTGAGCAGGAACCTGGCTGGGCTGTCCAACCTTCCAGTGAAAACCTGCCCTGAAAGACAAGCTTTAGGAAAACTCTGTCCTGCCAGTTGAACCATCTGTCTTGTTCCAACTTATTAATGAGCCACTTTCTTACCTTTGCTTGTGTAGCTTTGCAGCCCTGCTAGCTGAAAAAGCAGCTTCACTTTAGTATTGTATACAATACTGCCCTGGAAATCTGTCCATGCAAATGAGAGCCACATCCAAAACCTTTCCAGGTCTGAGTGAGTGAATTGAACATTTCCCAAACTGGCATGGATGAAGCTGCCCAGATCCACCCACAACCTTGATATCAAATTCTTTGAGCCTCCAGAGCAATGTGGTGGATCCAGCCTGTCTAATGGGGCTGGTGTCACTCCACAGGGAGCCCTGAAAATGTCCAGGAGCCATTTGGAAAAGCATCAGTGGGCCCTGGTGGCCACAGTGGCATGGGCTGTCCTGGCATCATTGACTCAACCACTGTAAAGGGACAGAAGAGGGTTTTGATTACTGACAGTGGCTCATCATTCACTCTGATTTTACTCCATGTTAAGGCTGTGCAGTAGCCAGGAATTCTGGAGCCTGCTGCCTTCAGAACCCTTCTGGAGTGGTTGCTGGAGGCACAGGGATCTCTAGTGCTTACACATCATTAGTGATCTCATACAGCTCAATATGACAAGAAAAAAACAACCAACAAAACCAAACCAAACCATTTCAGCCTGTAGCACAAGGAAGAAGGCTGCCTCTATGTAAATATAGCAAAAAAAAATCCCCAGACCATATTCCTGGAGGCACTGCAAAAGGTGGCTGAACATAAAAGCCATGGTTCTCTTCTTCCCTCTTCTCAGTGGTTAGTTCTGTGTGGTTGGGATTAGCACAGCACTGAACACGTCAGTTAGGTACAAAATTGTTGTCAGCACTAGAAAAATCACTTGCCCTGTGGACAAGCTTACTGCACAATGAGCTGCTGTGGTGAGGACACAGATTCAGCACGTCCAAACACAGGGAGTGAGCACAAGAGCTCCTCTCTGGGATGAATGAACTTCAACAAACACACACACTTAAAGTGCCTCAGTCTGTCACTGTGAGTGGAGATCTGATTTACACCGATAAAAATCTGATTTTACACTGGCACTGGGTGTGCACAGAGCCCCGGGTCGGTGTCAGCTTGTCTTCCCCATCACATTAGTGCTGCACACGAAGACGTGGTAACCTGATTGAGAGGGGAAAAGGGCAGCAGATACCATCTACCAGGGAGCTGAACCTGAGCCACCCTGCCCTGGAACAGGGACTCCGGTGTCAGAGCAAAGCTGTGCTTGAAGGGATGAAACACAGAGCAGTTGGCCTTTAGGTGACAGTTTGCAGGATGTCAGCTCGAATGACACTGCAGGGAGGGGGTGGGGGTTATTAAAGTATAAGATACCACTCACAAGCTGGAAAATAACAAAATTCCCCTAGCAAAAATTTTGTCCCTGCCCGTGTTAGACTCCTTGGCTTACTGCTTCACAAATCCTCTATGGGAGACAAGAGCTTATCACCAGGATACCTGCATTTCTCATCAGGGGTAAGTTGCCTTTTAACTCCTCTCTGTTGCTTTATAAGCATTCTACTTCGATCTAATGATGTGCAAAAGTTTACAAAGCGTTTTCCATGACCTGGAATGCTTGGCAGCTTGTGAACAGAGCAAATAGCTTAGCTGGGATAATAGAGAGGAAATCCACTGAGGAGCTCAAGTCATTAAGATGTTTGCATTTGATGAGACAAGCACTACCAAGGGCCAGAGCAAGAGGAATGAGCCAGTGGTGTTCATGTGAGGTGCTTGAGGCCTTTCTGCATCCATCACCCTCCTTCCCAGAACCACCAGAGCTGCTGGCTCTAGTCTTTTCCCGGTGCACCAGCTTGATTGCTTTCTGCCCAAAATCTTGGAATTCAAGCGATTCTACGCAAGGAAATAAATAAAAAATTAAATCCCATCACTCCCAAAACTTTGAGGAGAAGGGCTGAGGCAGCAGGTGCCTCACTGGAGCTCTCTTTGGAAACATCATCAATCTGAAGTTACAAAGTGGAGTTAAAAACCTCTTTGTTCTAAATCTCCATTGTTGTGGCTTTCATTCGTATTTTAGAACTTTAGGGAAACTGGGGGGTTTTGCTTTATTGCTGAGTGAAATGTATCCTTTTCCCCAGGAATAACTGGGAGCTGCCTGGAGAATGGGTGGGGGGAACAGGAGGACAAAGTCCTGAACAATGAACTCAGAGGGGTCAGGAGGAGGAGCAGCCTGCAGACACAGCAGGGACATTCTTTGGGTATGTCCATCCGTGCCACACACCTTGGAAAGGGAAGCTGAGACAATTACAAACACATTATGAGCATCAGATGGAAAGGAGGATTTATCTTTGTCACTCACCTCAGGGACATATACAAATGGAGGCAGAAGGGATTGCAAGCAAAGAAAGCTGTTTCACACTGATGGTTTCTGTGACAAGGCCAAGAGTCAGATGTGATGCACAGGACCTTGTCCCTGCCCAATTCTCAGCTCCACTCTGGGAGATCCTGTGATGCCATCCAGACTTCTGCCCACTTGTTCCAAGACACTTGACTTCCTTCTTCTGTCTCCTACTGTGTTACTTTCTCACTGAGGACTCCAGCTCCTGGAGCACAAAAAGCCAGGGAGTTGCCAGTGCCCAGTGGCAGATGTCACACTGGGGTTTGTGTTTTACCCACAATGACACTGGTGGTTGTGTCTGAGCTAATCCAGATAAACTCCTTCCATTTTCTCTTCAGATAAACTCAGCATGTCCAGCTGGTATCTGGAAGGACAGTGCCTGCCCTTCCAGAGGAATGTTAAAGTCATCCCTAATTTGGCTCACTGTCTGCTGGGTGTCATTTCAACAGCTTATGAGAAACAAATTACTGCAGAGCAATACCCATTGCACAGAGTTGCATGGAATTCTTTCCCAACACTTTTTCCTTTATAGGAATCACAAAAATGCTGGATTTTTTATGACTAAATGAACACTGTGACAGCAGCAATTGTCTGCCATAAATAAATGCCAAGACTAATTAGATTAGACACAGGTACAGTGATGAAGTCTTCAAAATCCACTTTTCCACAAGGTGTCCTCTTGCAATGTCATTGCTTTCAGACCTGACCCTCTGCTGACACAGCACAGGTGCTGTCCCAGGCCTATGGAGCTCCCCTCCCTGCACCAAAACATGAAGTTTTCAGACAGGAAATTGCTGGGATTCACATAAAACTGTGTTAGTAACAGTTACATGGGTGCTTAGTGGATGCTGGATTTGCACTTATCCCTGTCCTCACCATTCATAAATATATGCACAAGCGTCATTTTATTCACACAGATTTTGGCAAAAGGCCCATTGAATTCAGCAGAGAGAAGTCCATTGACTTTGGTAGACTTTGCACATTGTGGGTGAGAACAGATGGAGGCTCCATTCACCAGTTGCCACTCGTTAGTTAAAGCTTATTATTGCTGAAGAGTTTTGTTAATGCATTTACAAATGGAGCATGATCCGGGTGATGTAACCAGCCCTGAGTGCTGGAGAGCAGCAGATGTGCTCTCCCAACACGGGTGGAGTGAACAAAGGACACCCCACACACACAAACTGCAGTTCACTCATCTCTCAGCCCTCGGAAGGGAGCAGCCTGCAGCCACTTGCTCACAAGGAAAAGGCATTTCCCAGTGAGAGACAGTGCAGACCTGGCACCAGGCAAGCAGAAAAGCCACCTGTGAGCCTCTCTGCTGCCTGGAGAACGTCCCAGGGGTTTGGGCAGGAGCTACACAGAGTGGAAACTCTCCCTGCTTTGTGAGGGAACAAGAAATCACATTTCCTGAGCACAGTCAGGGGAAGGGGTGTCTTTTGAGAAAACGATCTCCCCACACGTGGCTCCTGCAGCTTTGGCCAAGATCTTTCCTCCAGGGATTCACACCATTGTTTTTCTCAAAGCTGGATTTTGTTCTCATGGAGCTCCACAACTCCATGTGGCAAAGAAGATAAAGTGGGGATGACCCCATGGCTCATGGGCAGGCAGTGCTCAGCAACCAGCTTTTGCAAAAAGGAAAAGGAGAGAATTTGCGTTGCCCATGGAGCCAGAGGGTTATAGCAGCCTTAAAACCATATAATGCCAGGATGGCTTGGGTTAGAAGGGACCTTAAAATACATCTGGTTCCACCCCCTTCCATGGGCAGGGACACCTCCCACTGTCCCAAGCTCTCCAAACCCCATCCAGCCTGGCCTTGGACACTTGCAGGGATCCAGGGGCAGGCACAGCTGCTCTGGGCACTCTGTGCCAGGGCCTCCCCACAATCACAGGAACATGTCCCACACAGAGCTCTCATTAAGAGCTGACTCCCCAGAAAGTTCCTCATGAGCCTGTAAGAGCTTCTTCCAGTGGTCAAGCACTGGGGCAGGGACCCAGAGGGTCTGTCCTGTCAGATTTGCCCAGCTTGCCTGGACAAACACTGAGCAGCTTGTGCCAGCAGGGCAGTGAGATCTGTCTGATCTGTGCTGTGATTTTACACTCCAGTGGTGCTGGAGCACATCAGAACTGAAATCCTTGCATGGAATCATTCCTGAGTCATGTAAGATGAGCAAAACCTGCTGTTTCTAAACTCCTTAAAGTGTTCAAGGAAGAAAGTGCACATGTATGAGTTTATAGAGGAACTGAACCTTCCCATTCCTGCTTTCTCTTTCTGCTTTCAGGGCTTTTTGTCAAGGCTACAGGAGCAGCATCTCTTGGGACAGAAAATGGCTTGAAGGGCTTGTGTTGGGTCATTTTTTTCCATCTCACACATATCCTTCCAAGGCTGGACTTGGTGTTGAGCGGCTTCAGCCATGGTTACTGAGCACACTCCCATGGAGCTGATGTGTGTAAATGCCTTTTGTACAATTATTGAATCGTGGATCTCTCTGGCACACTGTAACTAAGCTCATTTTACAACAAAACCTTTGTCTCAGGCAGGTTGCCTTCACCTCAAGTCTCTTCAGCAGTGAGATCTTTTTACAGCTTCTCCTCTTTAACCATTTGGCTTGACCATGTGCCTGCTGCCTTCCTCCTGTGCTAACCCACACATCCTGCAGCCCACAGATGCATCTACACTCATCGTGCTTCCCCATATGAGCCACCCTGCTGGGTTATGGAAGTCTCTGTCTTGCTTTTTTGACGTGTGTGGGCAGGCCCAAAAGTGTTACTGAGGAAGCCATTAATTTCTGCCCAGGATTGATTCATATGCTGAATAAAATTAATTTGCTCCTTTGCTCTCTAAGGCCACGTCTGGCCCAGGCAGGACTCTCCGTGTGCTCTCCTGCACCCAGTGCAGCTACTCAAAACACATGGTGTCCTTCCAATCAGCTCCTGAAATAAAGGCAGAGGGAAAAGTGTTTCTTTTATATTACAATGCCAATTCTTCAAAAACAAAGCATGCAAAAATTCTCGACCCCAGTCTCCCACCAGTGAAACCAGTTCAGGCAGGAGAGGGCCACAAAATGCTTTTCTCCCAGAAAGCATCATTGTGCCAAGCTCAAGTCCAAATTGTTGTCACGCTGACAGGTTTGGGTGGTCGGACTTAGTAAATAAAATTTTTAACTTTCTGCTACAAACAGTTAGCACAAAAAACAAAGTACAGTAGTTTCACGATTATAAACCGCACCTGAATATAAGCCGC
>VRYO01001760.1:4613488-4639331 GCA_009812075.1 Sialia sialis | reverse complement strand
TGGATTCTTCAATGAAAAAGGTGCGGCTTATATTCGTGAAACTACTGTAAAATCAAACTTGTGCATTTTCAGAAGATAACGATGCAAGCCAAAGAGAGCAGCTAATGCCTGTGCAGAGCTGGCCCTTCTCACCCAGCACAGGGGGCAGCAAGGGCAGGGATCACTCCTGGAACAGCTCCTGGGCTGGGTCACATCTCCATGCCCTCCTCCTGCTGCTCCTCTCCACAAACACACCCATCTGTGGGGCCAAAGCAGAGCCAGGAAGCACCACTGAGCCAGGAGCAAAGTTTTGCAGCTGTAAGTGGCTGTGGAAGAGCAGCCTGGCTCTGTAGCTGGTATCAGTTAGTGTGTGCAGAGCCTAAAAATAGAGACCCTTTGCTCTCACAATGACTCAGAGATGCAGAAGGGAAACCCACAAGCTCAGTGCTTGGCTGTCTCCTGAGCTGATTGAAAGTTTGCATCTAAAACTTTGTTTTGACACAAAATGGCTTTTTGAAAAACAAACTAACAAAAAGAAAAAAGGAAAGAAAAAGCAAACCTCCTCTCTCACCACCAGAGCTGCTGGGAATTCTCATTTGCTGTAAGTTTGGAAGAGGTCTTGGCCAGTAAAGCATGTCATTTTGTAGTTTTTAAATGCTAGTTGGCAATCTCCCAGAAGTATTTACTTGCTAAGCTCTTTCTTGGAGACCTTTGGGATCAGATGCAATGCTGCAAGGTGTGCCAGTCCCCTGGATCTTTCATGGGGATACAGTTCCTTTTCCAGCTCTGGTTCCAGCTCAGGAGGAGCACATCCAGCAGCTGCCTTGCTGAATCCCATCAGGAGGGGATCCTGGAACTCCCTCTGTTCATCCCGTGCATGCCATGCTCCAGCCAGTGCCACCCAGGTTTTGGCCATGCCATGGGTGATTGTAGCCTGGAGGGACAGCAGAAGAGAGCCAGGGTCCCACAGAGAGCTCCATGACTGCTCCAGCCCTATCCTGCCCTGATAGGAACAGGTCCTTCCTCCCTGGGTCTGTTTATCTGCCCCACGGTCATTTTGGGACAGGTTGAGCAGCTGCCTGTAATTTTGGAGATGTAATCCACAGAGATTTTCAAAATTGCTGACAAGGCCAGTAGCATGCTGCCCTGTGTTTGACATGGGAGGTTGCAGTGGAGATCTCCAGGGATCCTCCCAGTCTCTGTGTCCTGCAGTGTCCCCTCTCAGGCTCTCACACCTGGGGGAGCTGGGCAGGCACAGCCTCAACTCCTGAGATCAGAGCAGGCACCAGCACAGCCTGCTCTCAAAGCCTCCTCTGCTTCCACCTGAGCCACAGCTGGGCTCCTTTGCTCCTTCCCCTTTTGGAGGTGAGGGAGGAGAGGCAGCACTGAGACCTTCCACCCTGGAGTCAGACACCAGGACAAGAACCACTCTGTCACGATGTGACCCCTGTGTCTGCTCTGCCAGCTCCACCTCTGCAGAGGACCTGGCCACCAGCTGGGCTCTTCATATCCTGCTGCAGTCCAGGAAGTTCTGAAGTCCAGACCTGGCCACCAGCTGGGCTCTTCATCTCCTGCTGCAGTCCAGGAAGGCCAGGTGGGCTCTGTGGTGGAGCTGTGCTGGGCTGTGGCTCTCTAAGGAGAGCATCCACCCCCATGGCACACTTGGGGCTGCAGAGGTACAGCCCAGAGTGGGGACAGAGACCTGAGCACAAAGAACTGCTCTGAAGTTCATTGTGTGGGAGCCATCAAGCATTCACTGGTCAGGAGCAAGTCAGGGGTGTCCGTCCTGCACTTCACACACCCTGGGAGTATCCTGGCTGCCTTTGCTCTGCTCTGTAGTACCATCAGTCTGAGCTCCAGCACACCCAGCCCAGCCCCAAGCAGGAGGCCACGAGCTCACACACCTGCAGGAGCTCTCAAAATGCTCCATGAAATCCCTGCACTGCCCAGGACCTCGGGGATGAACTGAGGGGCACCACAGCAGGAGCCTGGCTCAGCCCCTGTGTCACCCCTGTGAGGGGCAGCCCAGATGTGGCACCAGGGCCAGTCTGGGCAGCCCTGCTCCCCAGCAGGACACACAGCTGGATCCACAACTGGAGCACCTTGCAGCTCCCTTGTGTCACCAGCACAACACATAGGGCAAGGGGAGACAGTGAAAAGGAAATCATCTGAGAGTGAAGAGCTGCCAGTAATTCCCACAGACAGCTGGGAGGAGAAAGACCTCAGCAAGCCTCCCCCTCCCTGTCAGGAGCAGCCCTACCTAAATTAATGAACCATCTGCCTGCTGGCCTGGCCTGTGACCCCAGCAGGGCAGCCAGGGATGGGAGGGAACAGCCCAGAGCTGAGCACCAGGAGCTGAGATCTCTCCCCTGTTGGCTCCTGCTGGGCCATTCCCTTTCCATTTCCCCCTTACCCAGCCCTGGCTCTGGTCCCATGAAGGTGATGGAGGCAGCTTGCTGTCCCTTGTCACCACACAGTTAAAGGTGTCCCCCTGTGGCAGTGCTACCTGCTGAGCACCACCTGCAGCTCCAGCAAACCTTCCAGGAATGAAATGGCCCTTCCTGAGCTCCCCTGGGAGCTGACACTGCCACAAGCACCTGCCACTGAAGGAATAGCCTGTGGTGACCCCAGCTGTGGCCACCCTTCAGCTCACCTGTGCCAGTGCCTGCTCAGGACAGGCTCCAGCCCCTATTGCCATTGGTTTGTGACTCTGAGGAAACCCAGAACCAATTTCTGCCACAAGAACAACCAGATCGTCAATTAAATCATTGAACCAGAAAATTATTTCATCATCAATTCAGATCTAGTCACTTTTATATTCCCTTTTTCTCACCAGCAAAGTGCTGTGTTTGAGATCAGCTGGGAACATTTTGTTCCAGCTGAAAGAAAATTTCTGCTTTCGTTATGGCCTGTGTACCAAAGTGATGTCCTTGGGACTTGGAGGGTTGGTGCAGTTCTGGCTGAGACCCCAGGGCTCAGCTCCTGTAGGACATGGGGCATTTGGGCTGGGTTCTGTCTCCTGCCTGGCAGGCTTGGAGATGTCTCTGAGCCCCTCACACCTCACACCATGGACTGACTCAGTGCAGGAGCAAGATATCTGTCCCTACAGGAAGGCAAGATGTTCTCACCCTCCATGAGCCACTAAATATTTCATTATTCTTCACAGAGCAGAGAAGATGGGTGATTTTCCACCCCTTTTCCACCCCCTGTGACTCTGCACACCCACAGCAGGACAAAGGCACTTCACAGCTCCACAGCTGTGGGAGTCCAGCCCCAAGCATCTTATTCAGACCAAAAGGTCTTGTCCAGTTTCCTGTGACTATCACTGGCATTTCCTTGAATGCCACACTCACTGAGAAAAGTCACTCTCTGTTAATAACGATACTTGAGTTGGTGGAAAACACTGGGAATTTCTCCCTCATGAGATGAAATGGTATTTTGTTTTGATCTGAATCAATATTTTCTTTTAATTTTAGTCTGACAATTCTGGAATTGATGGCTCTGTTACATTCTCAACTTGTCTGGTTTTTCTCTGAGCTACCAACCCCCAAGGTATCCTGGTTAGGCTTTGGAAATTTGTCAGTTTGGGTAGGATTTGGAGAGTCTGTTGTACTGAAATGCAAGATTTTTACAAATAACCAGATGTGTGAGGGTCTGCTCTGAAATAGGACACTAGGACACAGTGTGCCCAAAGTGTTCATGATGAACAACAGTGCAGAAATGTCACTGCTCCTACACACCAGCCCTTCATTAAATATTTCCACTTTGGTGAAATGGCAAAAAAACAGTTGGTGCTTTCAGCACAGAACAAACCAAACTCTATCCACATCTGCCTGGCAGTGTCAGATTCATGCAGGAAGCAGAAGTGTTCCTGTGAGATTATCATCTCTGTCTAGAACATGCTTGTGAAAGGTGAGAACACAATGCCAGCACAGTGCAAGGCTCCTGTGCATTTTAACAGTGATATCATTGCTAAAATGAGATATCATGATCTTTAGCTCACTTTAAAAAAAGAAAACTCATTCAAAGGAGTTTCTGGGCACTTGTTCAGAAATTTATTCTTCCTGGGCCTTAAAATAACCCTTCCAGCTCAGTCCTTCCAGAACACAGAAGAGCGCTGCTGTGTGATGGTTAATGCCCCTTTGGTAGCACTCCAGGGATTTAATTCTGCCACCACTGTTGATCTAAACTCCCACTAAGAAATGGTGATTTCCAGCTCTGAACAGTGCACAGTGTGAAAGCTCCAAGAATTGAAGTCTGCTTATTTTTGGGAGGAGCTGATCCAAGTTTCCCAACTGCAGGAAGAGGAACCTGAGAAGAGCAGCACCAAGGAGAGAAGTCCTTCTCTCACACCAGGGGGGCTGTGCTGTCTCTCCCACCTTCTCCCCTGGCTGAGGGTAGGACCAGGCTCTCCTGGGGCAGTGATATCCTTTCTGAAGGGTTTAAGTCAGGCTCTCCCCTCTCTACCATGGCATGAGGAGAGCTCTCTCCATCTAAATTAGGTTCTTGAGGGGTCACAGTGGGACACAGAATTTGGGATCATGTAGAGCTGCTCCAGAGCTTTGGCCAGGTGGGTGCCCTGTGTCTCAGGGCTCAGATCTCCTCCCTGTGGTGCTTATGGCAATACCACAGCCATGAACAGCTTTGGTGGGTTTAGCTGCACCTGCAATGCCCAGGAGGGCGTGCTCAGAGTCAGAGAAGTTGTGTCCCATGTTAGTGATCAACAGGAGCAGTCAGGGACTGACCCCATGTCCTGCATTCCCAGGGGATCCTTCCTGCCTCCAGCAGCACTGAAAACCTGTCTGTCAAACCCAAACCAATTTCAGTCTTTGCAGATCCAGGCACCAGGAGAGACTTTGGATTCATGGTCACACATGAGCATAGATCCAGCCAGGAAAAGCCAGAGGTGTCCTCCTGAGCATTCATCACCTCAAACCATTGTTTGTCTCCTTCCTAGGCTGCCTCATGGGAGATAGGAGGACAAAAACACCCACAGAAGATATCCTGAGATTAGTTTAGGGGGCATGGATGTTTTTATCTAGAGCAATCATGTGGGTTAGGGAGGTACTTTGGTTTTGTAGGCAGCATTCATGGACTGTGATGCCAGCTATGGTGCCTGTATTTCACAAGTGTGGACAAATTAGAACTTGCCTGGGATTGTTGGATTTCTTTGAAAGCTTGCAGCAAAAGTGTTTTTAAAAAATCCTTCATTCTTTATCCAGAAGAAAAAATAACTTGAGGTGGTAACCTCTGACGCCTGCTGAGTGGTAAATGCCCTGAATCCTTCTTGTGGCTTTTCCCCAGATCTGCTGGTGACTCAGCTGTCCCACACATGTCAGAAAGGACGGCCAGCCCTGGATTCCCTTCTGTGCTTGGCTGCCATGCTAAGCCCACTGAGCTGGGAAAGGATTCACTTGGGAAGCTCCTGAGTGCTGCTCGTGCAGCACCAAGCAGTGTTGGTCCCTCTGCTCTGCTCTCTCCATCTCAGTGCCACAGCCTGAAGGGAAAAGGGGTTGTATCAGCCCAGAGGAGATGAGATGATGCAGCCTGTGGCCACACCAGGCTGGCTGAGCTGGTGGCATTTGGCCACATCCACTGGTCACAGTCTGGCACAGAGTCTCGTTGGCTCTGCCATTTCCCAAGACCTTCATTTCCATCCATAGGCAGCTGTTATATTTAGTAATTCTGTTGGTGGCAAGGGCCCAGCCTCCAGGATGTTTATTCAGACACCCAGACACTCAGCCACTTCCTGTTTGGATGCACTAAAATTATTTGCATCATTTAAAAAGTGATGCTGGTTAGGGGAAACATAGTGTTATTGTCAGAGGAGGCTGAGCTGGGTTAAGTGCCCATGCACAATGGAAAGAAAAGCAGAACAAACCTCCTTAATCTCCCAAGAGCAGCACACTCAGACAGCTGTCCTGGGAGCCACTTCACCCATCCCCTGGCCCACTGGCACTGCTATTGCCACAGCAGGGCAGTGAAGCACTGGGATCCCCTGCCCAGCCTCTCCCAGGCAACCCAACATCACCTGTAAATCTCAGGAGCAGAGACACATCCAGGAGCTGTGGGCTGCTGCCTGGAGCAGGCAGTACCTGCTTTCCCTGCCACTCCAGCACTCACAGCTTTTCCTGTCACATAGTCTGGCATCCCTGGCCATAAATGTGGCATCCAAGACCTTCACAGACTTCTGGTGATTCGAGGTCCAGGGCTTGGATCTGCACCCTGAGGCTGTGGCTGTAACCCTGTGTCTGTGAGCTGGACTCAGCTCTGCTGCCTCCTGCTTCATGTCCTGGCAGGTGCTGAGTGAAAGGCAGCCAGGGATGGTGGGGGACCCCTGCCCAGCTCTGCCAGGGGCTGTGTTTGCCCCTCCACAGCCCCAGGCTGTGCTCTCCCCCAGGACACCTTCCAGGAGCTGCAGGTACCTGGGACATCCCCTGCCCTCTCAGCCTCTCATCCCAGCCTGAGCCTGCAGCCACTGTGGCTTCTCCACTCCCAGAAGAGAGGCGAGAAACAATCTGCAAAATATTTTCAGGGAAACCTTGCGAGTGATTCCTTCTCCACTGCTGCAGGACCTGCATGTCTGATAACACCCAAGTGTGCTCAACTCCACAATGTCCCAGACACACAACACCCCCAGACAGCTACATGAAGGGAGTTGTCCTGAACACTTCACATCCCATCTCCAAAATATGATCAATTTAGCCTTTCTCCTGTTTTTAAAGCCTTACTAAGCTATTCCCAATGTCTAGGAAGGCTGATGACTCAATAGTTTTTTCCACACTGAGTCTGGACAAGCAATCTCTTGGCAAGGGTTGTTTATGACTTAGCTGCAGATGGATTTACCTATCCTGCCTTCTTTTTAGCAAGATGATAATTAGTCATGTGGTCCAGGAACTTTAAAAGTGTGTAGATATCTTAGTGCCTTGATCTTCACACCCACCTTAACAACACACAGCTGGGCACCTAAAAGAGAAGGTGACCCTGTTTCACTATCCTTTCTAAAATTCTTCATCAAGTGCATCTCCCAAGCCCAAATAGGGTGAGTGCACTGTTTAAGCTAAGGAACAAAAGGCAATTTACAACTAAGAAATCTCAAGCAGTAGGTTCTGAGTCACCCTCAGTCAATGACAGCAGCTCTGCAATCAGCATTTAGGTCATAACTGCATTGCTATTGTATGTTCAGGAATATCATCTGGCACCCACAGCACTAGCTGTGTTGAGTCAGCAAGGCAAACAAGAGTCAAATATAGTTAAAATCTTATTTTTGTTACTGGATTTAGCAACTGTTTCTGACTATCTGTCACAGCAGAGCAAACCTGCTAAGTCACATCCCTGGATTTCTCCGAAGAGAGTTGCAGTTTGATTGTTGTAAAGTGTTTTAAACCTCAGGTTAAAAAGCTCCCAGTTTGTGGCTGCCCAGAGCTCTTCAGGTTTGAATACACTTTTTGATTTTTGCATCTGATAGCCAAATGTCAGGTAAGCACTGATCATAACAGAAAGTACCAGTGAGAGAAGTCGAGGATGTTCCTCTAACACTGGGGCAGGGCACACAGTCCTTGTGCTTGCCCTGCAGCTGGCAGCACACAGGGTGTTCAATCCCTGCTGCACTCAAGGCTGGGGGCAGAGGGAGGATCCTGAGCCCTGTGCACACAGAGGGGCCCCTGCTGCCTCATCTGAGACAAGGTGAACTCTACCTGCTCTTCCCAGAGCCAGACAGCAGCAAACTCTCCCCAGGTCTGGCCCTGACAGCTCAGAGAGGTGCAGTGTCCAAACTCAGCTTCGCAGATCCAGCCCAGGCTGTGCTGCCTGCACATGTCCCTCTGCAGTGATCCTCTCCCTGTGGAATGGGACACCTGGAATGTTCAGCTTCATCTGCTTTGCCTTCTCCTGGCACACACTGGACCTGAGCGTGCGAGCTGACCACACTGCTGTACAAAGATAAGCCTTTGATTACAGAGTTGAAAATGAAGTTAAAAATATTGGAAAATACAAATACAAGGGCACAAGGCATGGATAGGGCCAAGACCATCAGACTACTTCCTGGGGGATATCCCAACCTGTAATTCCAGCTGCCATGCACCTGGAGACTGCAAGAGCAGATCCTAGAATATCACCCTGTTTTCCCCATCACATCTCTTTTATTCATTTCCTTTCTGTTTGGCTCGTGTCGACATTTGGTGCAAGTGCACTTCTCTGGTCAAGTCTCCCTGCTCTTGCAGATCTTCTGATTTCTCTTCTGAGTTCACTCCTTCAGGCTTAAAACACCTTCCTGCTGCCTGCAGGATGGTCCCACTATCTAGTAACCCCCAAGGAGTCTGCATGGCTCTCAGCATCACTCTGGTTTCCTCCAGAGTTCTTCTCTGTGCCCACACAGCTGCATCAAGAGCATTTTGTCAAACAGCTTCCCCCTCTCCTGCCGCTTTGGGGGTGCACTGTCACCCTGCTCACACATTCACTCCCCAGCAGGCTCAGGATGGAGCAGCTGGGTGTATTGCTGTGTGTTTTGGGCAACTAATCCATGCACTGGCTTTGCAGGACACCTGGGCTCAAGGCAAAACCAGCAGAGAGAAGCTGGATTCCCCAGCTCCCACCAGCCAGTCCAGCAGCTCAGGCTGAGAAGAGTTGGGGTTAAGAGCTGGGGTTGGACAGGGCTTGGGGAGGCGTTGTCTGTGGATGTCACAGGCACTGGTGGAGTTGTTTGCTGAAAGAATTTGCAAATTACTGTAATTGATTAAGAAATGGAGTAATTGTGCAATCTACTGGTTACAGAGAAAAGGGTTATTAATCCTCCAGACAGGCCCGGTAAATGCTCTGTCAAAATATTAGGGAAGATGCTGTGAGGAGGAAAAAGAGCATGCGCTAGTCACAGCACACCTGACTGCCAGCTCTGCTGCACAAAGTATTAAACTGATCCATCATCTGATTTGATCCAGACATCCCCTGGAGACCACTGCTGTGAGATTCATCTTCCTGTGGGAGAACACATCACCTGAGGGTCCCCTTGCAAACCGTGGTGGAGTTCAAGTCACCTGTTGAGCCTGTTAAGACCAGGGTTCAATCTGATATTTAGACACTGATGTGCCTTCATCAGTCAATGGAGTGTAGGGGAAGCTGGAGGTGCCAACTTCAAGGTGAACTGACCTCCTCAGATATCTCTGCTGGCTCTGAATGAGTCAGCTCCCCCAGAACCTCCTGGCTGATGGGACACACTCACCCTGACCCCTAGATGTAGGCGTGATCACAGCTTGAGTCTGATCCCAGATGTTACGGGAGAGGAAAGCACCTTCCCAGCCCGTGTCTCTCCTGCCCTTTTGACTTTCCCAGACACGTTGTCAGCAAAGCTCCTGTTCTCAGCAGCAGGCACAAGCTGCAGGCTGACTGCTGCCTTCCCCTGGGCCTCCTCTGGCTGCTTGGCACCCTTTGGTGAGTCTCTCCAGCCTGGAGCAGGGGTGCTCAGCTAGAGCCCCACATGCCCCAGGCTCCCTGAGTGCAGACAGGGCATCCCCACCACCCGCTCTGCCAGAAGGACTCTACTCAAGGATCACACAGCACTGGCTTCAGGTGGCACCTGAAGGGAAAAGGAGAACCCAGACCCACCCTGGGGACATCCTGGGGCATCTCCAAGCCTTGGCATGTTTTTTACCAAGCACTGGGGCATCATCCTGCCCTGAGCAGAGCCTTGCAGCAGAGCAGGGCAGATGAAGTGGCCACGGCCTGCCCGGTTAATCTGTGCTCAGTCCTTTATCCTGGCTGCCTATATTTAACCTCCCTGCAGCCACCTGCACCCACGGGTGTGGGGGAGCACATGCCAAGGTGTGGGAGATGTGCAGGGAGCACCTCAAGGGCCGCTCAGGCTGGGAGGTGAGGATGTGTGAGCAGTGCCACGTGCCTGGTGACACTGGGTCACACCGTGGGGACCGTGGTCTCCTCTCCTCCAGGCTGGCTTTGTGGAATTGCCTGGTCTGGGATGCATGGACAAGGTGGGCTTGGAATTTGGAGCAGTCTCCCAGTAGGATGGAGGTGGAAGGAGAAATGCAGAGCACAGGGCAATGGGGACACTTGTAGGGGTAAAAAATCCATACAAACAGATTTGTCTTCTAACAGAGAAGCTGGGAGTGACAGTTTGGACAGAAATAGAGGTTGTGAGGACATGGCAGTGAAAATTGATACCACGATGGTACTGCTGGGCAGGACAGAGGGACACAGGGACCAGGCTGGGCACAGAGGGCAGGGCTGGGATGCAGGAGGCACAGGAGGGGATGTGACTCCAGGATGGTGCACAGGAGGAATTGGGATCCCACAGCAGGGTCTGAGTCTTCCTCACCTTTGCAGGCACAGAGTGCACTGCAGAGCAGTTTGAATCCTTGCCACTTGCCCACCTCCAGCCCCCACAGGGGTTCCAAGGCACACACTGCCCCTGTGGGGCTGCTGAGCCTCTGCTCACAGTGTGAGGAAAACAAAGAGAAAAGCCAGTTCTCCATGCTGCCAAGATGGCATTTTGGGAAATTCCCTTTCATCCTCACAGATGTTTTCTGTTTAAATATTGATCCTCCTACTTTGAATGTGCTCTGTACTCCCTTAGCCTGCTACTCTGACAGAGTTGGGGCAAAATGCTCAAGGCTCATCTCTTAATATGCTTAAAAACCCCAAAACCTTGGTGTCCCTTCCCAAGGGAAGGGAAGGTGAAGCAGTTTCATCCCACCCTGCAGCCCCAGGAGGAAGGCACCTCACTGGCATCTGAGAGCTCCTGTCACAGACCATGGTGGCAGCAGGGCAAGCCCCTCCAAATCCTCTTTTCTTGCACCAGGATTTGTAGGGTGCAGAGTTTGTACAGCTGGTTGAAATGAATTTCCAAAATCCAGGCAGCACCAGGGGGGCTGTGCCCATTGATGTGCCCATTCTGACAGCCCTATTTAAACTAAAGAAGGTCTAAATTGCAAACAATCCTCACAACATAGGTAACTGCTCATAAGAGAGAAAATCCAACAAAACTAAAAAAACACCCCAACAACAAAACAAACAAACACCAAAAAACAAACAAACAAACGATAAAAAGCCAGCACCAAACTAACAAAAAACGGCATTCAGATTCTTTGGAAATCAAAAATTTGAAATTTTCTCTGTAAGAATCACTTCCAGGATTACCTTTCTGGTGCAAGCAGGCATCTCGTCTCAAACAAAAATAAATTCATGGGTATTATATTCAAGGGAAAATAGCCCATTAAACTAAGCAAAATAAATCAAACACCTTGTTCATCTCCAAAACTTTTCCATCATTCATTGCTTATTCTGCTATCTACAGAATTGTAAGACTCTTGCAAAATAATCCTGTCTACTCAAATCTACATTTTTGCCTTTGCTTCAATCAAATATTTGACAAGTGGAAACAACACGGGTTTACAAGAGCTCAGTGAATATTGTGCTTGTTGCAGTGATTTATTTTAAAAGCATTTCACATGAAGCATTCAACATCTTTTCCATCCTCAGGTAAAATTTACATTTGCCCTTCCTCAGTCCGCCAAAGCCAAGACCCTCCAGCCTGATGGGTCTTTGTATTAAGGTAAACTGGAACCAAATCCTATTTAGTTTATGCTCAGGGACATTCAGAGCTTCTAGTGGCAAGGGCTTATTGCAGGGGGATTTGTGGAGTTTGACACACATAGGAGTTCAACTCCAGTTGAACTCCAGTTCAGCTGGAGCACTGCAGCTCAGGAGTGACAGGAACGTGGCAGTAGGGCCAGGCAGACAGGAGGGGTGTCCTGATTCCTGTCCCTGTGCATTGCTGGGACGTGAACCAAAGCACAGGACACACAGACCCCGCTCTGCAGGGCTCACACCTCCCAGCTCCCTGCTCTGGGCTGGAAGAGTCTGCAAGGAGCTGGAGCAGCTCTGGTGGGAGGGTCAGGACAGCTGAGTCTACCTGACAGAGAAACTGGTGAAAAAGGGGATGGAGGAAAAGCAGGAGGACAAGAATGTCCAGGAATTCTGCACCTGAGCCTTGTGGGCACACAGCAAGCACTGAGCCCAGAATACTGGGAGAAACAAGGAAATTGGGAGTGCTGGCTGCTCATTGAGCTCAGAAATCCTGGGAGAAGCAAGGAAATTGGGAGTGCTGGCTGCTCATTGAGCTCAGAAATCCTGGGAGAAACAAGGAAATTGGGAGTGCTGGCTGCTCATTGAGCCCAGGAATACTGGGAGAAACAAGGAAATCAGGACAGTGCTGGCTGCTGGCTGCCCCAGCAGTGCTGGATGTGCTCTGCTGGTCTCAGGAGAGCGTGGCAGAGAACACTGCAGGCAGCAAAGCCATGGGGTACACACTCTGTCCCAAGTCTGAGGACTCCCAAACCAGCTTGGCAGCTGCTGGGCCTCTCTAAATGCTCTCAACCAGTGTCACAGCCTGGTCAAAAAGGACTGGACATCACCTAGGCCAAAAGAGGAAGATCTGTCCTGGCCATCCCATCCCAAGGGGGAATGTTTGATCTGGTAAATCCTGGTTAAGGCTGTAGATTTTTGATAAACTGCTGATGATCTGGCAGAGAGACACCTCCAGTCACCAGTATGAGGGAGTGGAGATGAATATGGGTCACTGGTGGTTCACCACAACTCAGATACCTTACAGATACCATAGGGCAAGTGGGGAAGCCAAACTCTGCAGTTCAGCTAAACTGGGGCCTCCTCTGAGCAGTGAGCACTGTGTTCCCCAGGCTAGTTCCACAGGAGATCCTTGTGCTGGAAGCTGAGCCAGGCTGCCCCTGCTCTGGACATGGAGGATGAAGTGCATTCATGGACTCAAAACACACCACTGGCCTCTGGCTGGGCCAGGCCTGCTTTTGGGAAGCAAAGTTTGTGTGCACAGCATTCCCTTCTGGCTCCTGGTCCAGGATCACCCATGGCCAGGCACTGCACAGTGAGGGATGCAGCGTGGCTCAGGGGTTACAGGTGGATCAGGGGATGAGCTGCAGGATTTTTATCACAGCCACATTCCAGGGGGACATCCCAGGACCATCTGTGCCAGCAAGGACAAGCCACACCAGGACAAGCCACACCAATGGTCAATGTAAATGCACCATGTTGTGCAGACAGAAGGAGGCAAATCCTCTCATATAAGTGCTCTGAAAGTTGCTCTGCCCCATCAGGAAAAGGGACAGGACAGCTCCAATTAAGTGCATCAGGCCATGTGGCATTCACATTGTCAGCCCCTCCCCTCTGAAGAACGTTCTGGGAAAGTGGAAGGTTGGTTATTTCTGATAGCCCAGTCCTTTTCTTTGCCTTTCAAAGAGCCCACCAGCACCAGCTGTCCCCACCAGGCAGAGCTGGCTGTGGGTCTCTGCCATTGATGCTGTGTGACATAAGTGGCTTTGCTGACCTTAATGCCTTGGAGCTTACAGCTCCTGATCCATGGGCAGCCGTTCTGCTCAGCCCACTGATGGAAAACCTTAGACAGGCACCTTGGGAGCTGAAACAAACAGTACTGCATGGTCCCATCCTCCTGCCACAACCAGAGGAGGTCAGGAGAGCGTGTCCCAAGCCTCTGCTGAGCACAGGTTCTGCTCCCTGCCTGCTGCTCAGGAAGCAGGAAAGTCAGGCTGACCCACGAGCTGGGAGAGGGTTAAGCAAGAGGTGCTGGTGGCATCTGTCCAGGAGGCAGCAGGTGAGTCAAGAATTTCCCCAGTGCATGCCTCAACCTTGGAGCAGAGAGAGCCAGAGTGTTGTAACACCTCCTGCAAGCTCAGGAGACACATTAAAGGAGTTCACAGGATGGAAGCACTTCTAGGCCTGTTGCATAATCCAGATAAGTAGATAAGTCTGTAATATTTGCACAACATCGTGTCCCTTCCTTGGCCTTGTTACTGGTCTCGTTTTGCAGGACTTAATTCAGGGGATCTGATGGATTGAGGACACCTTTCAGGTCATCGATTCCTTGGGAGGTGGCTGTGACTCAGCTCCAGCATTGTGACACTGTGAGCATTAAAGGGACAGGGACACCTTGCTGACACCTGTACTTGGTGCTTTGAAAATTTGTCACAAAGGCATTTTGGAAATGGCACTGTGACACCTGTTGGGAAGCTTTTTGTAGAAAGATGCTGCAAAACCACCCTGGAAAAAGAAAAGTGTCCTGCCAAAGGTGAAATAACCTTTCCATAAACACACAAATACACACAATTTGGGCATATTCACAGTCTGCTTACACGCCCCAAAGGCTGCAGGATGTGGGAGTTGAAGAGTGTCAGGACTCAGGTGCCAGGGAAAGAGGTGGGACACTGCTGAGTGCACTGACTGAGCACAGACATGGTCCAGAGCCTGCTGGGATCTGCCTTGCTGCAGAACCTCCCCTCTCTGGGATTTAGCAGGCAGCCCGAGGCCAGGGCACGGTAGCATGTGCCCAGCAGATGAATGGCATCACCTTGCACTTATCTTTGGGCTGTGGGCGCAGGGAGGATGCAGCCAGCAGGCTCCAGGGACACAAAGGCACAAAACTGAGCATTCACAGCTCTTATCTGGGCACTGGCAGTCCTACAGACAACAAGCAAGGAACAGCCTTGTGCTAAATGCCAGTGCCAGCCTTCCCTCCAGGAGCTTTCTGCAAGTCAGTGCCACATCTCTCACTGGGAGGTCCTGGAAGGTCAGAGCAGGAGGTTCAGGAATCACTGGGACTCTGTTCATAGCTGCCCAAAGCCCCACACACTGTGCATGTTCAGACCTTAGTGTTCTGGTTTATACAAACCTCAATGCTTTTATGATTAACACAAATCTTTTGTCAATTATCACAAGCCTGAGCTGACAGGCTGAGCAGCACACAGAGCTGGATGTGAAAACTTTCTGACCCAAGCATCCCAGCCTGGTTTCAGGTCCCACCAAATGGATTTTTACCTGCCAAGTGAAAATCTTCCCCATTTCTCTGTTCAAAGCCTGAGATGCTTTGTTCTTGAGTGCAGATGATCTTCTTCAGGGATCTACAGCATTTCTAAATTACTGCAGAATCCCAGGAGAGACCACATTGCCCCTCACATTCTTTTAGGACAGATTCCCTGTGGTTTTCCAAAGGCCAGCAGCCCCACTCTCACTCCGTGGGGAAGGTCCCAGACCCTGCTGTGCCCCCACTCCCCAGGTCAGCTCTTGCTGTTTGAGCAGTGGAGTTTTCATCTCTCTCAGGGGTTCCTTTGACTCATCCCCAGGCCACAGCCCTTTGCCAAAGTCCACTCAGAAATTCTGCCTGGAGTGCTCATGGCCACAGTGTGGGACTCGCAGGGACAAGAGGCAGCACACACAGGACCATGGGGTCGGGAGTGGCAGGACAGGGAGCAGGGCCAGCAGGGCCAGCAGGGCCAGCAGGGCCATTGCCACTGAGTCACCCCACACACTGACACACTGACGGGAGGGCAGGGACACCTGGCCCAGGGGAAGGGTTTTCCATGCTGTAAAACCACTGCTCCTGCCTTTCCTTCCACATCCTGAACATGAAACATCTCTTCTCCTTGCCCTGTTTTCCACCTCAGCCTGATCCTGGAGAGAAGTTCTGTCCCCTTGGGGTGCAGGAGCATGCACAGATGGAGAAGGTAACAGCAGAGCTGCTTCATGGTGTGGGGGTGGATAGCTCCCTATCTTCCCCAAAATCTCTTCCTGGGGCAGTGCCAAGCAGCCAAGCAAAGACTAGACAGGAAGACTGGAAAGGAAGGAGTTGCCATAAGTGATGGTAAAAGGCTTCCCACTCTTTGCTTTTCCTTCTTAGCAGGGATTGTAGTGCAATTACAAGATTGCAAAATCCATGCTTGAGATTTTTTTTAAATGCTAATTCTGGATATCCAATCTTGAGCTGGGCAGGGGGCCACAATGCAATAATAAAAACCCATTTGTTTTCCTGAGGGGGAAACTAGAGGCTTGTTTGTTTTCCTTCCACATCAGAAAGTCAGATCTTGTACATCTAACTTTCTGAATTCTTGGATGAAAAAGAGCAGGTGGTTTTGTAGCACCAGATGCACCAAGAAAACACGGTCCTATTGCATGAGTTGTGACAAAATGGTTAAACATGTCAGTCATTTTTGTTTGCTTCACTCAATAACCAAACAAACAGCTGGGAGAAAAGATTGGTCCTTTTCTTAAGGTTCTTAAGTTTCAGTGCTCATGTGTGAGGGTCAGTTGAAGCTCATTTTTTGCATGTGGGGTCTCTAACAAGTCCTACAGGAAACCCAAGCATTGTCAGATGTGACCTTCCTGGCAAATCAAGTGTGAAAAACAAGGAAGCCATCCTAGGCAGGCTTTTTGAGGAAGTAGAAAATGGGCACAGCCCATTTATTTTTCCTCAGCACATCTCTCTGAGGTCATTATACTCCTGTAAACTACATCTCAGTTTGGCTGATAAGAGAATTGGATATTCTGTGGCATTAGTTGTGTGTGGGTCTAAGTCCATCCAGAGGAGAGCAGAGCCTTGCAGAAAGAGCCATGAACCTGTGGCCAGCTGTGGTGGGGAACTGAGCATTAATTCTGGTCCTAGCCTCATCCAAACCCAAAAGACAGTGTGTCTGGGACTGGACCCATTTTAAAAAAAAATACCTCTGTGTTAAAAGGAGCCCGATGTCTTTTATGGCACCCCATTGTGAGGATCCAGCTTCCAACCAACGTGGCAGAGGGTGCAAAACTGGGTGTCCTGGAAAACGGCCCACACTGCCTCCCCTTTTGGCCATGCTCCTTTTCAAAGCCTCCAATGTGTCAAGATGTTTTGTGCTAATTAGAGTTGTGGCAGTCCCATCCCAGATTTAAAAAAAAAAAAGCCCAGAGGGACTGTCTGAATCAGCCCTGAACCACAAAACAGCCAAGGCAAGATGGGCACAGAGCTCAGGGAGTGAGTGCAGGAATCTCCAGGGCTGGTGTTTGTATCTCAGGGGTGACTTGAATTCCTGTGGCCACAACAGAGTGTGGGGCACATGCACTGCTGGCCAGAGCAGAGAGAGGTGCCCAGCAAGGGACAGATGGATTGTGTCCCACAAACTCGAGGAAGCCACACTTTGCCGCATGAGGGTCATGTCCTGCATGATGTGAACTCACCTTTCCCTGCCAGGACACTCTGCCAGCTTTCATCCACCCTCCTGAATCCTACAGCTTTGGTCTCATTTTCTGCTGTGGCTATTTAGCAAGGATCAAATGCAGGATTCCTGCAGTTGGAGAGGAGATAGACAAGCAGTGGGAAAACTCCTTCATTGTTGTGAGCTCAGCCCCAAGGGAACAGAGAGCTGCATGGGAGCACCACAGGCACTGCCTTCCGCAAAGGAAGGGTTTGGATCCCCACAGAAACAGCATCCTGCCTGCTGCCTGAACCAATAAATGACCAAAGAGAAGGGAAAGATCCAATACAAGAATAAGGCAGGAAGGATGGTGCTCTGACATCCAGTAAACCAACACCCACAGGGAAAACTGCATCTCTTCCATTTGGGGCCATAAGGCAAGCCAGGACTGGAGGCTGGTACAGGCACAGCTGTCCCACAGGAGACACTGGGGGGCACTGGGAGACACTGGGAGGCACTGGGAGCTGCCTTCAGGAGCCCAGCATCACCCTCCCTCCTAAAGTGCTGAACTCTCCCCCCAGCAGGAGCACAGAGGCTGCTCCCACTCTGCCCATCTGCTCTCAATCACATGTGCAGAGCACCACTCAGGTTTCCATTTATTCCCTTTGACAAACCAGAGCTGCTGAGACCCTGTGCCATGAAGAAGAGAGGTTGGGGCATTCCCAGAGTGCTGGGGAGGCTGGGCTGGCTGGGAGCTCAGCCACAGCAGGGGCCAGGCAGGATGGGGCTGTGTTCTCACTCCACTGGAAGTGGCTGCTGGCATCACCCAGAGCTGTCCCCTCCGTGTCACTGGGTCCCCAGGCAAGTAGGAGTGTTGACACACAGGGAGCATCCTCTGCTTGCAGAGCATCAGGGCTCTCACTGCAAAGTTTCCCTCTCTTCCAAACTTTTCTCACCATAAACAACAGCAACCTGAGAGTCATCCCAAGACACCCCAAGAGTCTGCACTGCACCTGGCCAGCTGAAATGTCTTGTTGCAAGCAGGCATGAACAGAAATTGCAATTGTTGGAGGGCAACAACCCAAACCTCACTCAAAATACATGTATTTAAAAAAAAAAAAAATCACTTTTCATTTAGACCTTTCTGGCAATTTGTATTTTAAAAGGTTTCTTTAAAAGGCTGGAAGAGACAAAATATTTCTAAATTATTCAAATGAAATATTTATGTTAATTCAAAGCAAACCAAATCTTTCTTGAAATAGCCTCTTCAATGACATTTTCAACGATTTGCCCTAATTCAAGCAGAAAATGGTTTCAGATACTCATGAACTACAGGATGGGAAGTGAGAGCTAGTGAAAATCAGCTGATAATTGCTGGTCTAAATCACTTGGCAAGGCCTTGTGAGAAAACAAGTCAGCAGAAGGAATGAAGATGGGCCAGGTGAGCAGAAGGCACACACTGGATTCAAAAGGCACACGGTGCATTCTGGCCTGCAGAGGCTTTGGTGACTCACGGGATTTCCTGGTCTCCTCTTTTTGGCTCATGCAAATACAGTTTGTGGTCTTTCCCCTGGCCAGGGTTTGTTCCCTGGAAGTCCTGGCTGTGCAAACAGCAGAGCAGCTCCTGCTCCCAGAGCTGGATGCAACCCAGGGAAGGTCTGAGCTGACCTACTGCAAAGTTTAGAGAGATGAGGCACAGAGAGGAAGCAATGGGGGCAGGAACTCTCACACTGCTGTTTTCCTACTGTGTCTCATGAAAGGAATGAAGAGCTTTCTTCACAGACAAACTGTAGGTGAAATGAAATTGGATACTGAGAGATGAAACAATGGGAAGAACCATAAATTCCATAGGAATTCCACTGATTGACACAAGGAAAAGATAAAGGGGGGTGGGGAGTACACATTCAAAGGGGGTCTGTATTGGCTGTTTGGGGAAGTCTGTACCTCTCAAGTACCTCAGCCAAAGGTGAGAGAGAGAGGGAAATGCAGCTGGGAAATTGGGATAAAAAGGAGGCTGTGTCCTCCAACAACTTGAGAGCCCATGGTAAATGCCCCACGGCCTCTCCCTTTATTCCCATGAAGTTTCAGGGCTCCTCTTTCTCCTTTCTGGACATACACCTCTGGTGTTTGTGGGTTAATTTTCCTGATCTGTGCAGGGTGCTGGTGAGGCAGAGGGAGCTCTGGTGGTGCCAGGACCCCCCTGATTGAAGGGCCAGGCTGTGGCATCCTCCACTGCCCCAGCAATGTGCTCCATCCATTTCCTGCTCTGCTGCTGCCACCTCACTCTCCTCCGATCCCCCTTGTTGAGCCCTTCCCGTTGCATTTTCCATTTGCAGCCTGCAATCATTTCTGCATTCAATTCACAGGTTGAGGGTGAATTGCTTCTACGGAAAACCAGGCCAATGCATCCCAGAAACCCAGATAACTTCCCTGCATCCGCAGCACAGGTACTTTGCAATTCACCTGGCAAGGTTACCCAGCAGTCTGAGACACCGTGGCTGCTGCCTTGGGTTTGACATCCCTTGCAGCCCAACTCTCCATCCTGACTGCTGGCACCCCTCCACCTCTGTGCTGACAGCGCTGTGCAACCCAGATATTCCAGCAGGAGAGCTGTCCCCGGGAGCAGTGTCTGTGCCAGAGCCCTGCACGAGGTGCCCTTGTCTGACTTAATTCAGAACAAAGCAGAGAGGGAGCTGCACTGGGTGTCAGGGCTCCAGCTACAGCTCTCACACGGAGGTTTTATTCCCCACCTCCACACTGGAGTTCCACAGGGACATTTTAACCAGGTATTGATCCAGGGCACAGACACAAGTTCTGAGCCATGATGCTGAGCTGTCACAGATCTGACACTGACCAAGACTCTCATCCTTCAGATCCTTTCCCTCCAAGTAAAATAAACCACAGCAAGAGTTTAAAAGGCACCTGACAGCACATCCAGGTAAAAAAGCCAGGCCATAGCTGGGATAGTGGCTGAGAATCGATTCTGGTTAATGGTTGGATTCAGTGATCATAAAGGTCTTTTCCAACCTAAGTGATTCTGTATTTTATGATTCTAGGATGTCCAGAGCACACAGGAGTTTGTTCCTGCGCACCTCCTGGTTCCATTTTTTTTTCAGTTACTCTGTCTATAGAGGGTATGAAACTGCAGAGACATCTGAGCACTGCATTCAGTGTAAAAATGAAACTAATAAACCACATGTTTTTAATCAGAGGGTAATAACAGCAGGTGAAAACAAAACAGTTTGCATCTCCTTTGAGACTAAGGAACTGAACTGGCAGCACTGACACCTGAGAGGCCCAGAGATGCTGGCTGGCACCCAGTGATCCCCATTTCAGGGGATGCAGACGTGGACAAGCCCTTCAGGCTGCAGCACAGCATCCAGCACCAAATGATCCTGGATCATTCCCAGCTGTTTGGGGCTCACAGAGTCCTCTGGTTTCACAGGGAGAGGCAGTGGGCTGTGCCTTCCCCACCACCATCATCCCACATTGCCTGGTCTGGTGGCCTGGGCAGCCTGGGGCACAGTGACCCTCTGGACCACTTCGGAATGGAGATGGAGAACCTCAGTCACTGAGAGCCCCAGGTCAAAAGTGTAAAATACCTGCATTTTGCATCATCTTCACTGGGATAAACTATCCCTGCTGATCACAGTGCCCTCACTGCCCCTGCTGATGGGATGGGTTTGACTGACTTGTTCCTTTCTCTCACTGAGGATGGAATATCTGTCTTGCTCAGCAAAGAGGATGCTCAGGTCTCCTAGGCAAGTAAATCTCAGAACTGCACAGTGAAAAGGAAAGGGGAAGACCAAGCCAGGAAGTGGCAAATTATTTTCCTGTGTCTCTGCAAGTCATCAACAGACAGAGGGGAACATCCCTGGCCTGTTGCCAGCACAGGTGGAACTGCTCAGCCCACATATTCCAGAGAGGCAGAGTCAAACCTGGCTGCCCAGAGCAGAGCACAAGAGCTGTTCAGCATCCCACAACCAGACAAGGTCGAGCCCTGTGCTTGGACACAGTGCAGGAGCCTCAGAAGGTGACATTGCTCTCAGCATCCCGTGACTGTGAGTGGAGCACCCCTGGTGCACAAACACCCCTGGGAGCTGCTGGCCCAGGCACTGCTGGAGTGGAAGGCAGAGACCCTCTCATGTCTGGGGAGGATTTGGACACTGGAACTATGTGACAGCAGCACTGGAAGAGTGTCTGGGCAGTAGAAGGTTGTGAGCTCACTGGGGTGAGGGCTGAGCTGCTGCCTGTGTGACCCAGCTGAGCAGAAAAGATCCTGCTGTACTGGTCAGAATTCCCATGGCAAGATGCCTCAGTGAGAAGCCAGGACCCAGCACTTTGGGATGCTGTCCATGGGATGAAGAAGATTCTAACAGTTATAGAAAACATTGGTACCGTTGTCTATACCACACTTTCAAAAAAAAAAAAGCTGGATTTCAAAAGCTCCAAGCACTTGTCAGGATTCATCTCCTCTCCTCTAGCAGAGAGGGATGGCCTGGCTCAGTGCAATAGCACTCCTGGTGCTGCTATTGCCTTTTCACCTATTTCAAGCATTGTATAGAACACAGAATATTAAATAAATACATAATAAATGGAACATTTTCATCACAGGAAGAGGACAGTGAGGGCACATCTGGAACCAAATATTTTTCTGTGCCTGCTGTGTCACTGCAAGCTGGGGCAGGTGCATTGAGAAAAACAGAGCCCATATTTGTGCCCTCCTTAAACTGTCACTGAGCTGTGTTTAGGACCTAGCAGGAAACTGAAACTCCTTTCTGTGATGTGGAGGCTACCCATGTGTGAGTGAATCACATATTATCTGGTTAATAACATCAGAGCCAGGGACTCCAGGCAAGTAAGTCTGGGTTAAACAGTCCAAACTGCAATATCCATATAATTACTATAACATTGCTGATGTCAGGATAACAAAGATGCAGGGAGGCTGAACGTGCTGAGGGCTGTGTCAGAGTAAAGAGAGCACAGAGGTGCCTTGGACTGCAGGGGGATGCAGCAGTTACCCCAGCAGAGACACCAAGGGGTGTAGCAGGGATGTTCCCTGTGAGCTCCAGGCTGCTGCAGCCCAGCTGAGGAGCAGAGGGATGCTGCAGGTGGCTTGGCTTGGTGGGACATCCCCACAGCACAGCCCACAGCCCTGCTGGGGGAGTAGCCAGGCAGAAGGGTCAGGCACACAGCTACATTCTGCCTCAGCCATGCAAACACAGTTTTATTACAGGAAGCCCTGGCCAGCTGAAACTGGCCACAAAGCATTTCATCTATGTGCCCACAGGGTATCTGTTAATGCCTCTGAGCCAGCACCCATGGGAAAACACCTTCCCTGCAAAGTCCCACCTTTGTTTCCTGAGGGACATGGGTGGGACGGTGGCTGCCCAGAGCCAGCCCAGCACTGCAGAGCTGTCCTGGGGGGCTCAGGAAGGGCCAGGCTGTCCTGTGCACAGGGGAAGCAGTGCAAAGCCTTTGGTTTCTTGCTGTACCACTACTAATCCCTGGTGCATCCTACCTGCACCTGGGGTTATCATCCAAACCTTGTCTATCTACCATGGGTCAGACTCCAGCAGCATCCACAGGGCCAGAGCTGTCACCTCGTTCCTGTAGGAACACAAATGCAAACCACCCCAATGAGAAATGGCCCTGGAAGTCACTGCAGGATGCAAAAATTGCAGTTGCAGCAGGAAACTCAATGCAGGATCAACTCAAGAGGGGAACATGGTTTGTGTTTTTGACAAAGGTGATTCAGCTCGCTCAGTCTCTCCCAGGGTTTTGTTCACTGCTCTTTCATGCTCACATACAAGAGATCTGTGTCCAGGCAGCCCAGCCAGGACTGCTTGAGGTGACATGGGACAGGAGGGACCCCAGCTCCTCATCCACCCCCTGGATTCTCCCAGCTGGGTGGGTGCTTGTGCCTGGCTCTCAGGAATGCCTCTTGTACCCTGTGGGAACAGACCTGATTGTGATCTTTTGCCTCTTCACTCAGTCCTGCCTGTGAGTCATGAGGAGCAGCTGATTTACTCAGCTGGTTGGGCTCCTTTGGGGTGTGATCTCTCCTTTGTTTTAGGCTGTCCTTTGTTTTGCTGCTCCCGTTGTCCTGAGAAGCTCAGGCCAATTGCTCTGCTTTCCTGACCTGCTGATTAGGCAGATCAGCACATGCCATTCCTTTAACCCTTCCTCTCTCGCTGTTTCTCCTGCTGCTTTCACACCCAGACATCTCCAGTCAGGGCAATTTTAAGTTTTTGTTACAAATCTCCACAGCCTGAGCTGGATTCCAAATTGCTGACACGTTACAGAAACTCCTAAAAGCACAGCAGGTTTGGGTCTCTGGTTGCCTTGTTTCACACATGGACAGCTCCAACACACTTCCCTCTTGCCAGCTCCCTGGAGAGCCTCATCATCAGCATTAAAACCTGAATTCAGCCGTTCATTCTCTGCAGAAGGATGGGGGGCACTGAGTGTATCACAAAACTGTCTTGTTTGCCAGGACATTTCCTTTGAAATCACTCCTCACACCAGTTCAGTGGATTCCTGAAATAGCCCCACGTTTTCTTCGCTATATTTTGTTGGAGCCCTGCAGCTTTGAAACTGGATCTCCTTCATGTGCAGTTGGATACATGCATGGACAGAGAAGGTCTGGTTTGCTTAAAAAGGATGAGATCTGACACAAATCTTACACCCAGGAAAGGCTCTGGAAGTTCATGTACAGCCTGTTGATGAGATGAGGCTCTTTCTGTGACATCTCTCCTATCTGACGTCATAGAATCATAGAAAACCAAGTTAGAACCTCAAGGATCATCTGGTCCAACATTCCTTGGCAAAAACAAGGTCTAGACAAGATGGCTCAATACCCTGTCCAGTTGAATCTTGGAAGTCTCCAGCACTGGGGAATTCACCATTTCCCTGTGGAGATTATCTTCATGGTGAAAAATTCTCCTGATTTGTCTTGTCAGAATGCCCCCAGGAGTAACTTGCACTTATTGCCCCTCATCTTTGCCATGTGGCTCCTGGTAAGAAGAGAGTCTCCATCTTCTTTGTAGCCTCCCTTTAAGCACTGTAAGATGGTGAGAAGGCTTAGGAGAGACTTTCTTTCTCAAGGCTGGACAAACCCAGGCAGCACAGCCTTTCCTCACAGGGAAATTCCCAGCCCTTGGATAATCTCTGTGGTCCTCCATCCAGCCCTCTGCAGTCCATCCACTTCTCTTTGTGCAGCAGAGCCCAAGGCTGTGCACAATTTATTCCAGGTGTAGCCTGACAAATGCAGAGTGGAGCGGGACAAGGATTTCTCCATCAGTCAGTGATGAACCTGCTGATGCAACCCAGCTTCCCCCTGGGTCTCAGCCTCACAACTGGTCACTCTCAACACACTGGTCACTCTCAACACACAGGTCACTCTCACTGTCCACCAGCATCTCCAAGGCCCCTTCCCCAGAGCTGCTTCCCAGCTAGGTCAATCCCAGCCTGTGCTGCATGCCTGGATTATGTTTCCCCAAATGCAAGACTTCACATTTGTCTTTGCCAAGTTTCACAAGGTTCTTGTGAGCCCTTTCTTTCAGCCTGGCTGGGCCTTCCTTCAGGGTGGATAATGTATCCATGTTTAGGATTATTCCAGCCTCTCTCAACCAAGCTCTTAAGGGTTTCTACACACAAAGCCAGGTGGATCAAGGAGGATCAAAGTTCAGGTAATCACTCAGCCATATGGGAAAGCACTTCCAGAAATGACCAACCAAGGATGAAGCTGCAAAGAAAGGAGAGAAAGACCAGAACAGGGAGACCACAAATGTTTCCGAGTCAAAAAGGAATCTGAAGAAGGTACCATGTTGGAGCCCCTTTCACAAGTTTGCTGCTGGAAAGGGGCTCCAGTAGCCCAAGGCCACAGTCACTCACATCTTACCCTCAGCATCACTGCTCAGGCACTGCTGGCCCCTGTGGAATACCCCTGACAGTCTGAGAAGGAAGGATGTGCCCCATGAAACCATGGAGGTGCCCCATGAAACCATGGAGGTGCCCTATGAAGCCAAGCAGTTCTATGGACTCTAGTGTGAGAAGGAGAGGATAAGAGGGATATAAAAAAGGGGAAACAGCCTTAAGCTGAAGGAGGGTAGAGCTAGATTTGATATTGGGAAGAAATTCTTCCCTGTGAGGGTTGTGGGGTCCTGGCACAGGCTGACCAGAGAAGGCCAATTCCATGGATCCCTGGAAGTGTCCAAGGTCAGGCTGGATGGGCTTGGAACAGCCTGGGATAGGAGAAGGTGTCCCTGCCCTGGAATGAGATAATCTTTAAGGTCCCTCCAATTCAAGCTCCCTGTGATTCTCACATGTGACAAGAGGATAGGTTGGAATATGAGCAGAGAAAGGTGTTCACAGCATGAGAGGCAGGGATGGGCTGTAAGAAAGGAGCTGCCTTACAGGATGCACCAGGAGATTAAGGAGGACATCAGGGTCCTCCCGTGTGCTGAGTCCTCCCATCACAGCCATCAGTGCCCAACTCAAACTGCCCCAGCAGAAGAGCAAAGAGCAACTCAGAGCTGCAGACACAGCACCCTCAGGGCTGGCACAGAGGTCAGGGGGTCTTGGATCTTCCTTTTGGCTTGTGAGTGGAGACACAGGACTCACAAGCCCAGAGGAAGGTGGTGGATATCCAGGGCTGGGGTCCCCAAATTAACAAGGGGATCCTTGAGCTCCTTTGAACTTTTAAGTTCTCCTTTGAACTTGACCTGGCCCAGTGCTCTTGTGGCACAGCCAAGGCATCTCTGCTGGCCTGAGCAGCACAGGCCTGCCTGTGCCACTACAGGGAGTGTCTGTGCCACCATAGTGAGCATCTGTGCCATCACAGGGAGTGTCTGTGCCAT
>VRYO01001760.1:4502229-4612488 GCA_009812075.1 Sialia sialis | reverse complement strand
ATTTGGAGACTTCAAAGGGGGCTGTCACAATCAGGAAGATCCCACCCTGGCCCCTGCTGCCCTGGCCACAGCCATGTGAGGGTCTCACCAGGACAGCTCTCCTTCCCTGCCAGAGCTTTGCTCTTTGCCTCAGGTCAGGTGCTCACACAGCTCTTTGCAAGGGCAATCACCTTGACGTTTTTTACATTAAAGATTTTCCTATTTCATTTAGAAGTTCACCTGCTCCCATAGAACTTAGAGAAGTGGGTCTGCTTATCTGCAGGCATGAGTTGATAGCACATGAACTCTGGCAGCTCTTCCAGGAGGGTGTGAGCAAGGTGATTTCAGCCATAAACCCATTGTGGGTGGGATTTTATTTTTTTTTTTTTTAATCCTTCTCATTCTCCAGGTAGAAAGTTGCACTGATCTAGAAATTATCTGTGCCCCTATGAGTCTATATGTGCTGACGGACATATGTGAAAGCTCCTAGCTGGCCACATGCTCAGAAGAAGTGTCTTCTGCAGACAGGCAGCCCAGCATGATACTGCAAAATTTGTCACTGTCCCCAGGCACTGAGCCTGATGCTGTGGTGTGATGGGGGTACAAGGATGGGGAACCACCATCCCAGGGGTATGGGGATGCGTGCTGGAGGGGCAGGGTGAGCTGTGCAGGACAATGCCAGGGCAGGGCAGGAGGCACCAAAAGCCCATTTTGGGCAGTGAGGGGTGAAGGGATGAGCTATGCCCAGCAGCAGGGGGGTCAGGGCTGCGTCCTGCAGGGTGCGGAGCTCACCCGGACACTCCCTCTCCCGCAGGAGGATGCCTTTGTGTGCAGTTTATGCATAATAGATCTTCCGAGGAAAGAGATACTGTCTCCTTGCTCCAAATACAATTTCAATTAGATGAATAGCAGCGTAATCCCATAGAGGCACTCAGCTGGGAACGGACCATGTGAGAGGCAGGCAGCCCTCCCCCAGCCCAGCGGTGAAAGGGGATCCCCCCCTCGCCCTGCTGGCAGAGAGGCCCCGAACCCTCCACCAGGGACCATCTGCTCCCGCAGCCGCCCCTCCAGCCCCGGCCAAGAAAGAGCCAGGGCAAGCAGAATGGGCTGCCAGTGCCTTCCGAAACAAAGGCAGTGCTCAGGGACGCTGCCTTCAGCCCCCGGCGTGAGGAAGAGGAGGGAGTGAGAGCCAGTGGCTCCTGCAGATCCCCTTGCTGTGACTTTTGGGCAGGCAGAATTGGAGGGAATCCTCTGGAGAAGACAGGGAAATGGGGAGAAGCTGCTGCCCTCCTAGAGCCGGTGATGTGCCCTGCACGCATCATCCCTTGTGACAGATCACAGGGACGCTCCAAACTCTCCTCCTTTTCCTGCTGCTCTGCCCCTGGCACATCCCAGGGCAGGGACCTGCTTCCCCTGCCATCCCGACCAAAGGGCAGAGCCACTGCAGCATCTGCCAGCAGTGAACAGCAGCAGTGGAGCACAGAGCTGAGCACTCTCAATATCTCTGGGCTCTCGGAGGGAATTTCCTCTCGCATCGAAATTTTCAGACTTGTCCCTCAGTGCCAGAGAGGTAATTTGGGGAAAGTCTTGAGAAACCTACATTGTGCAACTGGTAGTTTAAAGAGATTTTCAACCCACAAGGCAACTGACACCACTTTTGTCAGCAGCTCTTACCAAAGCCCTCTGTTTCAGCAACCCCTTCCCAAGCAGGAATGCACTCCACTCCACAGATGTGCTCAGTGCTATCAAACCAAGACCCCTGGCTTTGTGGTGTCCTGCTCCACACACCCCAACACCCTCCAGAACAAATCTCCCTGCCAGGGGCACCCTCCATCCCCCTGCCTCGGGACAGATGGGAGAGCAGCTCTGCAGCACATGGAGGAACATCACCCAGCAGAAGGAGCAGCCTGGCAGGCTCTGCAGGGCAGCAGCAAGTTATTTTCTTGCTAAAGTCAACAGCTCAGAGCCTGAGTACACACAGCTGGGCACAAAGTGGCTGGAGATCACATCTGCTGAATAAGAAGTGGCCATTGTTATGCTTTGTCACCCGTTTCAGAGCAGATAGCACTTTAAAGCCATTTGGCGTTGCACTCTGAATAGTTAAAAAGGTCAGGCTCTGAGCATGGGCAGTGGGCTGTTTTCCCAGCGCTGCAGCGTGATGAGAATATTCCCAGGTGCGAATATTTGTCTGAACATCCGCTGCCTTCCCAGTCCCTCGGCTCAGGAGGGGAGAGCTTTGATCTCTTCCCCAGCTGAGACCTGGAGCACGTTGTGCTCTCCCTGTCCCCACAACCTGTTGCTGCAGAGCAGGACTAAAGCCAGGGATGCTTTAGCCCAGCCTGACCCTGCTCTGGATGTGAGATACAGCAGAACGTGCTCACAAAAGGCTGGTTCTTGGTTGCCAGTGAGAGGGGCGCTGCTTTTTCTCTCTTTTGTGTCCCGGGATGCTGCTGGAAGCACAGCAGGCACCCACGGGCAGCCAGGCACACGCCCCACCACGCTGCTCCCAGGGCGCAATCACAAACCCAGACATAAATCGTGGTTAACCTTTGCTCTCTTCTCCCATGTTTGTCCAGAGGCTACAGAAATATTGCACAAGACACGTGATAGCCAGAGAAGCAAAAATAACATTTATTAAACTGTCCCGGAGTGGGAGGGGTGGGGAAGTTTTTGGTAAGCCAGAGCTTCTCACAGTAAGGGAATGCATTCGGGAAAATAAGGCAGAGCAGGTAGTCCTTTATCAGCAGGTAAAGGTAGTGCTGGGATCTCAAAGGGACAGACACACCCCCTCATGACTCACCTGCAGGAGGGATTTTTACTCTGGCTCTGACTTGGATGATTTTGCTAAAGCAAAACAACTTCTTTCCCATCAGCTCAGCTCCTTCCAGCTACTCTGACTTTAAAAACTTCTGCAAATTCATTTTTTCCCTCCCCTCTATCACCACTTCAAAACAAAGTTGGACGTGTCCTTATGCCCTGTTATTTCTGAATGACGCAGGGTTAACCAGAAAAAGAGAGCCTGATTTTCAAAACCGACTGAGATTTCAACTGCCAGAAAAATAAACACCTTGCTTTGCCCAGTCCTGACTGCGGGATGTTTGCATCTCCCTGCAGAGAGAGATATCACCCAGCCGTGCGTGTGTTTGTGATGCTAAAACTGGAGTCATAAAGGCTGATAATCACGGGAAAGAACATTCCTGCGGGCTGAAACCCATGACAGCATCAAAAAGGTGGCAGAAAAGCCCAGTGAATATCCAGGCTGAGTTTATAGAGAGGAATCATCCGTACTTGAACATGCAAATACAGCCTCATGCAGCTTTTGTATTCACTTGCCACAAACCTGCGACTGAATGAGTCTCACCAGCACAAATGTTGGAGGAAAGTGAAGTTCAAAGCTGCACGCATGAGTAACCATGGAAACAGAATTTTAAATTTGCACATGCGAGTATTTGTAGCCGAAGCACTCTGTAGGCTCGGCCAATGCTGGAAGAGGGACACCCCCATGTCAGCAGCGGCCAATGGGTACTCGGAAACACGGCTTGAATTTCAAATATCACCTACTTACAGCACAACCTCCGTCCCGAGTGCAGGGGGAAAAAAAAAAGAATGTGAAAAAACTTGCCTGGAATTGCCATCTGCTCGTGAATATTCCACAATTAGCAGGGACGGGATTCGCTGGATACATTATTCATTGTGGATTATTCGCCCAGATCTAACAGCAATAGTGCAACGGGCATTTCAATATTGTGGTGAGGAGGCACTGCACACATGGAAGGTGTATGTGGCTGTCCCCTTGTATGAATATGGATGTGCTCCTCTCCTGCAGGAATCTCTGGGAACAATAAATGTGTGGTAAACCTTGTCTTCTGCACCAAGAGAAAATCTAGAACTCTCTGATCAACTGCTATTATTTTTTTAAAATCACTTTTCCTGCCCATTTGTCCTCTGCCTCAACCCCTCCTCCCCTCAACTGGGCTACTCAAGCCCCAAAATCAATTGCCAATTCAGCAATAAAGGCACTTGCTGTTTCCCTGGTTGTGGCTCAGGCTATGGAATAGGTTTGGTGAGACAATATTTTTCCCATTTCCTCCCCAGCCTTGCAATCTGACCCATCTTAGGCTGTGGAAATCCTAAAAACAAAACAAAACAAAAACCTCCAAGTGCAACACTCCATTTGCACTCATGGCTTTCCCATGAAATCTCCACGAGCTGCCTTGCAGTTCACAGTGGCCACAGCACAGATGGATTTTAGGATCCTTTGCAGGTTCAGCTTTCACAGCACAGAGACAAATAATCCGTGGCCATCAGTGGCAGATTGACCCTTGTGCGCCAAGTTATGGCAAAAAAACCTAAAAACGCCTCAGCTGAAAGTGGTGACCAGCAGGTACAGAAAGAAACAGCCTTGTGGGGCAGGTTTGGAGGGTTTTGTGTGAGACTGGAGTAGCATGGAGGCAACACAGCCAGGATGTGCCAGCTTTGTTCAAGCAGAAACAACACAGAGAAAAAGAAAGAGGAAAAATGATAAGAAAAAGGAGAAAAACCCACAAAACATACAAATCTAATGAAAGAGTCCAAAGTAGCACAGGATGGGGTTATGCAATTTCAATTTGTCCAGCGCTGCTCACAGACAAACACTCCCTGCAGCAGCAGGGACTTGTGCAAGGCAGGGTTGTGAAATCCCCGTGCTCTGCCAGCGCTTGCCCAACACTGCTGGGTAGCAGGGCTGCACTCCAGGATCATCCAGGATCCTACAAACATCACAGCAAGGCTCTGTGCACACCCAGGGCTGAGCAGGGCAGTCCTCTGCCTCTTGGGAATGGTGCAAACATCTTGCTGGAAGGGGTGGCCAACAACAGACAGGAGAAGATTTCTGCTGTCACCAGCAGCCACTGCCAGGCTGCTCCTGAGGGATCTGATGGGCCAGGGCTCCCCATGCAGGATTCCTACAGATACCATGCACAAGGTGACTCCAGGTGATTGTTTCCTTCCCCACTACCAAAAATATGTCTCCTGTGAAATGGTAGAATGTGTGAAAATCCCATTCACAAGGACTTGTAACGTCCAAGACTCAAAGCTGGCAAAGGAACCTTGGGGGTCACATCAAGGCTGAAGTTTTGGTCCCAAAGGTTTGAGGCAGAGGGTAAATCTTGGGTCACTGCAGAGACATCCAGGTTTAAGAACTTGAACAGGATCTACTGAACCCCCACAGGCCGGATAAGGATCTGGAGATGCTCCTGTGAAGGCAAGTGTGTAAAAAACATCACAGTGATGACTTAGGAGCCAAAACACTGCCTAGGAGTTCTCACAGGAGGGCTGCTGGGTCTGGGGCCTAGTTAAAACTTTGTACTTAAATTCTCATGATTGTTGACTGGAAGAGCAATTCCCAAGAGCAGCTTTGGTGTGATTGTCCCATGTTTGGAGTCTCTAAAACCATGGAGGTTTCTTCTCCCACCTCTGCTTTTGGTTTGACTGGGGTGCAAGCTGCACAGATGTGCTCCCTCACCATGCTCTGCAGGGATTAGGCAATTAAACTGTGATTTGGCAAATAATTTATTTGTTTAAAAAATGTGATTTGTTGAGGTTCAACTTGCAGCATAAATTTGGTTGAAAGTCATTTTTATTATCTGGGCTTGCACTGCCTGAGGGAAGGGACAGTCTCCTTTCCCACACACATCTAGAGAGCCAGCCAGGCAAAGTTAGGGGGTTTGAGCCCCATTTCCCTGCCACTTTCCTTCATTCTTCAGCTACAAAACCCACATGGCAGGGCTTATTCATTCCACATGAGCAAATTCAATAGTCACTGCCTTAGTGAGCTTCAAATGCAGACCAAGACCTGCCCATCTCTTACCCTAGGAGGAATTTCTGGTTTTGTTCAAAGCTGGATAAAGAGCTGCAGTTGTATTTCATACATTTGCAGATGTTTTCTTCATCTCTCCCAGGCCTCCAAGGCTCCAGAGCTCCTTTGAAATGAGCCAGGACCAGAGAAGGAAGTGATTTTAAAAAGAAAAGGAAAAGAAGAGATGGTTTTTGGAGAGACCTTATAGCACATTCCAGTACCTAAAGGAGCTGTAAGAGAGATTTGAGAGGGGTATGGAGAGCAACTTTAGACAAGGGCCTGGAGTGACAGCCAAGGGACAATGGCTTCCCACTGCCAGAGGGCAGGGTTAGATGGGATATTAGGAAAAAATTCTTTACCATGAGGGTGGTGGGACCCTGGAATCCACTGCCCAGAGAAACTGGGGCTGCTCCATCTCTGGAAGTGCCCAAGGTCAGACTGGAGGAACCTGGTCTAGTGCAAGGTGTCCCTGCCCATGGCAGGGCTTGGGACACAATGAGCTTTAAGGTCCCTCCCAACTCAAACTATTCTATGGTTCAGTGTCAGGACAGAATCAGCTCCACCCCAATGAGCCCTGGAGCATCTCCAGGCCATGTCTGGTGCCACACAAGCCAGTGGCTCTCCCTTCCTCCAGCACTGCCACTCAGCCCCTCAGCAGCCTGGAGAGGCAGCAGGCAAAGACAACTTGTCCCTGGGGCCAGATGGGGGTCACAGGCTGAGTCTGGAACCACAACAAAGCCTTGGAGAGGGAAGATGAGCACACAGCACAGGAGAGAGGCATCAGGTACCCTGAGGGATCAAAGCAGCTCCACATCCTGCCTGGTCCTGCTCCTCTTCCTCTCCAGTGCTGAGGTTTTCCCAGGTGCTGGTGGCACTCTTTTGCCTCTCCAGCCACATAAAAACTCCAGATGATCTAAAATCACACCTACAGTCCGGGAGAACATCTCCAACACAAGGCAAAAGGCACCAAACCCATCACTCCTCACCGTCATCCTGCCCTGCACAAGCTGCAGCCACAGAGCTGCACTTCATTGGAAACTGGGAGGGGAATTACTCCATCATTTTGTCCCCCTCTTGGACAAGATCTTTGACCACATCCATGAAGCTAAAGGGTTTGGGGGAAACAGGAAGAATTATAAGAAAAGCAACACATTCCAGAGAAGTTAAAGGAAAAAGAGGAAAGGGTGTGAGGGTGGGAGTGATGGTTCACTGAGTGCCACCTGAACTGCAATCACATTCAAAACTAGCTCAGGCCATGCCAGAGGGTGGCCAGCAGTGAGCTCCTGTCTGAGACCTGTTCATCCCAATAAGTTTCCACTGGAAATACAGTTGAGCCAAAATAGAAATCCATTGTTGGAATGTGTCAATTTAGATCATATTTTCTATGTTAAAGAAAAAAAGTCAAAATGAATCAGAAGATTTTTCTCTTCTCGTTTCAGTGAGGTACAAAATTTCATTTGACCATGATTTATTTCATTTAAACCTGCAAAGCCAAATAACCTCTTGCACAAGAATAACATATAAGAATCAGCATTAGATATAGATATTAGATATTGCTGCAATGGGCCACCAGTACCAAATTATTGAGTTCTGCATTCCCCTACACTTTACAACTACTTTTTTCCTTGGTGAAACTTTCCAATTTGTGCACTGGTGTGAACTCGTGTATTTTCTTATTGCTGAAGCAAACTTGTCTAATAGGATCTATCCCAGAGCCCCAGCAAAGTGCCCTTGGGATTAGATCACCTGAGGAGCCTCCAGAATGAGCAGCATTTGCAGCACTGTGATTCAAGCCCTCCTCAAGGGTAACAAGGCAAAGACCCAGCACATAAAAAGGTTTTCCCTTACGAAGCCATCCTGCTCCAGTGCAGACTGAACCAGACTGGTACACAAATCACAGTTAACATCCTCAGAACTCTCATGTTATGCAAAAAGAATCTATTTAAATCTGGAACTGAGATTTGACTTTATGGAGAAAGACTTCCCAAGCCTTGGGGGAAAAAAAAGGATTATTTCTCTCCCGTGGAGATCCTTTTCTTTGCTCTTTAATGCAGTTCCTCACACTGCATCCAGCATTCCTAGGCCAACTCCTCTCAGGGCAGTTCCCCACAAGGAGTGCAGAGGAGTCTGCCCCAGGTTTGGCTCCTGTTGCTGTTCCCAGAGCTCCCCTGCCTCAGACACAACCTGACCTGTCCTGCCTCACCCACAGGAACTGCTGTGACTGTCCTGTCCCAAGCACATGCCCTTTGGGGCTAAAGCTGTCTTTTCACATGTGTCTGTACAGCACCTAGCACAATGCCCCGGTAATTATAACAGAAGCTAAATTACTGCTAAAATTAGGTGCTTATTAACATTATCGCCTCTGGGCACCACCACAACACTTAATAATGCCGCAGTCTAAGAGGAACCCAGGACGCATCATAATCTTCATGAAAAACTGTCCTTAGGGACAGTATTTCTGTACCAGGTCTCAGTTTTCCATTAGGTCACATTTTACTCATGGAAAAAATATCTGTTCAGCTGCCTGAGGATTTCAGTTCAGCTCAATGATTTCAACTGCAAGATGAAGGCATGCATATGTTGTCACCTCTAAACTTTACCTGTGGTTGTAAGCTTTGAGTCACAGGCTTTGAGAACAGTTTTGGGGGTTTAGGGACTTGGACTCTGGCAGGTCCCACACACTGAACTGCAGCAGAATTTGCACACAGAGCCAGAGCCAAGCTGTGTTTTCTCCTCTCCATTCCCACAGCCTCTTTCCTGTCACCAGGATTCCTGGTGGGGTCAGGTCCAACCCCAGGGTGAATTCAGGACCGTGGCTGGAATGGAGCATGGCCAAAGTTCACTTTGCTGCTTAAATCCAGCCTGGTTAACTGAGTGGTTGAAGATGAAATGTGGTCCATGGCAAAGGAAAGGCTGAGAAGAGGGCACAGCCAGCTCAGGTGGTGGGGCAAGGGGCAGAGTGAGCTCAGCATGCCAGGGCTTGGAGGACAAGGAGGAAAGGTTTGGGACACATCTCAGGTCCCAGAGCTGCCAGACAGAGCATCCTGGAGAGGACACAGACACCCCAGCAGGATTATCCTGCTCGGAGTGTGTAAGGGTCGGTCCAAAGTTTCGCTGATCATCAAGGACTGAGACCCTGAGACCCCTGAGACCCCAGCACCTCCACCACTCACTCTGGACAGGAGTTCTGGCCTGGCTAAGGTGGATGCTTAAGAGACTTTTCAAGATCCTTTTCTCCCCATGGGTGGAAGACGTGTTTATCGGCAGGACAAATCGAGAACGCCGTCCCATCACTCGGTATCTATTCCCCCATCCTTTCTCTCTCTGTCTGCCCTTTTACTTCATTTCCTTTATCTCTCTCCCACCTCTATCGCAAAACTGACTTGTTGCCACTCAGTAAACTGCACTGCTACTTGTTGCCGAATAAAACTTGAGTCTCCTGCTGTTTGCCTTTTGCACCCTGGGGTCAAACGAACCATCAGGATGAGGGGACCGTGACAGAGTGCAGGGACAGCATGGAGCAGAGGGCTGGGACACACCTGAGCACTCCTCTGCAGACATCCCCAGCACCAGGTGTCTGTGTCCCGGGTGAAGAAATGCCTTGCACAGCCCTGACCGAGGCGAGGAACAGCCCCGATATCTCCTCACACACCTTTGCTGCCGCTGATTAATGAGGCTGGAGAGGGCCCGGGAGGCTCCTCCCGCCTCACCAACACCCCCACAACCACTCATATTATCTGTATCAAGCACATTTTTATGTAAATGCCCCAAGCATCCCTTTCAGAGGTACAATGCATCCCAGACTAAGCCCCTGAATGGCTCCGGCACATTTCCCGTGCCTCAGCTGCTCGCCCAGACAAACAGAAGTGTGGCTCTCCACAAAGGGCTATGGTAATGCCGAGCTGAGCAGGGCTGAGGGGAGGGGGCAGGCAGGGGCCAAAGCTATTTCAATGACAGAAGAACAGCCCAGCTCCGGTATCTCCATGAGTCAAGGAAGGGGCAGGCTCCACAGATGGGTAAATGGAGGCACACGAGGCAGCCGCTCAGCTCCCAACAATGCCTCATCTCTGGGCCCCAGAGCGCTGCTGGGCCGCGGGGCTGCACTCACAGCCTGGGATCTCTCCATGGAAACAGCCCTCAGAGCAGGGGAGGAGTGCAGGGACAGTCAGGCTGCACTGGACACCGCCAGTGTCCCCAGCTTCTGCAGGGAGCAATCCAAGGGACAAGAGAAGGGGCAGTGTCCCACACTCCACCCTCACCCCACTGTAATGGGGACCTTCCTCTGCTCCTGCTGTGCTCAGGCTCTGCCTCAGTGATGCTCCAGCAGCTCTGCTGCTCGGGGCATGCAGTCCTCATCAGGAAAGAGCCATTTCCTCTGCCAGGAACAGATCAGCACCAAGCTCATGTTCAGCAGAAAGCTTTGAAAGCATCCATAGACTCCTCTTACCCCATGCTGGAGGCTGGTGTGCCCAAGAGGTGATTCCCCAACACCCACCCAACCAGAAGGACTTTCTAACTTCTGCCTGCAGTCATTTTGCAACAAACTAGGTGTTATAAGAGTACAACCTCAGAGGTTGTATTTTCCCACCCATAGATCAGGAACAACTTCATTAGAATCCTGAGACGTGGCTTGCTTTGGCCTTCCTGTGTGCTCCATCCTGTGCTCAGTAAAGCATCTGTGGGGACAAGCCAGGATGAGCAGGGACCCTCTGTCCTTTGCAGGGCCCAGAAAAAGCCAAAGCTGCTGCACAAACACTGCAATTATGAGACACAGCTAACAAACCTCCATGGGGAATTGCACGTTTGTGGGTGAGGTGGGCATGGGGAGGATCAGTGGGGAACTGAGGACAGACAAATGGAGTGACATCTGGATTTGACATTCCGTCACCTCACACACTGGCTGGGGCAGAGCCTGAAGATGGGATTGTGACACCAATGTCTGTGCACAAATGGGACATTTTGGGGCAGCCCAGGTGTGTCACACCAATGTCACCTGGCTCTCACAGGGTGAACCCCACAGCACGAGCTGTGCTCTGCTGATGGAGAGCAGTAACACCAGACCTCACCTGGCAAAATCTTCTCCTTCTGCTGTCACACATCCCAGTCACTTACATCAAATGTCTCAAGAGACTGCTGAGAAAAACTGGGCAGGCTTTGGCAGGGATGAGGGGCCAACCCAGCATTGCTTTCCCAGCATCTCTACAAGCCAGAGCACTGAGAAAGATTGACAAGAAGGTCAGGATCCATGTAGAAAGCCCTGGGCAGTGTTTCCAGCTGCTTCTCATGTACAGAAATCCAGGCAGCACATGGCCTTACTCCTGCTGCCAGCCAAGCTGTGCACTCAGTCTCCCTCTGCAAAATCAGGCCAAGGGCACACAGCTATCCTTTCCATTGATTGTTCCACTCTGCTTTGATCATTCACCAATAAATTGGAAGGAAGTTTGCAGTGAGAGGCAGGGAGAGCCATGGGACATCCCCTGGACCTGTCCCTCGTGTGACAGCAGGGGCTGGTGCAGCTGCAGGCAGGGCCAAGGAAGAGGCAGCCAGTGCCAAATCCCCAGGGCTGCAGTGCCCATGGGGACTGTAGGGACCTTGGGCATCACTTGTGCCACTTCCATGCAGCTTCTTCCTGCACCACTGGCTGGGTGAGCTGGACCAGCCTCTCCTTCCTCCAGCTCTTCCAACATCATTTATTCCACTCAACTTTGCACCTCCCTGCCCCACCAGTGGGGCAGAGCAGGAGGCAGGGCAGCTCTGGGTTGGAAGGAGACCCCAGGGGTGAATCTGGAGTGGGGCTGATGCAGAGGATCAGCAGCCTGGGTCTCTGGGTCCTGGTGGTACCAGGCCAGCTTTAGGGATAAAACAAGTTTTGTGATTGCAAATAAACTCCCCCCTCACTCCCTCCAAACGTGGAGCTTTCTGGTGTTGCCCAAGTTCAGGGCTTCATCCCACCAGGCTGTGAGCTGCAAAGCCAAGCAAAGAGCAGCTGAGGTTTGGGTCAGCTCAGCAGCTCTGCCTTGGAATGCAGGCTTTGCAACAAACAATTATGATAATTGCCAGTGACAAAAACAGGCAGAAAATGTTTGTGTCGTGGTAACACAGGAAATAAACCCTGAGCAGAGCCTGTGTCCATCAGCACTGCTGCCAGTGCAGCTCATGCTCACACTGGTTGATGCCCTGTTTTTCCTAACATGCTCTGTCCCTTTATGTCCCCACTCTGTCCTCTGTCCCCACTCTGTCCTCTGTCCCACCATGCACCCCCTCAGGAGCCAAATCAGTGTGGGTTGCACCATCCCAGAGCTGTCCTGACCTGGAGACAGCAGACACAGGCTGAGAGGGGCAGTTTTCACTCTGACAGGGATGCCTGCAGTGCACAGAAATACCCCAAGCAGAGTCAGTCCTCCAAACTGGGGTGCACCAGGTGACTCCACAGGGAAGAGATGCTTTGAAGCTCTACTAGAGGGTTATTCACCCCCTGATAAACACAGGGCCCTCCCTCCCTCCAGCTCCTGGCACATCTGGCCTGAGTGCTGGAGGTGGGCTGTGTCCCATCCAGCTCATGGTGTCCAGAAGAGAAGTCTACTCCCTGCCAGGTGCTTTGCCATGACAGGACCTGCTCTGCTCTGCTCCCCTCTCTCCTCACTCCTGCTCATCTTTTTGTATAGCTAAGTCATGACTGAGGAGAATTCCCTCCAGTTTCCCATTATAAATAAAGATAATATCTGGACTGAGGCCAGGGAAATAAAACTTCAGCTGTAGAGGACAGTGATTCACAGAGGATAACCAAGGTTATAATTGAAGCTCATATGGTTTGTGTGCTGACAAACCATGTGTGTCAGATTACAAACCAGGGAGAGGGCAAACCTGGCTGTTCCTGTGCCAAAAACCTTCTCCCCTCCCATGCTTTGTGATGTGGCTCTACAGGGCTCGCCCATCCAGGGAATGGACCTGGAAAGCTTCCTCCTCCTCCTCCTCTTCCTCCTCCTCCTCAGCAGCATCCTCAGCATGCTCCAGGTGCAATCAGGCCTGTGTTGTTACCAAGTTGGGTTCTTGGCACCAAGGGTGTGCTCGGAGGACAAGGATGTTGTTTAAAAGGAAATAAATGGATGGCACTGATGTGACCTGCAGCATTTTTACTGCCACAGTGATGTGAGGGAAGCAGACAGCACAGGTTGTTTCTAAGATCCCAGACTGACAGGTAGAAAAGATGGAGTCCTCTGCCTTGTTTGAGCTTGTCACAGAGCTCAAATATTTAAATTTCACTCCGTTTTCTGTGGAATTTGTGAGGATAAATTGTCAGCAGCTAACTGCTGTTCCCTGACTCCCACAGAGAGAGACTCCTGGGGAGTTCCTAAATTGCAGATGGAGGTAACAGGGGCCACATGGAGCAAGGGGAGGAATAGAGGCTCAAGGTGCACTCATTCATCAGCCTGGCTTTGATGCCAAGTAAAGAAGCAGTAGCCACACCACTCTGTTAGTGATGAATTAAAATACAACAATATAATTAGGACCAATTACATGGTTATACAGAAATGGATTTTGTCAGATTAGCACAGTGCTTCTTGAGATTAAAAGATTGCGTGATGATGGAAAAGAGCTTTTAGGTGAATTTCTGACGGAGGTGTCTGGGTTGGTGCCATGGAAATGCTCTCAGGGACCAAGTGCAGAAACCTCTTTGTTCACCATGATGCCAAATCTGGGAGTAACCATTTCACTGTTTTCCAACCCAAGTCCCAGCTTTTCACTTCATTTGTTACCTGTTTCCTGAAAATAAGTCAAACCAGGAGTGTTTTCCAGGAGGAATGTAGAGGTCTGCATGAGTCCTTGGTGTCACAGCTCCCCAGGGGTCAGGACAAAGCCCTGCACTGGTTCCTCACACGCTCACAGCTGCAGAGCTGAGGGGAGAGCAGCCACACTTTGGGCTGGCAGGAGGTGTGGAACAGCAAATCTTTCATGATGATGTAAGACAGATTCTTCTTGTGGTGACTGAGAGAAGACTGAAGGCGAAGAAAAGTAACTCTACCTGTCAGAGCAGGTGTGAAAGTGTGGAGAAGAAGGTGAGAGAGGGATTAGGCAGGAAAGCAGCAGGACAGCAGGGTCCTTCAACAGTGATCTGGGCAGAACAGGCAGGACAGGTGACTGAGAGCCCCTGAACACCTGAGATGGTGCAGAATAAGAGGAAGTGATCTTTGCCTTGAGCTGGCCGTCCTAAGTCCCTGGTCAAAGCCTTTGGGACAGACCCAGTTTCCTGGCAGTGAGAGAAGGAAATCAGAACACTCCATCCCCATGAGCTGCTTACAGCTAAAGGGTCTGTGGGGTGAGGGAAGAGGAAGCTGAGGCCTCCTCAGCTTCAGACCTCTTGCAGGCTGCAAGAAAAGCACCATCCCAGTGGTGCAGCTTGAGTCCACCTGACCCAAAGTTGAGCAGTGCCCTGTGCAGGTGCCAGGGACACCATGGCAGTGAGGAGTGTGCCCTGCTGCATCCCCACTTCCTCTGCTGCATCCCCTGCTGCATCCCCCCTGCCTCTGCTGCATCCCCACTGCCCCTGCTGCATTCCCACTGCCACTGCTGCATCCCCTGCTGCATCCCCCCTGCCTCCTCCCTGCTGGGCTCTGCTCAGGTGCAGGTGCAGCAGGGCTCTGCAGCTGAGCCATCCTGCAGCTCTCAGACACAGCCCCGGGGCCAGGCACAGTAGCAGAGGTGAGGGGATCTGTGCACAGACACCTGTGGAACATGGGGGTGCTGCTCCCTGACAGCGGCACAAAGGATGTTCTGAGGCTGAATTCACAGCAGGGCCCAGCACATCCATCCCAAAAAAGACAGGAGAGAAGGAAGCTGGGAAGGGCTAGAGAAACACTGACTTCACCCCAACATTTTTCCACTGTAACATCAACTGAGCAGGAAACATTACTAAAACCCTGGGGAATCCCAAATACCTTTGGGGTTTTCCCTTGCCAGAAGTCAGAAGTGATTCCCAGGGCAGAAAGGCTGGCAGCCCAGATGCTGAGTGGAGCTTTCACTTCCAGGTCCTGCTCTGTGCCACAGCCTTCACTAATCCAGACCCTGCAGAGCAGGCACTTCTTCCCAGCCAGCAAAGGTAGGAAGGCACAGGTCAGTCATGGAGATTTTCTCTTGGTGCACCAGCAGCACTGACAAAGGGGAAGGGATGTTACTCTCCATGGGATTTTCAGCAGGGCTCAGCAGCCACGTGTTGCTGCTTAGAAAATGTGATTTTATCCCTTGTCATTATCTCATAGCCCTGGCCCTGCCCTTATGCAGAGGCTGAAACAGTTAAATCAAATCCTGAGGGGAACAGGAAATATCATGTTCAAACTGAAAAGGTAAGTTTCTTTTTGCCACTACCAGAAAGCTTAGATATTAAGGGGATATTCATTTCAAAAGAAAACACAATACAGTAGATGTAATTTATTGCACTATTTTTTCAAAAACACATTTAATTGTCAGTACTTAAATAAATACATTTTGTGGAGAAGTGCCAGATGAATTAATCCCCTTTAAGATCTTTCTGTTTCTCTAGCTAACTGATTTGCTGTCACAGACTCAGATTGACCCTGCATCACTTATTTTTGTAATGAAATAGGATTTCATCCCCACTATTTTTAGGTATGACTCCTGTGCCTTTGTCCACTCAGCTCCCACTTCGCAATTCACACCTGCAAGGAAGGCACTTGCATGGCTGTGTGTGCTCCCACGCCCTCACTCACATCTTCATGGCAAGCCAGAGGGCAGGGGACACCCTTGGCCCGAGGAGAATGTTTTAGGAGGGCTGCAGGTCTTCTTCTAGCTTTCCTGGTGACTATGTGGAAAGCCCAAGAGTCACCTAGATGATCAGCTCAGGGAATTAATTCAGAGATCTGAGAGCATCAGGAGCTGGTAGAAAGGGTCTGGAGGTTCTTGTTGCTGTCACCAGCCCTACAGGTTTCCCTCATCAAGCCCTGTAAAACCCAGAGCCCAGCCTGAACCTCTCCCTGCAGCCTGGTTCACATCTCTTCTGTCCCCACCCTGGGGGCTGCACAGCCAGGACCTGCTGCTCCCCTGCCACAGGTGCTGGCTGTGGGCAAAGGGCAGAACACGACTTTGAGGGAGGCAGAAGGTTCAAGGGTTCACGTCCTGCCAGCAGGAAGCATTGCCCACATTCTGCTGTGCCCTGGCTGTGTTCCCCCAGTTCAGTGGATTGCTCACCCCATCCCTTTGAGACCATCCCATCCTTCAGAGCTCACCCCATCCCTTGGAGACCATCCCATCTCTCACACCTCACCCCATCCCTCAGAGCTCACCCCATCCCTTGGAGATCATCCCATCCCTCAGAGCTCACCCCATTCCTTTGAGACCATCCCATCCTTCAGAGCTCTCTCCATCCCTCAAAGCTCACCCCATCCCTCAGAGCTCTCCTCATCCCTTGGAGCTCACCCCATCCCTCAGAGCTCACCCCATCCCTCAGAGCTCACCCCATCCCTGGGAGCTCACCCCATCCCTTGGAGCTCTCCCTTTCCCTGGAAGCTCACCCCGTCACTCAGAGCTCTCCCCATCCCTCCAAGCTCTCCCAGAGAATCAAGAACCAACCAGGCTACAGCCAACAAGTGTGTTTTTGCTTGGGCAAGCTGGAAACCCACTCCTAGCAAGAGCCATCCCCTTTCCTCTGCCTTGCACCCCCTTCCTCAGCCCCAGCAGCCCCGCTCGTGGCTGAGCCCTGCGGGGCTTTGGCACTGGCCAGGCAGCAGAAGCCCAAGCCATGCTGAGGTGACCTCTGCCAGCATCAGATTGCAGTTCAAAAAGCAAGCAGCCTTTCTCCTCACTCTCAGGCTCCCTCTCAGTTTCTTTTAAGCACAAAAACGGCATTTAAAAAAAGAAAAAAAGAAAAGAAAAAAAAAAAAAAAAAAAAGGGAGGGAGGAGAGGAAAGAAAAGAAAAGAAAGGGGTGATTTCCAGCCAGGCAATAAAATGCCATCTGTTTCCTGATGGCTCATGTGACATTGACAGACGTCCACGGCCAGCCAGAGCCAAAGGCTCAGCAGCCCATGGTCCCCAGCCCCTTTCCCCAGTCCCCACACTCCCAAACACAGCAAGGGCTCCTGAGCAGGGAGCAGAAAATGCACCAGGCTGATCCTTGGTGCCCTTCCTGCAGGATGACGTGCCCAGGGCGGTGCTGGAGTGAGCAGTGTCGGACTTTGGAGCGGGGCTGTCTGTGCCCTGTGACTTCTCACCAAGCTGAGATCCCCTTGCACCCACCTGTTTTCCTCTCAAAGGCAGCTCCCACAAAACAAAGGGTTGAACAGCAAGGCACCCCACCACCCCCACACCACACAACTGCTTAATTGCCTCTAGGAAAAGAGCCTGGCTGACCCTGGGACCCTCCTGGGGCAGGAGGGCAGAGAGCATAAGGGCTGTGCAGGACTGCCCTGCTGCCCATGGCTGGCCACAGGCTGTCCCTGCCCACACTGCCACGAAGTGGGAAGCTGCAGCTCTCATTTCCTAGGGGCACAGATGTCTCTGGATGACACAGCCACATCCCAGAAGGAGATGTGCACTGCTTCAGTCTCAGGGGAAGTCCCTGTACAGTGGGTAGAAGGGGAAGAGCCCCAAATGTTCATGATTTCCCCGTATTCCCAACAGTGATGGTTTCAGGAGAGCAGGAATTAGGGAATGAGGGAAGCACCCTGATGCCAGCCAGGATGGCAGGGCTGGCACAGCAGCAGGATGTTCACCCAGCCCTTCAGTGAGCACCAAGGAGCAGAGGAGCCAGCAGTGCAGGCCAGCAACAGCTCCTTCTGCAGGAACCTCCTGTCCCACTCTGGGCAGCACAGCCAGGACCTGCTGCTCCCCTGCTCCAGCGGGGAAGGGGCAGGACGGGGCTCTGAGGGGCTTGTCACCAGGGCATGTCACCAGGGCTTGTCACCAGGGCTTGACAGGGCCCCTAACCATGCTCACCATGAGGGGTGCTTCTGGGGAAGGGTGTTTGGAACCTTGTGACATCGTCCTGCTGGCCCTTGGCAGGCAGGGAAGCCACCTCACAGCATCTCTGCAGCTCTGTGTGTGGCTGCTCCTGCAGCTCTGCTCCCAGCAGGCAGGTTTGGGACATGAGCACCTCAGCTTTGGGGTGGACAAGTTGGTCAGGTCCTGCCACGTACTGGGTGCTGGGCAGTGGTCTGGTGGTGAGGCTGGGGGTGAGAAGGAGTTTGTTAGACTCATTGATCCTCATGTCCCACTTCCATGAGCAGGACTCAACATCCTGGCAGGGTCTGCCAGCACTGCAGTCCTGCTGGGTGAAGCCACCAGAGAAATGGCACCGTATTTCACACTGAGCCATCCCTGCTGCCTGCAGAAATGGCCTTGATCTGGCATTACCAGAGGATGAGGAGGGCTGGGCACGTGGCTATCTCTTAAGGGTGGGCAAAGAATGGAGGATCATGCCAGGGCAATGCCAGGCTGTGGGATGCAGTGCCAGGGCAGCAGATCTGCCCCTCACTGCCTGCAGCAGGTCAGCCCCATGAGCAGCTGCTGCTGTGAGACCCCCAGAGCACACCCCTGGGCTGGGAAGCCTGGGCAACCCTGGTACAGCACACAAAATGTGCCAAGCAGACCCTCAGCATCACTCCCCCAGCTCCTGGGCACAGCTTTGCATGGTTTCACTTTTTCCTACGTCATTCCACCCCAGAGGTATGCTGTTTGGCCTCTGCAGCCATCCCTGACCCAACATCACCCCACAGGTAACACCTTTGGTGACTCCTGCTCCCCTCCCCTGCATTCTGTGGTTTTCCTGGAGGGTGGTGCACACAGGGGACCAGAGAGAACATCAATATCTGAACAGCTTTGAGCCAAGACAATGGTGACAGGGTGCAAAAGGCCCTGCAGAGTTTACAGTTGTAGAAGAGGAAGAAGCTCTGATTGTGTTGTGAAATGGAGGTGTGGGATTGCCTTGGTCTGTGGGCTACAGGAGAGATGAAACAGGTGGGGCTGGGAAGTGTGGGGCTGGCAGGTGTGGGGCTGGGGGTGTGGGGCTGGGGGTGTGGGGCTGTCCCCAGCTCAGCTCCACAGGAGCCACCATCCTGTGCAGGGTGCAGAGAAATGCTCTGAAGCATCCTGGCCCTGCTGTGTTTAACCTGGCTAATGAATAGCCAGGCAGGATGTGGCCATTCAAGGACACTGGATGACAACAGCCCTTCTGCCTCTGCTTACACAGCACACACAACTGGGCCATTCCCACATCCACAGGATCCTACCTGAAGCCTGCACATGGCTGCTGGGATGGAGAACAGGTCCTGGACCAGGGAATTACCCCAACTCTGCAGTGAGAGACCATCAAAACCTCTGAGAGAGAGAGGTGTGGCTGGGCAGATCCCTGCCTACCTGAGAAACATTCCTGCTGAAACCCCATCTAATGTCACCCTCTGAGCAAGCAGCAGGTTCTGTGCTTCTCCCAAGCCAGCAGAAATGTCAGGACCAAGAGGCTGGAGGGATGGAGAGCCTGCCTGGCCTGAATGCTGCACGTGGGATCAGAGAACATGGGTGTGAACAAGCAAGCACAGCAGACCAGACTCTGCTCTGCTTCACATGGGGATGTCCAAGAGACTCACTCAGGAGTGGCTCAGGAGCCATTTAGAAGGAGCAGTTCAGGATTTGTCTGTGGTGCTGAAGAAGGAGGGAATGTCTCCCCAGTTTTGGAGACTAAATGTAGGACATGTCCTCTGGCAGGTGCTCATCTCTGCTAACATGAATGGTTTGATGCTGGGACAGACACATAGGGATGGTGTGGACTCTTCATCTTCAGAGAGTTTCAAAATTTTAGTGGATTGGGCCTGAGAAATCCATTGCAGATTTTAAACCAGCTGTTCACAGTGCAGGAGGTTGGACCAGGAACCAGAGGTTCCTCCTAAACTAATCCTTACTGTAATTCTTCCAGCTCCCTGAACTTCTGATCTTTGCAGACTAGCAAAATAAATGGGCTTATCCATAGGTTCCCACCCAAGGGAAGTTTGGGTGAACCCAAGAACTGGATTTTCTGGGGTATAAGTGGAGTTGCGTTATTCATGGGGTTTGCTTTGCATGGCTCTGGGAAAGCCAAGGCTTGACATGTCTCTCACACACGCCTCCTACTCAAGTTAATATTATTCTTCTTGTGAAGAGGAAGCCACTTAAGGCTCTCACAAGTGCTTCTCATCAGCTCAAGCGAACAGAAAAGTGAATATGAACTGATCTTAGGTAAATGAAGTCCACTCCAATTGTCAGCTAAGGGTTCAAAGCCATTTCAATTAATATACTTCAGCTCCACCTCTGTGTACACAGACCCAAAGAGACACCTCATACCCACTTTCAGTGCTCTTCAGCAGCACCCCTACTCAATCCACAGATACCTGAAGACCTTGGTGAACCTCACCTAGGTACAGATCTGAAATCCCCCTCTGATTCAGCAGACCCAGGACAATTTCCACCATTTCCTAGCCCTGCAGTTTTCTCCTTTTCTCTTTTCTTTTTCTTTTTCTTTTTTTTTTTTTCTCTTTTTCTTTTTCTTTTTCTTTTTCTTTTTCTTTTTCTTTTTCTTTTTCTTTTTCTTTTTCTTTCCATCTTTCTTTCCTTCTTTCCATCCTTCTTTTTCTCCTTTCTTGCTTTATCTTTCTTTCTTCTTTCCTTCTTTCTTCCTTTACCTCTGTGCCATTTGAATTACAAAGGTTTCTGGTTACAGTCCTCCTGGGGAATCCAACACCAAGGCTGCTGCTCATTTACTGACTGGCAGATTAAGATGGATAAAGGGAGAGATTTGTATATTGACTCTGTGTTTATGTAACTCATGTGCAAGGCCTGGCCAGAAGCAAAGGGGGATCTGACCCACATAAATAATAACAAGCAGCATTTTTAAACTAAATCATCTGGAAAATTCACAGACGATTCCATCGGTTCCTTCTTTTGTGTCACCGGAGGGTCATAAATAATTCAGCCCTGCTCAAATATTTATGGAAATCAATTTAGCCCTCAGTCCAATGCCACCTCCCTGAGAAAACAGTTTTCTTTCCTATCACTAGTGCAAAACTGACTGCCCTCTGTCCCACGAGCCTTCCCAGGGCCAAGGGCAGCTGTAACCTCCCACTGCACATTCAGGTGCCAGCTCTGGGGCCATGGGGACCACGGGGAAGATGAAGCTGCACATGGAATTCCAGGGGAGAAGCAGGTCCAGCCTTCTGCTGTGACCACCCCAGGCTCCACCATGGGCATCTACCCTGGCCCAGGGTGGCTGTCAGCTCTGGAGCTGAGGAAAGCCTTTGGGCACATGGAGAGCAGCTCCTGTGCAGGTGACAACTGATGCTCGAGTCAACAAACCCTGCACAGGAGAGAGACACCTTGATGAGATCAAAGGTCACAAAACAAACTCTCACAGGAGCCAGGGGAGCTCCCCGTGCCCGCTCCCAGGGCAAGGTCCATGGCTGTGCCAGACCCACCAGGAGCAGCTGCTGCACACCCTGAGCCTGACCTGGAACTCGCTGCTCGCTCCCGTCCTTCCTCTCTCCTGGCACATGGCAAGGACTCTCTTGACAAAAGCAGGGCAGCCCCTGGGCTGTGCCTCATGACCAGCACACCGTGGTGAACCCACCATGCTCCTCAGCACATTATAGATCCTTCTGGAAGCTCAGCATTTCATGGGCTACTCCTGTTTCTTGACTGGGAGCTGTGAATGTATTCCAGCACCACTCACACAAACAGGACACATTCCTGGCGTCAAACACACTCTGCAGGGGTGTAACACATCCAGTGAGTAACTCGACCACCACACAGATTAAGATCAAACCCCTCCCAGCTCAGCCACCAGCACAGGAACTGGGAGCAGCCACACACAGCCCATGACCACACATCTCCTCCAGCCTCCATGAGATCCCTCATCACCTCTTAGTAGGTCATTTATCTGGCCTGTCCCCAAGTTTCTGAGCCCATATCTCTCCCAAGGTGCACTTTGCCTGGAACAAAACGCAGAACTGTGCAGAGGCACGGCACAGACAGGTTCCCATGGATCAATGGCAGATATTGGGACAATTCCTCCTGTGGGGTCCCACATTCACCAGCTGTGAATGACATGGGGACCTGAGGAGACATGGACATGCTGCAGTGACCAGGAGCCCAGCAAGGAAGTGTTTTGGTGGTTTGGGGGAGATTATCCTCCTGTTTCCACCACAGGGGTATCTCTGCACGAAAAGCAACAAACTTTAGCAGAGACAAGCCTGGTGGAGAGCTCAGGGCAGATGTCTCAGAGTGTAACCAGGGTCACTGACAGCCAAAGAGCCGCTCACACCATTCCAGGCTCCTCCATCTCTTCAGGGTAAGGAATGCCCTGTGCTGCAGGGGGAGGCAGGGGGAGGCAGTGACTGCACACTGTGGGAGCTGTGTCACCGTGGGTTAAACTCAGCATCCTGGCTCAAGGAGCAGCACAGTCACACTCCAGTACGTGAGGAGGGTTTGTGATCTTCTCCAGTGCCACATGTCTGAGCACAGGAGACTTCCAGCCAACTCCCTTCTGCTTTCCATACTCTCTTCCTTCACCCCCACTTGTCACCATCCCTGGAGGGTTTTAAGAGCTTTGTAGATGTGGCATTTGGGGACATGGTTTAGTGGTGGCCTTGACAGTGCCAGTTGGACTTGATGATCTTAAAGGTCTTTCCAACCCAAACAATTCCATAATTCTATAAGTCTGCTTGACATAAATGCTGGGGCTCCCCCAAGGCCCACACACATCCCACATCTGCACATCTGTAGATGTCACAGCTGCTGCTCCAACATAGAAGAGCGCCAGTGGTACACACAGGGGACACTTGCATGGGTTTACATGTGCAAAATCTTTAATTCAGGTGACTCTCCTAAAATCACCACCCAGCCTCTCTGCTCTGCCTGCGCACCAAGGAGCAGCAGGATGCCCTGGCTTGCAGCTCCCACCACAGAGGAATGAAGCACCAAAGCTTCCCCAGCACACCTGGGCATGGGAGACAAAGGATCATGGATATTACCAACATGGGAGAGCTTCACAAAGGGAAATAATTCACCTTTGTTAGGAGAAAATGCTGGGGAAAAGTTAGGTAAGATCATTTTCTGGTTTTTTTTTTCCCCCCTCCTTGCCTGGAAATCCCTCTTCTGTCCAGCATTTGTGATTTAGGAGCTTGGAAAGTGTACTTTTCCTTGTCAGACTGGTGATTCATCACAGGCTGGAACAAAATGGATGTTCCTGGGCTGCAGGGCCCTGAAGTGCCCAACATTTGGGATGCCATCTACCCATCACCCTTAATTCATGGTCTATTGTACAAGTGCCTGCCTCTGCAGTCAGGGCAAGGACATCACCTGGTCTCTGTCTCCCAGAGCTGTTTCCTGACAGCTTGTGCATTAGTTGTGTTTTATTCAAAAAGGGGTTAATTTGTGCCCTCTTATCCCCCGAGCACAGGAACACAATCAATCTCAAAAGAGCTGCTTGGCTTTCTCCTCCTTTCTCCAGCCTCACTTCTTGGCTCTTAATAAATTATTCAGCTTTCCTAAATATGCATAGGGATCTCATTAACAACTAATTTTGCTTATTTAAACCAACTGCATAATCAAACCACTATAGTGTTTCCTCTTTCTTATAGCCATGAATTATTCATGTGCTGGGAATCTGCACACAAATTTATTGATTCTTAAAAGGGTGCCTTTTTCACAGCCTGGAAAAAAAGAAACCCTGGTTATTCTGGTGTCAAACATTTTGGCCCAAACTGCCATGTAACAAATGTTCTGGTATTTTCCTGGGAGCAGACAGCGGACAAACCCACAGCATCACCAAATGCACCTGGAATTCCTGAGTGCGAGGAAAGGGAATGTTTCCAATGCTGCAATTAATCATTTGCAGCATCTCAAATTGCAGAGTGTGAAGGGCTTATTGTTGCAGCATCCTTTTCATTTTGGCTTCCTGGTGCCTTTGGGTTCTCCCACACAGGACAAAAAGACCCCTGGATAAGAAATGGACATCTTGCAAAGGTCTGCAAAGCCACCAGCATCCCCAGACACAATCTGGGCTTATCCCACAAAGGAAGCACTGCAGATAAAAGCATGCAGAGGAGCAAGAGGGAGCATGGAGCAGTGTGTGCTCCCAGCTTTGGGCCTGCTCAGCCCTGCCATGGAGGAGGTTTTAGGGACCATACCTGGCTCTGCTCATGCACTCCCCTGGATTCTACACTGGCCTGTTAGATTTTGTCTCATCGTGAAGCTCTTCTGACGATCTGGTTTTGGAGATCCACCCCCAGACCCCACATCCTTCTGGCACAGATCCCTGAGGAGGTGGTCCCATTCTGCTCTTAGGCTCACAGAATTACAGAGGAATTCAGGTCAGAAGGAACCCCTGGAGGTTTCTAGTCCAGCCTCCAGCTCAAAGCATGCTCAGCTGTGAGATCAGACCAGGCTGTCACACCTTTACCAGTGTTGTCTTGAGAGTTTACAAGGGTGGAGACTGCAAAATCTCTGAACAACCTATTCCACCACTTCACTGTCCACATGGCAGAGATGTTTTTCCTGATATCCATTCTGAAACCTCAGTTTTCAATTATTATTTCAATTATTTATGTCCATTGTCTCTTGTCCTTCTGTAATGCACCGAATGAACATCAGATGGTTCATTCTATTTGTCTTTTGAGAGCTGGTGAGGCTCTTTGTTTGTTTGCTTGCTTTGTAAGGGAGCAGGTTGGTTTATTTTAATTTGTCTTCTTGCTCCTTCATGATAAAAAATAACCCTGGCTGTGGGAGGAAAATGAATCTGTAAATGTTCTTTTATAACACAGCAGAATCCTGAGACAAGATCTCCAATTTTTTCCTTCCCTGTGCCTGCATTGCTGGCTGGCTCTCTACTCACTGACCTGTTCAGCTGCAGCTTCTCAGGGTGTCACTCAGAAACAGCCCAGAGTGGGGCTGAGGATTTGAGGATTTGATCCCAGTCACAGCCCCTACCTGCCCTGCAATGGTCTGGATTCAGCCAGGATTTGTTCAGGAAGGATCTGGTGGTGAATGACAGACCCATTTGGGTTGGGAAAGCCCTCTAAGATCATCAGCCCCAACCATTACCCTAGCAGAGCCAGGTCACTGTGGGAACCCAGGACATCCTTCTGGCTGGCCTGGATGGTTCCAGACCCAGGCAGGGGGCTCAGAAGCCTTGGCATGGAGCCCAGGACCCCTGTGCCTTTGATTTCAACCCTTGGGAAAAATTACCACCTTTGTATGAAGAATTACAGGTCACAAAAAATGAGTAGAGTATAAGTTAGTTTGATATAATGTGTAAAAGTAGGTTTTTAAGATTGTTTATAAGGGTCTGGAGTCAAGATGGAGGAATCTGGACATGTTCTGTCCTTCTTTCTCCTTCTTGGCATCCATCTTCTGGGTGATATTGGCATTTTTGGATTGGTTTAGAGTAGAACTGGACTGTACAACATAGGTGACAGGTATTGGAAGATAATTGTAAACAGTATGTATGTAGTTTGTAGCATAAAAAGATAACCCCACCCTGGGCAGGCAGTGTGCCCCTGACCGGCCTGCTGAGCTGATCTCAGCTGGTCACAGAGAGAACATTTTAGATAAGATGCAATAAACAAGTCTGGAAACAAAGAAGACAGCCTCGGATTCTTCGGTGCTTGGGCTGGAAAACAGAGACTCTTAAACAACACAGGTGGACATCTCAGACTCCTGAGAAGTCACCTCACAGCTGGCAGGACAATGGCACTGCTGTGAGCCACCCCAGAGCTCCTCACGGGCACTTGCAGAAGGCAATGGCTCTCAGGGTGACCTGTGGAGACCCTGAGGAAACGGCAGCTGCTGTCAGCCTGTTGTGGGTGTTTTCTCAATGGCCCACATTCCTGTGCACCCAAAAGCCACCACTTTTGTCACAGCTTGTGACAGCCCAATCCCCAGCCCACTGCTCACCCCCACGTGCCTGTGTGGTCCCACTGAACACAGCTGCCCTGCCTGCAGCATGGACAGGAGCGGGGAGTCCAGGAGAGGTGCAGGAAGGGCAAGGAATACTGAAAGCACAGATGGAAAGGCATTGTGAGGAAAGGACAGGAGATCACTGGTGATATGCTCCTCACCACCAGCAGCTGCACTGGTTGTTTATAAACCCAGCTCCTCCAAACCTTTGGAACAGCTTGCAGTAGTTGACTGAGAGAAAACCTTCACAAGACAGAGCAGCTATCACCCCTATTCTGATCAAGCAGCTGAATGATCCCAGGAGGAACTTCATGTAATCAGAACAGCAGGAACTTGACAAAAATGCCAGCTGTGCACCAAGGGACACATCAACCCAGCCACTGCAAAGCCCTGCAACCCTGGAGCAGCTGCAGGGACACCAGTGAGGCTGCTTGAAGCACATGAATGCATGTTCTCAAGAGCTAATTCTGTACAGACAGCAAGCCTGAAATAGTTCTGGGAAACATGGCCAACAGGCAGGGGAATGAGACTGCTCCAAGCCTGGGTGCTGAAGGAGCTCTTGGCAGAGTGGCAAGGAAGGTTTGGTTACTGCTGAACCAGCAAGTTTGTGCTCTGGTCGTTTGCTGGGAGTTCTGAAGGGCATCCACATGGCTCCAGCTGGGGCAGTGCTCGGGTGGGGACCGCAGGATGAGTCACTTGGCAGAGGAAAATCCACAGGGACATAGATCCTATCCTGCTCCAGGAGTCACACTGCTCTGTGCAAAGAGCTTCTGTGTCAAACAAGTCACATCCGCTACCTTGAGATTGAAATCTGCCTCCCATGGCCCCTTTTCACCCTAAGAGGAGAGAGACAAGGTACCAGCATGCTGGGCTCACACAGAACAGGACAAGAAACTTCATGCAGAAGTCAACACGCCTCCAAAAAATCAACCTGCATAAGTTTTATCAGGGACAGTTGGTCTCAGTGTAACTTCAAGCACATTCCTGGAAAAACTCAGAGCTTTTTCTCCTCTTTAAGATCAGGCTTCTTCTTGCCTGTGTCTTTTTCTCTGTTCCTTTGTTCACCTGCACATTATAAGAGCTAAGTTCATCCTGTGATCCTGCTGGTAACCAGGATTCCTGGGTCCTGTGAGGGGTGGAGAGGACACTGAATTCTTTGTGAGCATGAACCAGTCACCTTCCTCTTGCAGACCTCATTTTCCCAGCTGGAGATGTTTCTATTTACCCACACTTGTCAATACAGTTTTACAGCCTGGGTTAATATTGATTTCCAAGTAAATGCATCAAACACATATCTAATCCTCAGCACCCGTTCAGAGCTTCCCTCTTTCCCAGCACTTCGCAGGTCATTTGCAAAGCAACACAGATGCGTCCAGAAGCTGCCACCAGAGCACAGCTCTTTGCTGCTCCTCCGAATGATCCCTGAGACAGACCCCTCACACACCACCCAAGAAGGAAAAAACTTGGCTTCCCTGGATGCATTTTACTCATCACAGCTCTACCTCCTGGCATTTATTCCAGACCTGTTTCTGATACTTGTGTCCAAGCAGAGCTCAGCACTCATCCCCCATTCTCACTTACCCATGTTTAGTAGGAGCAGATAAAATCCGAAATGTTGTGAGAACAAATATACAAATATATGTTTTCTTTACAGCTTTGCTCATGTCTAAGCAGCTCTGCTCACTTTGGGTGTGTGCGTGGTGCTGTCCCTTCCAAGCCCACCTGCCCTCCTGCCTGCAGCCATCAAAACATGGAAACAGGGAGTGGCAGAGAGTGTCTGGATTCCATAAGAAGCTGAGATCCTCATATAGGCAGCATTAATTGCAACTTTTAACCTTTAATTATAGGTTCCCTTGGTTTCCACTGTGTATTTTCAGCTGATTGCCTCTGTGTTTCCATAGCTTAGACATGAGCTCACACTCTAGCAATGCCAGAGCCACTCCAAGTGACCCAGGCCAGTTTGTGACCTTAATCATCTGCCATCCACTTATGGCACCTGCAGAGAGCCCAGATGGGGATCCAAGTGGTCCACCCTGATTTCATCCCCTGTTAAAGCAACATGTCCCAGAAATGGCCTCAAGTGTTTTATGAGAACAAGAATCTCCTTCACATCAGCAGAGTTGGGAGTTGAGCCTTTGGGGCCAGCAATCCACATGAACTCAGGATCTTCAGTCACACAAGATACTGTCCAGCTGAGCTCCTTCCTAAAGGACTGCCAGAAAGATTTGATCATATGCAAAAATATGCAGATGGAGCTGATTGCTCTGAGTCACACCCTGTGCCCTGTGCGCTTCTCCCAGTGCCCACAGTCACACAGGAATGCTGCAGCAGGCACAGCACAGGGACTTACCTGTGACAACTGAGTCATATCACGACATGTCCCATCCATATCCCTTTGTGAGCTCCCTGCTCCCTCCCCAGACTCTGGTGTGTGGCACTGCCCTTGTCTGGGGTGATAAAAGCTCCCTTGGGAGCAGCATGGCTCCAGGCCTGGAGGGGAGCAGTGGCAGGCTCACAAGAAGTGAGCATCCTTGTCTCTGCAGTAATCCCAGCACTCTTCCAGGAAGCTGGACCTGCAGATCTGGGCCTTAATTAGGACTTCAAACACTCCTCTGAGCACTGGATGTCCATTATCTTTGCTGTGAGAGAGGCAGCTGCTTCCTTCAGCTGAATGATGGGTTGCGTGACCCCGGAACGAGAGCCCGTGGCACATTTTGTAAGATCAACCATTTTCCCCCGAAGATCCTCCCTCAGAACTTGCCAAAGGGGCAGGTCTGACAGGACAGGAGGCAGCTGGCCATTCCCAGAAGCAGGTGTGATCTGTGTGAATGTGCCCTGTCCTGCCCTCCCAAACACAGCCTCGTGCAGAGCCACTCCCTGCCTTCCCTGGAAGTGAGCTGCCGTGGCAAGGACGTGCCCGTGGGATGAGTGCACGGCAGCTCCACGCTGCAATGGTGAGGAGCAATGGGCTGGATCCACCCTTGGGAGGCAGGGAGCAGCACTCAGCCCTGCCTGGGACAGCCTGGCCAAGCCCCAGCTTCTGTATCCGGGAACTGGGCATCACAAAATCACCTGCAGATACTTCCTCCAGTCTTTGCCTATGGGTTATGACTATCCCCACCGCAGAGGGCTTGGAAACTTCCTTCTATCTTATCTCATGCACAAGCACCAGCTGGCTTGAGGAAACAGCAGCAGAACAGCCCAGTGCCCGTGCTGCTGAGATTGCCCATGCTACCAGGAGCACACGTGTTCCCAGCTTGGCAGCTTGCTTCCCACAGCAAGACCCCCCAGAACAGCCCTGTGACTCCCATTCCTCCCAGAGCTGCTGCATTTGTCAGGACAACTCAGAAAGAGAAAGGACATGGGGAGTTCATCTCATGGGGCTTAGTCCTCTCCTGAAGCCTGCACATCACAGCAGCAGGAGTGATAAATCAGGCTTCATTTCTTTGAGGGAAGAGGGAGAATATGCCCAGCACGGTAGAAATGTCACCACTCACTCCTGCACTCTGCCCTACTTGGACACAGACAAGGTAAATCCTGCTGACTCCCAGCTCCTTCTCCTCCTGCTCTGCATTTGCTCAGGCTGGCACATTGATACCAGCACCCAGCAGTTCTGCACTGCTGCCCACCCCAGCTGCAGCTGCATTAGGCTATGAGATCCCTGCAACAAGGGTCTTTTATCTCAACGACCTTACAAACCACACAAGGACCCAGCCCCTCTGAGATGCTGGGGTTTGAACCCCACCACTGGGGTAGGGGGAATGCAACAGCCTCAGTCCCATCACACTGTGCAGCAAACGTTGTGCATGAGGCTCAGAATCTCTGCCAAGCAGCACGGTCCAGGCTGACACCACATTCTGCAAGGGGACAACCCCCAGGCCCTCTGCAGTGCCTCAGGTTCCCTGTCCCCTAGAAATGGGAACAACCACAATGCACTGCTTTGGGAGAGTTCCAGCCTGGGTATGAGTCTTGTTAGCCTTCCTGAAGCATCTCCTGGGGACTGTCACCTAAGATTCAAGTGTCCTGGAGAGGAGGGTGGCTGGAGCACAGCACACCTGGAGCACAGCACACCTGGAGCACAACACAGCTGGAGCATGGCACACTGACCCAGGACAGCTCACCTGCAAACCCGCAGCCATCCCTCACTGGTCATCCCCCACCAAGTAGGGGGGCTGTCTGAGACCACCACTGGTATTACAAGCCCTTCTTCTCCCTGCAGAAACAAGCTGCTGCACAACCACGACACTCAAGAATCCACCTCTCCTCCATGACTTTCTTGTCCCAGTCACTCACTGGCAGGCCCCAGTGCAGATGGTCACAGCAGGACATTGCTTAACCTATCTGCTGTTCCCCAAGGACAGATACTTTGCTTTTTGGCTTAATGTCACAGGAGAGTCATCCAGGGAGTCATTCAGCCTTGGGCAGATTCTGTCCAAGCACAGAGTGGTGTCCAGTCCTTAGGGCAGTGCAGCCATGCCTGGGAGACAGAGCAGGACACAGAGCAGCCTGTCCTTAAAACATCAGCCAAACAACGGGCCTAGGGACAGGTGGGTCTGCCCCTGGCACGTGGCACCCAGTGGTTCCTCTGCACTTGGAGGCAATGTCCACATGACTGTGGAAATCATCTCAGCCCTGTCAGTTGGGTGTAGAATAAAGGGAGAAAGAATCAATCCCATCCATCAAACTGGAGCCTTCTCTCCTGCTAGGCCTCCATGCATCACCCCTTGGTTTGTGGGGGTATCAGGAGCTGCTGCTCTGCTTGCACAGCCAGTCCTGCATGTGCAGGGCCAGGGAGAGGGGCCAAGGATGTGACCCCCCCTGGAACTCCCTGCAGCCTCCTCTCTCTGGCTGTGCCTGCTAATGCACAGGCTCCAAGTGCCCCAGTGCTGTTTGCATCTCATCCCCACTGCTACACCAGCTAGATGCCTCCCAGCTCCCAGGATGCAGCCCCACAGTCCTGGCAGAGCCACATTCCCAGGGCAGGTTGCAAAGGGCCAGTGGCACAGATGGGAGACAGGATTTAATGTGAAAAAGACTACCAGGATCATCAAGTCCATCCTGTGACCACTCCCCACCTTGTCACCCTGAATGCCACTGCCAGATGTTCCTTGGACTCCAGGGATGGGATGTCCAATGCCTGACCACCCTTTTCATGAAGAAATTCTTCCTGCTGTCCAACCTGAACCTCCCCTGGTGCAAACTTGGAGGCTGTGTCCTCTCTTCCTGCCATCAGTTCCCTGGGAGAAGAGGCAGACCCACACCTTGCTACAACTTCTTGTTGGGTAGTTGTAAGGGTAATTGTAAGGCACCCAAACCGTGTGGGACCTGAGCAGGTCTCCCTGGCTCACCAGACACCTGTACCTGGGACCAGGCTGCTGGCATTCCCACAGAAAGGCCAGCCTGAAAACTTCTCACCAGAACTGATAACAAAGTGCACACATGGCTCCCTCCCAGAGAACCAGCCCAGGGCAGCTCCACACACAGTGTGTTCCAGCAAAACATCTCCCAGGACAGCAGCAGGGGAGGAGCCAGAGGAACTGCACCAGCTGTGCCCTGCCAGCCCTTTCCTGGCTGCCCCACCCCAGCCACTCATCCCAGCTGCTGGGACATCCTGAATCACTGCAGGACACCACCCAGGGGACACTGCAGTGTGCCTGTCCATGGGATGGCTGTTTCTGCTACACCTGCCAGATTCTCATCCAGTTCCCATAGGGCTTTCTCTTTCTTCTCTCATGCTGTGCCCTGCAGCTGTGGTCCCTGGGAATAAGCAGGTCTCCCCCATCACAGCACCTCATCCCAGCCATGATCTCTCATGAACAAGCTTTAAACTGCTTCCCTGTGGCTCAGCCTGTTTACACATGGCCACGGACTTCTCTCAGCTCCTTAACTCACACCACACTGGGTGTTGCTTTGTACCCAAAATTGCAGGATGCTTTTAAGTGAGGTGTCCAGCATTCATTAGAGCCAGAATAAGAACTGCTCTGGCCTTGGGAGGATCCAGATTAATCCTCTCTGGGTTCTCTGTCTATACACCAGCTCACTCTTTAGCTCAGCCAGTCCCAAGGGGTTTCATTCGCATGTAGGGAAATTACCATGTTTGCCTGCGTCTGTTACAAACATCAGAATAAAACTCTTCAAATTCCATCCAAATGGAATTTTAGTCCTAAGGGATTAAAACATTTTCTTCACAGCAGTCTCTGTCTGAGCCATGCATGAGCACTTGGAGATCTTCCCAATGTTTAGCCTGGCTCTGGGAATAGCTACCATTCAGTTGGACTGCATGAAGTTATGGCCCTTGTCATTTCCCCAGAGCAGCCCATGGAGTCTGATCTGATCTGATGTGCTCTGGGTGGGCTCTGCACCCCCACACCCCTGCACCCAGCCTGCTCAGGCTGCAGCCCAGGGAGGAGCTGGATTTCTGCTCTGTCTTGGTCTTGGTCCTGGGCAAGGAGGACACCAGAGTTCCTGCAGAGCACAGGGCTCAGTCCTTTGTCCCTACAGCTTTTAGATCTCTGCATTGCTTTGGCTTGAACCAAACTCAGACCCACTACATGAAATAATTCAAACTCCACATGAGACTTTCCAGGGTGATAAAAGGGAAAACTATGGGCATTGGTATAATCCCAGTTGATTTGAACGTTCATCAAATAAATAGCATGTGAATATTATCACTGACAGCCACAGCACAACATAATTATTGGTTGTCCTAATGGGACCACTGAGGCCCAGAGCATCCCATGTCTGGGATGGTGGAGGCCTCTGATTGATGTGCAGCAGCAGCCAAATAATCCATCCCACAGCTTCAGCAGAGAAACCACCCCCAGGGTTAGAGACAGAGGATGGTTTGGGTTGGAAGGGACCTTAAAGCTTGTCTTGTTCCACCCCCTGCCATGGGCAGGGACACCTTCCACCTTATGCTATCCAAGCCCCGTCCAACTTGGCCTTGAACATTTCCAGGGAATGGAGCAGCCACAGCTGCTCTGGGAAACAGAATCACAGGATCACAGAGTTGTTAGGGGACCTCTGGAGATCATGCAGTCCAACATCCCCCAGGGCAGGGTCATCTGGAGCAGGTAGCACATCCAGGAGCACCTGGAATGTTTCCAAAGAAGGAGAACTCCCAGGGCAGTTCCAAACAGAGACTGGCTTAGCAACAACCTCTGCCAGCTCTGTCAGATCCCTGGGTGCATCCCAGGAGTGCCCACTGATCTGTCAGGGCTGCCTGGATGATCTCAACCCAACCATCCATGTCCAAATGCAAACCTTCCTTCAGCTTTCCTCTCTAACTCCGAGGTCTGTGACTCCTCCAACCTCAGCAGTAAAGACTGAGGCAAAGGAGGCATTCTGGAATTCCACCTTCTCTGTATCTTCCCTGATCCAGGGCCTCACCACTTGCCCAGGGAATTTATTCCTAATATGTCATCTAACCCTGGTCTGTCTCAGTTTGAAAACATTCCCTGTTGTCCTATGAAGGGGTTCCTGGAAGCCCTTTTTTCCCTGGAAAAACAAGCATACAACCATCTGGCAAAGACAGAAGCAGGGGCTTGAAGGGTGTCAGACACTTCCCAGGCAGGACAGGTCTGGGTGAGCTGCTGATGACTGAGGGGTTGAAAATGGTGCTTGAGGAAGGGCCTGCCCCTGCCCTGGTCAGTGCTGTGCTTTTCTGAAAACTCAAGGACAGTGAAAAATCCCCATTTCCCTGCACCTCACTGGTGCCTCTGCTTCCCAAGAGACTCCTGTCTTTTCCTGGCTTCACCTGAACAGCTGCCCCTTCCCGCTCTGCTTCTCAGCAGCAGAAGGACAGCACAGATGACTTGTAATAAAGGAATTAAGGACAAGATTTTTAAGTGAGCCGGAGGGAATTTGCAATCCATAATCCACCGCAATTCAAACCTGTTGCTTTCAAGCAGAAAAGTCCTTTCAGCAGCTCCAGCACAGGGTCCTGACTTGGCTCCCCAGTGATGAGAAGCCTTTTGCTTTTCCCATGGGGGTCAATACCATTTTTAACCTATGTCTAGCTTCCCACAAGCGCATCCAAACCCCACATGATAAAAGGTTTAGATGTCATGCTCTGCTGCATTACATCACATTAAGTCATGTGTTGTCACCCCACACTGTGTCAGCGCACAAAGCAGCTGTGTCCTGTGACTCAGGCATTTAGGCTGAAATACAGTCCCCTCTCCCGAGGCATTCATGTCTGGGTGACATCTGAAGAACACATCATATTCTGTAATTCTCTGAGGAACGTTTTTCTGGGTGCAAAAATGAAGTTTCTGAAAATTTACAACAAAATTATTTATTAGCACATAACATTAGCACAAAGAATAACCTTTATAAAAGGGGTGTCAGGGAGTGTGTCCACCACTGATCCCATCAGTGAAACAGTACACACTCTCAGCCCCTGATACAGATGAAATTCTCTAGAATCTCAGGGAGATATTACATTTCAAGAATACTTCCTCAGAAATAACAGGCATTTCTGCCTCTAGCACTCCCTGAGAAATTTCCCTCTGCAACAGCTCGCACTCCTCCTGACATTCACAGCTCTGACACTCATTATTATGCTCAATTAGCATGAAGCCATGGCACTGTTATTAGGAAAACTCATCTATTGGAAGGGTCACTGCAATTTAAACCTAACTTTAGCCCTGAGTTTCCCATTTGTTACAGCTGAGTATAAATAACTTTGGAAATGTTTTGTCATCAATTTTTGAACCTGAGCAGCCCATCTAAGCAGACTTCCCTGGCTGCTCCCCATCCAGAGGTGTTTATATCCCTGCTGTTTGCTCTGGCTTTCTTCACAGGTGGGATTGCTCTGTGGGTAGGTGAAAGTTGCTCTCATTTTTCACATGCTGCAGCAGAGCACAGCCAAGGACCACTGGCACTGCTGATGAGCTGGAAAAGAGTCATGAAGCTGATTATAGTCTGTCAGCTTCCCTAACCACTTCCAGCAATTAGATTTAAGGACTTTCTTACTAAATTTGAAGAAATTGCTTCCTTTCCTCCTGCTCCTCTGAGCAAAATCAGCAGAGCCTGATCCCAGATCTGCCCACTTGCTCTGTCAGGACAAACAGTCCCAATGCACAGGGTCAAACTGCACCTCCAGACTGCTCAGGCAGACCCAGCAGCCACCCCCAGACCCTGACCTTTACCAATAACCCAAGCAAGAGGCAGCAAGGACATTTCTCTTCAAGCCAGATGTCACTCAGCAGCTGAGGCAGCCCCAGCTCACAGGCAGTGGTGCTGGACTCAGGTCAGGGACTGCTTGGCTTGGTGCCAGCCAACTCTAGGGATTTGTGGACTAATTTCTTCCCCTTTCTCCTCAAGCCCATGCAGCCAGTCCTCTTGCAATTTAAACTCCTCTAATTCAGAATCTGCCTTCCCTGGAAACAGCCCCTTCCCCTGCACCAGGCACTGGCTCTGGCCATGCCAACAGTGATGGGGCTGACTTGGCCCAACACAAACCACATTTGTATGGTTATTTTTCCCTCAATTAGCTCAGGGGCAAACAGGAGCCCTGGCAGGCTCATGGAAGCCTCCATTCAGATCAGAGCCAGCCATGGAGTGAAATGGATGCATGAAAGAGAAGATCTTTGTGAGGACAGTTCATCCCCTCCCTGCCACACTCACTGTTCCTTCCCTTCACTCTGTCCTTGGCACAAAACAAGCTGTACCTTTCCACTGCAGAACACAATTTTTTTTTTCCTCTTGCAGAGAACCAGGCAGCCCTGTGACACCAGGCAGGAGGCAGAAGCTGTTCCAGAGTCCCTGATTCCCAGAGGGTCCATCCCCAGAAGACAGACCAGCTGACACACTGCAGTAAAGTGCAACCCATGGTGTGTCCTTTGTAAACCACACACACAGAATGGAGAAACAGAGCTTCTAGAAACATTTCCAAATCACAGGGATGGCAGGAATCTGAGTGGATGAACACAGGCAGGAGCTTCGGGGACCTTCTGGGCTGGAGAGAGGGGGTAGAAACCTAAAGGTCTGTCCTCCTGCTCAGTTTTCTCCCAAAGAAAACTTCAAATCTAACAAAGCTATCCCTCAGCTCATCCTGTTCCTTGCAAGGCAAGTGGGAACCCAGGATTTCTCATGCATTATTTGCCATAATGTGGCTGTGTGTGCTGAGCAGGGCAGGTGCTGCTACCACATCCCAAAAGTGAACTCTAACTGCAGCAGTTCTCAATATTTGCTTTTTAGCTAATATTTTTAAGCTGTTTTACTTAGCACACATGTTCAGCTGGCAGGAAAGCTCTTCAGCACAGAGTGATTTCCCTCAGTGAGGAGCTCAGAAATGTCCCATTCTCTGATCTTGACCAAACACAAGAAAAGACTCAAATTGCCCTTCGGTCTCTTCAGCTTTTCCTCAAAGGAACCTGCTCATAAGAAGAGCTCTGGATGGTTTCCTCACATCTCCCTGGATCCTGTCCCCACCCTACACATTTTTCCCATTTCATGGGGAAACACAATCAGGGGATAGCCAAGGCTGAACCCCAGCACTGAGACCTTCTCCTCATGAGGAAAAGCTGTGGATGCTCTGGAGCAGCTTTTCTCTCTCTGTGCCACTTCCCCACATTCCCTCGTGTTAGGAAATGCACTACTCACAATTTAGAAACATGCTGTCAACACATATCAATTTTGGCAGTTTTTCAATTTAAAAATCTGTCATTATCCACCCCCCCTCATCTGATCTCTGCTCCCATGTCAAGTCTGCTTTTTAGCTGTAAATACAATGCTGCCACTTCCAGTCAAACAAAAATATCCTCCATATCCTCAAATTGGCTTAAAGATCATTTAGAGCATAATTTTAAAAAATTATGGATAAATTAGCTTGGTGTACTTTGTCATCAATTCTTGAGCCTGAAAAGTTCATTTCTGTCCAAAGGTCTCCACCCAAGACCATTTTCCTAGGTGAGAGCTGTGGCTCAGCTCACCATCTGCCCTGATTGGAGCTTCCTTAGGGAGTAGAGCTCGTGATAGTACAAATTTTGTTTTCAAGTTAAGCCCTGGGGCTTCCCTAATGCAAAACCTCAGGCAAGTTCCTCTCACCATGGCATGCAACATCAGCTGGGTTCCGACTTGGGCTCTGCCTGATGCAGGAGAGCCCAGAGCTCACGCGTGCAAATGTGGCAAACCTTAAACTGGAGAGCAGAAGAGATGTGCCTGGCAGGCTGAGCAAAGGGATTACAGTCATTTCATGACTATAAGGTGCACCCTTTTGACTAAAATTTTGAGCGAAACCCGGAAGTGCGCCTTATAATCCGGTGCACCTTATGTATGGACAAAGTTGGGAAATTTGCCAACCCGAAAGTGCGAGCTGCGAGAGCTCCGCGAGCTGCGCCAGCTGGCGCCAGTGGTGGGCAGGAGTGCTGGGGCCCACGGCACAGGGAGGGCGCCTGGGGCTGCGTTTAAAGGCTGCGCTGATCCGTGAAAAATGTTTGCAAATTGAGCAGCTGCCAGTAAACCCCGCGATCGCACCATTCCGTTACTGATTCGTTACTTTGTTGTGCGCGGATCTTCGCTGTAAAAAAAAAGTGCGCCTTATAGTCCGGTGCGGCTTGTAGGCGTGAAATTACTATATCTGCCCAATGTGGGGCTACACCTGGAATATGGGGAGCAGTGGACCCCAGTTCAGGAGGGACATGGGGAAACTGGGGAGGGCCAGGTCCCAGGAGCCAGGGCTTGAGAAGGAGGCTGAGCCAGCCTAGCAAAGAGAAGGCTGAGGGCAACCTGTGGATGGAAAGGGAGATCTTCATCCCATCCTCAACTCAGAAGTTTTCAAAACTAAGTAAGGCAGACACAACCAGCTTGAGCCAGTGATGGGAATAGTCCTGCTCCATGTGTGAGAAGACCTTCAGACACCTGACAGCAGCTCTTCAGTGATTCTGCAAGCTTCCTTGCCCCTGCTCTGACCCACTCAATGCCACTGAAAAAATGTTAGAGAGGAGCCCAAACAGCTGTGTCCCTCAAAATGCTGCCAAGATTTTATCAAGCTGCAACACTGCTCAACAGGTACAAAATACTGTGGAGAAATTATGGAGAGGCACAAAGAGTGCAAGAACATTTTTTGTGGTGTCCAGGCACATCTCTCCAGCCTCTAGGGGATGAAGAGCAGGGGTGAAGAATTGAGGAGACCAGGTACAGCCCACAATCCCAGCACTGGGGCAGTGCAGCCTGAAATATCCACAGCAGCACCATGGGGATGGGTCTTGGTGCAGTCCTTCACCCACCTCAGTTCCCAAGAGATAAATCTCATTTGGACACATCTCCAAGCATGGGCTGCACAGTGGGGCCCAGTGGAGTGTGCCCACCTTTCCCAGTCTGCCCAGCAGCATGAGAGCTCCTCCACACAGCCCAGGAGCAGCAGCAAGAGCTTCCCCTGAGGCTCTAGTTCAGCTGCTCTGACAGACAGCACATCACTGCAGAAACAGCTGTGCAAAGCCAAGGAGCTGGCAGCACTGGAAGCAGACAGAGGAGATGGCAGAGACGGTCCAGAACCTGGCTGGAGCCTTCATACCATCAGTGTAGCCCCAGAGAACATCAGAACACCCAGTAAACCTGGAGTTTTCTGAGAGCAGCACGGGGTGGCCTGTGGATGTCTCACCAGGTGCTTCCATCACCAGTTTGTAGGCTGGGAACAATCACCCCCAGCACCCAGCCTGTTCCTGTCTGGCTGCCATGCTTCCTTGCCAGCTGTAGAGATACCAGCAAGTCAAACCCATTGCAGCCACTCCAAAAGCCTCTCTGCAGGAGTGCCACCTCCTGCATCATTCAAAGCAGCATCTCCTCACCCAACACCCCTCAGTCACACAGGGGCTGGGACACCCCCCAGCAGAACCTTGCTGTAATTCCTGACTGCTCACCCTCCTCCTCCTCCTGCCTGGACTCCCAGGAGGTCCCCACGGCTTCCCCACGTGCTGCTTTCTAGAAATGCTGAAATAAAGTCAGTCCAACATGGAGCAGCCAGGCCTGGCTGTGCCCCCTGGGCTGGATGGAAGCAGCCAGACCTGCCTGGGGATCAGGGGGGCTGGGGCACACTGTGCCCCCCAGTCCCTGCCCCCCAAACTCACACACTGCCTGCATCCTGAGGCTGCTGCTGAGCTTCCTCCTCACAGAGCCCACAGGAAGCACCAGGGTATTTATAGAGCCCTGAGAGCGTTGTGCACAAACTGGGGGAAAAACCTGCACTCAGTGAAAAACAACCTCCTGCACCCAGAGCTGCACAGGGAGCTGGTGCTCTGGGACATGTTCACAGCTCTCTCAGGCCCACAGCTCCTGGAAGGAGGTTGTAGGACCTTCTCCACCAGAGAGTTGGGATGTGGAGCCTTTCTTCTTTACTACTGTCCTTCTCTGCTGTCTCGTCCTCATGTGTCTCCTTTCATCTCCAACCATTTTAGCCATGATCCTCTCTCTTCCATCTTTATCTTCCTTACTGCTCATGATCTGTGTGATTCACAGAATTCACAGGATCACAGAATCACACAAGGTTGGAAGAGACCTTCAAGATCATCAAGTCCAACCCAAGCCCTAACACCTCAACTGAACCATGGCACCCAGTGCCACATCCAGGATTTTTTAAACATATCCAGGGACGGTGACTCCAGCACCTCCCTGGGCAGACCATTCCAGTACTTTATCACTCTTTATCACTTTATCAAAGCTGTTCCCACCTGGCCACATGCACTGAGCAAGGACAGCAACCACCAAAACACAGAGGACTCTGCTGCACAGGACAGAACACACCTGTTTGTCCTGCATGGGGTGAAGAAAAGCAGAAGAGTCAGAGCTACTCATTGACAAGTGGCAACATGGCTTATCTCCCTGGGACATCTCTCTGTAAGACCCCTTCCACCAGGAATTTAAGATTTTCATCTTAATTTTTGGAAACATCTTCCATCTCAATTTTTGGAAACAGAATTTTGCATTTGTTATTTTAGAGAATTCCAAGTTTCTGTTTCTGTTCTGAACTTGAGATCATTTTCTGCTGTCACTAACAGCAGGAAAACATTGAGATTTTGAAATATCCACTTCAAAAGGAAACCTGGAAGTGTTTCATTCTGAAAGAGCTCTGAAACAGATTCATGTACAACCCTGAACTTTCCTTTCCTGAATGAATTCTGATTCATCTGGCTCAGTTCCACAACTTCTTAGTAAGTTTGTATATGTTGAGACAATAGCAGCTCCAAGAAATCTTTCCCAGCCACTTGTGACCCTAATATAGTCCACTTCCAATGGTAATGTTCATTTCCATCTGAGTTGGAAATGAGTTGCCCTCAGCTGTGTCCTGCAGTCAGCCCTCTGAGCAGCCTGCAGGGCACAGTGGGTGATGATCTTCCTAGCACCTCAAACGACCCCACCAGGGCTTTTGCTGCACTTCTCTCACTGCTAGAACTAGCCAGGCATGCCCAGCAAAGCTGTCCTGTGGCTGAGAGAGCCAAGATTATCCACATTCCATTGCAGAGGGATGCACACAGAGCCAGGCTGGGTGTGCTCAGAGCAGCAGGACTCTTGGAGGAGCAGCACTGCTGGACCCTTCCCAGGGCTGTCCTCACCAAAAGCTGCAGGTCAAAGGAGATCACTGGTGGCTGGCTGTGCTGAATCTGTGTCTGGAAGTGCTGCTCTTACCTGAAAATCATTTCAGGGAGCCAGTGCTGCCTCAGGCACAGGAAAGTGGAGCCTTTGTGCTTCGCTCCACTGAGTTGACAATCACTCATTCCTTGTTCCTCCACTGTGGATGTGGAATTGGCTCTCCCAGCTGAGCTGGAAATGGCCAGAATGGAGCCATGGGCCTTCCTGAGCTGTTCCACTGGAATCAGACCCATTTTTAGGGACAGGCAGCCTCTCATGTTTAACAAACATGATGTAGCTGAAACCTTAGTCCACCAGAAAAGTGTTCTTTGCTTGCCTGTGTCCCAGCTCTGCAGCAGCACAGGGAGAGCAGGAGCCCTGGGGCTTGTCCTGCTTCAGAGAAAGGAGATGGTAGATGACTAAGTCCATCTGCACTGTCTCCACCCATCCCATCCCATCTCATCCCATCCCATCCCATCCCATCCCATCCCATCCCATCCCATCCCCTCCCATCCCTAGAGTCAGAGGCACAACAAGGAAACCTAGAAGGACTACACTAAATAGCATTTGGCTTTACAGGCACAATGCATAAAATAAATATGAAATCTGTCCATATTCAGGGGTTTTTTTTGGATTAGCAGAACCCATTGTCATAGCTGTCAGTTCCAAAATATCAGCAGGGAACATGGAAAAGTTTTTTGATGTGACAGAACTCAAACTGGCATGGATTTTGCCATGTTGCTAGTGCCATTCCTCAAAACTGAGCCCACAGGGATTGGCAACAAACACACCACACACCCTCCTTCAGCCTGGTGCCCTTCTCTCTGTCTGTATGGGCAAATGTGTTGTACAAAAATTTCTACTTGAGTCTGGGGGCTGCAGGAGATGGAGCACTGGAGAGCAGGAGCAGCTTCCCATGCCCCCAGGTTGTCCTGGCAGAGTGGTGGGATGATCCACCTTTGCTCCAAACTTTCCTCTCTCTTACCCTCTCTGGGAGGCCCAAATTGTGGCAGCATCTTGGAGACAACTTCTAACACAGGAATATTTGCACAGCTCTCTCTCCTGGAGCCAGGCCAAGCTGCCTGTGGTTTGTGGCCAGCAATTACAAACATTACAGCAGAAGACACTGTTTGTTTAACTGCTTGTTCTGTCAATACTGCAGCTTGCAAAAGTCCAATTGCACAGCCAGAGCTGGCAACGTGCTGGAAATCATCTGCTCTTGCACCAAGAGTAGGGACTGGTTTCCTGCAAGGTGGGACTGTCAGGCTTCACTGCTCTGGAGACCAGGGAGTGAGAGGAGGGATGGGATGGGATGGGATGGGATGGGATGGGATGGGATGGGATGGGATGGGATGGGATGGGATGGGATGGGTTTTCTGGTGGAGCTTGGGAGTTCAAGAAGCATTTGGACAACACTCTCAGAGTGGGATTCTTAGGCCTGTCCTGTTCAAGGCCAGGAGCTGGCCTCGATGATCTTTGTGGGTCCTTCTAGCTCAGGAGAATCTGTGACTCTAGGAAGAGGTGAGCACAGTGAGAGAGGCAGGCAGCCCCTGGCAGCCAAGCCCCTGGCTCTGTACAGCACTTCCATGGCCTGCTTTGCAGGCCAGTTCCACTTTCCTCTTTGTGAAAGGCTTCAGGTTTCGATCTGTGATGGCTCAAATTTGTTGTGAAGCAGAATTGAAGTGTTGAGCTGGACAAGCTGCTGGTTTCACTGCTCCTCAGAATAGCGACTCTATTTCCTAAGCCTTATTTATAAACTGCTGCTGTTTGGGGTTTTTTTGACAAAGATAGTGAGCTCAGGAAATCAGCAGTGGTTTCTGTTATCTGGAGCACAGCCACACGAAAGAGGGAAGAGAGTGTCATACTCCAGGAGCCTATTCATGGAAACTAGTATCTCACTGCTTTGCCCCTTGAGAGACAGATATTTATAATCCCTCACACTTCCTCTTCCTGCTCCTTGCTGTCACCAGCTCTAAAACCTGCTCATACTTTTCACCCCACAAAAGGACTAGCAGGGGTAGGGCACCTCTCTTCACTTCCTTCACTTCCATGTGTAATTCACTGCTCACACATTGCACAGAACAACACTGAACAGCCTCAAGTTGTCTCCTGTGGACCTTCCCACCCACTGCTGTGCTTTGTCCTGGCCTTGGGATTCTCCTCCATCAACCCAAGCACAGCTCAGGGCCACAAAAACCCTGCATGCCCCCTAGCTCTCCATGGCTCAGAGCCTGGAGCAGGAGGGTGAGAGAGATGGGACCCTTCAGGTCCAAGAGGTGTCTCTGTGGCACAGAGCTGGGGAGGACAGATGATCTCCTGGCCCAAGGGAGGAGCCCATGGAGGCAAAGGACAAGGCAGGGATGTCACAGCAAGGTTTGTCAGACTTTCTACCTCACAGCAGGCTGCCTCTGCCTGTGAGACCTGTGCTCCCAGTCCTGCCATCACAACCAGTGTGGGCAGCCCCAGTGAGCAGCGCAGACCTTTGCAGTGATTCACACCTTGATCTGCAGGTTTGGAGCAGCTTTGTTCTAACACAATGCCCCAGCCAGACCACTCCAGGGTGCAGCCACAGACTTTACCACAGTATCTTAAGGTACAAAATCTTAAGGCAGCTGCTCTGGGGACAGCACCTGAGAGAGCAGCAATTCAGCCACCAGAAAAGCCCCCAGTGCACAGAACCCCTCACCTGCCTTGTCCTCCCCCACCCCCAGCATCACCTGGTCCAGCACACACCCAAAGCTCAGGGACACAAATGCTGCACAGTCCAAAACATGGACAACACCTGCCACATTCCTGAGCAGTGACACTGGGTCACCCAGTCACAAGCTCTGAAGCATTCCCCTGTGGTCATGGAGCAGAGACTGTGAAACACAGGCTGAAATCTGGATGAACTCATGGAACACATGCATCTCCCATGTTGTCCCAGCGAATGGTGATCATTCCAGGAGAGCCTGCAAAGTCTGTGTGCTGTGTCACCCGCTCCCACACCTTGAGAAGGAAACTGCATTGCTCATACAACTTTGGGAAAGGGGCTCTTAGCTGGGAATGCTGCAGAAACCTGTGCAGCTTGGATCAGATACTCATGGGGAGAGCAGCAGCAACTCTCCATCACCCTGGGCTACTTTGCAGGGCCCACATCCATGCTGGACCTTGCCAGTCCTCTGGAGTCCAAGCCCAGTCCAAATCCTCCCACCTGACAGCATCCATCTGGAAATGCCCAGAGCAGGTCCCAGACACTGGTGGGGCTGCACTGCCCTGGACACAAGGTGGCTCCTGCTGTTTCCCCTCCTCCTGATTGCTCCTCTTTACTCAGCTCTGAGGAGCTCAGCTCCTGAGGCATGAAGCCCTTTGAACCTTCTCATGCAGAATCTTCTCCCTCTGAAGCACAGCTGGCAGGGCACTGCAGTGCCACCAAGGTGGGAGCTTAAAGCTGCTCCAGATTCCTCTCCAAGGTTGAGGGTGCATCACATGAGATACAGGGGACCAGATAATTGCCACATATCCATAGCAAGAGGGAGACCTTTATTCCCAGTGCCCTTCTTCCCAGCTTATCAAAAGCTCCAGCATTGGATGAGCTCCTCTGTGTGATGCTGGAAGTCCCTAAAGCATCAGATAACTACACCAGTGAGAAGGCAATTAAGCTGCCTGCACAAGTGCAACCATGGAGCACAATTCTGTGTGTGTGTTTCCTCAGGACAACAGTAGCACAGCCACCTCACCCCAAGACAGGGGAATGTTTTTACAGTGCTGCTGAAAAGTGCAGCACACCCAAGCCACAGCAAGAGCTGTGATGGCCCAAGTCCCTCTCAAAACCTCCAACTTTGTCCCAGACAGAGTCTGTAACTCCATGCAGAGCTGTCCCCCAGCCTTACACTGCTGTCTGCTGGGGACTGCAGTTTTTTAATGGGGATTTTCCCATTTCAGACCCCCAGCTTTTCCCTAAACTCATTTAATGCTCTCAACTGCAAAGTCTAACTCAGATCTTGCCAAGACCAGAACTTGGTGTCAGGAAATGAGATATTTCAAGGATGTCAGCATATGACTGGCACGACCTCATGTCTCTGCTGGGTGCATCAGGGACACCTCAGTGACAGGAGAGCCTCAGAGTCCGGCCTTGGCCATTTCTCCATTGATATGCACAGGAGAGCCCCTTGAGACCACCCTGCCATGTACAACCCTGTCCACAGATTCAGCAGCAGAGAAATGGATGGGACAAGTGGGAGAGGGTGGGAGAAGAGGGAGGGATGGTGCTCCCAGCCCTCCTGCACCCCCATACCCACAGCACCAACCATCCCAACACCACTGTCCCTGAAGCCTGGGCAGGAGGAAGCCCGTGCAGAGGGTGGAACTACAAACACCTTTCACGAGCCCACAGCATGGCCATGGCAGCAGGAGGAGGGTTTCTCTCCCCACCTGACAGTCATCTACTTTCACCAGCTTGTCCCTTACACAACAGATGCCTTCAGCAGTCAGTGTTCCCAAAAAGGGCAATGGAGTTTTAATCCTGACAATGGCAGCAGCAATACAAGCTGTTTTCCTAACATCACATATGCCAATAGCTCTCATGGACTTCAGTGGAGACTGGCCAGCAACGTGCATTTTCAGATAACACACGTTTTCACTTTATTCCAAATAAATGAATAATTCACTTAAGCGTCCAGACAATTTTCTTCATGTAAAAAGAAAACCTGTCCACGTGAGAACTGGCCTTCCTTTGGCCACAAACATTTTGGTTTTGGCTGATCTTCATGTGCCCTGCACCGGGCCAGCAGTGCTGTTGAGCCTCTGACATGGCAAGATCACTACAGCTCAGGCAGGCAGCAGCAGCAGGGCTGCTCACTGAGATAGGCACAGCTCTGCCTCTCTCACCACAAACATTAACAGATGTTTTCTTCTGTGTTTCTAAGATCACAAGCAGGTCCTGCTCCCTGACAGCTTTTACCGCGATAAAAAGAAGAATGGATGACGCAAGAAAAAACTGTTTCTTTATTTCTTCAAAAGAAAACAAATATTTTCATGTGACTGGTTTAATGTTAAGTAAAAAATTACCTATCAGTGAAATCTCGAGTTTAACTGGCAGGTTTTTCTGCTAAAGCTTAGCCTAAGAAGAAATGTCCAGCACCAGAAAGACATTATGGATGAAGGAAACAGCAGGGCCCTGCCACGAGTACCTTCTCCCCAGAACTGTCTGCAGCCTCCTGAGCTTGTTCAGGCTCTGTCAAGGGCCCTTGCATCAGCCTGTTGCCAGCTCTTTCTCTGCTCTATAAAACCAGCAGCTTCTCACACAGCAGTGACTCTGTCCTGTCCTACCCAACCCAGTGGTGACTCAGGGACCATCATCAGCCTGAGCCAGGGGCCAGCAGAGCTCCCCTCTGCACCAGGGGGGATGCAGCTGGAGAGAAAACCCAGGGATTTTTGTCCTAAAGCCCAGTGAAGGGTCTGGAGAAGGAGCAATATGAGGAGCAGCTGAGGTCCCTTCACTTGTTCAGCTGGAGCAGAGGAGACTGAAGGCAGAGCTCACTGAGAGCTGCTCACGAGGGGCAGTGGAGGGGCAGCTCCCATCTCTGCTCCCTGGGCCAGGGCAGGCTCAGGCTGGAGATCAGGGAAAGGTTCTTCCCTCCCCCAGAGGGTGCTGGGCACTGCCCAGGCTCCCCAGGGAATGGGCACGGCCCCGAGGCTGCCAGAGCTCCAGGGATGGACAGGGGGGATTGCTGGAGTTCTGGGTAGGTCTAGGAGTTGGGCTCCATGATCCTTGTGGGTCCCTTCCAGCTCAGGAAGGTTCTACACTTCTATGAAGTCCCTGCTGCAGGTTCAGTCCACAGTCCCCTCACAAAAAACACAGCCACACATGAAGAAGGTCTCCTGTCAGCAAAGGCTGGGCTGCTTTGCCCTGGCTTGGCAGGAGCTGGTGGAGGGAAGGTGCCCAGGCAGCACCAGGGCTGCTCCAGGGGCACAGCCCAAGAGGAGCAGCTCTGGCTGCAGGACTGGCACAGCTGCACATGGGCACAGCAGAGCCAAAACCCAGGCAGTGCAGAGCTGAGATCCAGCCAGCCAAACAGGCTCTCCACGCGGGACACTCTCCACGCTCTGACGCCTGCGATGCCAATCAGATGACAACAACACAATTTGTTTTCAGGAATACTGAGCTCGTGAATAACAAAAATAGGAACCTGACAAACAGGTCCCAGCGACCTGGATCCCAGGCAACTCTCCCAGGACAAAACTTTCAGTTGCCCTGAGTCACCCACCCTGATCCTCCCCTGGCCATACAAACCAGAGCTGCCGGCACCCAGCCCATTCACAAGCTTGTATCTTCCCAGGGCTTTGCTGCAGTTCCTGCTCAAAAGACCTGCACTCATTAATGGAGTGGAAAAGTACTTGGTGATCCTAATGCAGTCAGAGAGGGGCAGGTGTGACATTAGATGTCACAGCAATGAGGGTCTGGAAATACCAACAAGAGTTTTGTTGCTACATCAACCCTGGAAAAACAGCCACTGACATCTCAAAAGGAGGTTGCATAACACAAAGGAAAGAGAAGGCAGATAAACAGCACCAGATACTCATAATGATAATGAAACACCATTCTATAGCCCCCACAAAGACTCACCACCACAGCCCTGACTACCCCAACCTCCAAATGCAAGGCAGTTGCATGAGGCAACAGCAGCCCAGAGAAACCGCCACAGCTAATCTGCCTCAGCACAGCAGCAATGCAGGTGCCTGGAGATAACAAGAAATAACCCCAAGCCTCTCTGTCTCCCTGCCACACACAATGCTGGGTCTCACAAGAGCGGCACAGGAGTGAGAAAGCCCCACTGCTGTCCATCTCCTGAGCCCACCACCACAGCAGGTCCTGGGAGGAACGGGCAGAGGGACAGGGCATGGCAGGGGGACCCAAGAAAAGGCAATCTTGACCCGTGATGAGACAGGACACAGCAGGGTTCTTGCCAGAGAAACCACAACCCTGCTCTGTCCAGCTGTGCCTCAAATGCAGCCTGAGGGAAATCATGGTGACCAGAACATCCATAAAAGCCATACAATGATGAACACGAGCCTGGGCAGCAATGTGAGCCAGGCCTTGGGCAAAGCAGCTTCTTCCCCTGAAGCAGATCTATGGTCACTCACATGAGAAGGGTTGACTCCTTGGCTTGCTTTAGAAGGAAAAAACAAGCTGGGGGACCTGAACAGAACAGCCATGGGCCTGATGGAACCTTGCAAGAGCAGAGCCCCTGACTTGGCAAATGGACCATCCCTTGGGCACCAGAGCTAGCTAGTTCATAGTCTGTGGACTATGAACATACAGAAACCTGGGAAACTCCGGGGTGGAAAGGAAGAATAGAAGTGGGAAACACCAACAGAGCACAAGCAAGACCCGTGCAGGCTGGAGGCTCAGCTGTGGCCAGCAGCAGGACAGGGTCAATGCCTCAGTTTCCCTGGCTGCAGCAGCCACAGAAGTGTGCTGGGGAGAGATGCCAGCACGGGGAGGAGGTGAGTGGTGACACGTGTCCCTGCTCAGGCGGGAGCTGGTGACACTCACGGCCTGCAGTGTGTCAGAGGCTGTGCTGGCAGACTGGTCTGGCAGGCTGCCTGCTCTGCCATGCTCGGAGCAGCACCTGGAGCCCTTTGGGCCAGGCTCAGGCTGCACATCCATGGCTGAGTGCTGCTTGGGCTGCCAGCCCTCAACAAAGCAGGATGGATTTTCTGTTGTCAGACCCTATCTGGAGGTCTCTGAGGGCTTGAGGGGTGATAAGGGCAATCTCTGGGCAAGGTGGGGACAGGCAGCTTGGTGGGCTGGGGCTCAGGTACCACACCACCTGTACTGGGTTTAGCTCTGCCACAGGACAAGAACATCTTTGGGCCTTTGAGGCTGAAGTGCAGCCCACCCCAGCCATGGTACAGGCCTAAACCCAAAGCAAAGCAGCTGCCCTGGAAAAAGTCAGGATGCAGAGCAGGAGCTCAGCAAGTGCCAGCCCCACTCTGCAGGGCAGCAGTGAGGAGAGCCCAGACCTCACCGCCCCTCCTGCCACCATCCCAGCCCCACAGGGACATCCAGGGAAGCACAAGGTGGTGCTGAGCTTGCTCTGGCCACTCTCCATGAGACCAGGAACCAGCAGCAGTGAGCAGAGCAGGAAGCAGGCCCAGAGGAAAGCAAACAAGAGAAAGCAATTGAGGAAGCTCGTGTCTCATTCGTGTGTGTCTCAGCCAAAGTCCAAAGCAGGAGGCTCTTGCAAAGGACACTGGAAAAATTCCATTGATGTTATCTGCCCCCACAGAGCAAGATTAGCCCAGAGGGGAAAAAAAAAATTGTTTACAAGCTGGGCAAGCCAGCTTGGTGGTTGGAGCACACAGGGCGCTGGGATCAGCTGTGTCTGCCGCTCCCCTCCTGCCTGGCTCTGGCCTCAGCCACCTTTGCTCCCTTTAGTGGCCCTGGCAGATGCTGCCAGGGGGCAAGTGTGCCCACATCAGCACACACAGGAAGCTGTGCAGGCAGCACATGCACACACGGGCAGGGAGATCCCACACCCACCACCTGCACGTTTGGCAGGCGCCCACAGAGCTGAGAGGAAGCACAGCCTTGGCAAGCCCAGCAGGTTAATGGCTCCCCAGAGCTGGCCTTGGCTCCACACCTTGCCCTGCACCCACTGGGGCTCCCAGGGCTCCACACCCTTTGCCCCTCCAGTGGGCTAAGCCTTCCTTGGCTCTGCCCAGTACCTCTGCTTTTTATGAAGTGTTTCCATTTAATGCAGACGAGAATCACAGGCTAATGTAGCACCTGGATTCTGCTCTCCTGGAGGACCCATTTATTTACCAGGCAGAAATCAGGGAGAGGAGACTTGGGGTTGCTGTTGGGTGAATGCTTGTGTGGCTGCTGTGTTGCTGTGCAGTTCCCTGTGCCCAGAGAGGAGCCACATCTGAGCTCTTTCCTTTTCCTCCTTAATATCTGGGGTTTTTTTTAATCTTAATGAAAAGTCTTTCCTGCTGCACACCCATAGTTACTCTCAGAGAAATGAGAAAACCCACACTCATCCCATCTCTCTCATCTAAGAGGCATTTGCTCAAGGAAGATCCATGCCTGCTCCTGCCCTACATGTGCTGAGGGATGGTCTGGGCAAAGTCCTGCCCTGTAAATCACCTGTGGGGTGACAGCTCCACAGACCCATCACCAGGCAGGCACTGAGATGTTGCTCTGCCCTGCTCACAGCCCCCAGGAAGCTCAGATCCACCGCACCTTGCTGGGCTGTGCTGGCACCCATGGCCCTGATGGAACCACAGATCCCCCATATCCTGCCCAGTCCATGGTGGTTGTCACCTTAATTGTCCAAGTCAGACCCATCTGGGGACAAGAAATAGGTTTGGTAACAGGGTGTCTCAAAGAATTTGATGTTGGCCAGTTCTCTTTGTCAGAGGCACCTGTAAGTGTAACTCGGTGTAAAGAAGATTGATATTTAATTTAAATCTAAATCTTGGCTTGTTGACATATTTATTTAAGGCCAAACTGAAGAAATTCCATCAGAATTTGCTCCCAGTTCAGTATTTATAGCACCATAGTTTCTGCCGGACTTCTCAGCTCCAGAGTTGAGATTTGCAAACTGCAGTGGTCCTTAAACAAACAAAAATTGATAGAGCATTGCACTCCCTTCTCATCTCCTGGTTGTCAATAAACAAATCTGCTGAGAAAGCATTAGATGTGCAGCAGAGACGCCCTAGGATCCTTTCAGATCTGGTATAGAAACCTTCGGCAGCGGATTGTGAATATTTGATTAAAGTGTTTATCCCAAACATTAGAAAGAAAAGCTTTCAACCCCTTGGCAGTGCCGGGAGAGGCAGCAGATGTGTCCCCAGGCAGGACTTGGAGCAACCCTTCCAGCAGAAGGGAAAAGCAAGCCCTGTGGGGTGGGCAGTGTGGCTCTGGGATCCCCCAAGTCCCACAGATCTGTTTAGCCTCCCTCCGCCTGGTTCGTGGTCCCTCTTTCTTCCCAGAGCCTGCACCAGCAGCAAGGAGCTGGCTACGGGCTGGAGAGCTTTGCAAGATAAAAGTCTTTGTATCTTCTTACAAAAAGCTCATGCCCATGGTACCTCTCACCGCTGGGGAATTTGGGGGCAGGAGTTTACCAGGAATACCACTGGAGCTGCACAGTCAATGCTTGGTGAGCAGGTATCAAACATGGGGAGGGAACAGCTCACATAAACAAAATCACAGAGCTGTGAATCAGGCTGTGCCTCCTAAGAGGGAAAAGAGAAGATCTGCAATGTGCTGGTGGTCAGATCTTGAACTTCTGCCCACCCACAGGGGTGCCTTGACCTGGGACAAGGACACATGGGCACTGCTGCCACATCTCCAGGCACACCAAGGTCACACCAAACTGGTGCCACTGGAGCAACAATCTGACTAATTCCCAGCCTGGGTAATGCACCCCTGATAACACAGTGCTGATGATACCAGTACAGCCAGTGGAGCAGAGACCTGGGTGTCTTGGTTTGAAGACAAATTTAAGAGAAAATGTTCTGATATGAGTGTTTCCTCTAAAGAGAAGGGCTCCAGTAATCCCTTTTTCTGATGAGAAATGAATACCAATGAATGGAAGTAAATAAAAAACTGTTTATTAAAAAAAAAAAAAAAAAAGCAAACAAAAAACAAAGGGGTGCCCACAAGGCACAGAAAAGGAATGACTAAATTTCAGATATTAAACTTTTAAAACATTAACCCCCACCCCTCCCTAGACCTCGTGGCTGGGACACAGAGATGGTGGCTGCCCCTCTTTGGCTCAGGGAAGGGGGGGACAGGAGCTCATGCAGCTGCTCGGGCAGAATGGATGGGAACCTTCCTGGCATGGGTCTCCTCCTCACAGCAGGAAAGGCTGGTGGGTTCTCGTGTCCTTTCTTGTGTTGGTTCAGCTTCTCTAAAGTCCCAGGTTCAGGGTGGCCCCCTGCCAGCTCCCCAGATGGACCCAAAAAAAAAAAATAATCAAAGTCAAAACAGTTCAAGGAAAAATAACAAAAAGCTGCCAAGAGGATTCCTGGTACAGCCTCCAGCACAGGGAACAGGGGGAAAAAAAAAACTTCTTGCTTCAAGCTAGCAAAAAAAACTAATCCAACAAAAGGAATGGTATGGGATCCTGGTCCACACCACAGCCCGAGCCCACTGGAAAGACAGGGCTTGAACCAAAGTGTACAGGAGCCCAAGGCTCCCAGGTCCATCACAAAGCTCCAGCAGGCATTTCTGGGCATAAAGCAGATTAGGGAATAAAGCAGCATCATAAAATCACCCCAAGACATTGGGGAAGTCCCATGCCAGGAAGCCATGAATGACACAGTGATGGAGGTGGCTGATGTGGTGACTTCAGTCACTGACCAAGAGCCCAAGGGCTGGATCTGGCAGTTTATCTGCTTTCCCAAAAAGGCCAGTCCATCCTCGGGCTGATGACAGAAGGCAGGGCAGAGGGGAAAGACACAAGGCTGGGGTTAGATGGGTCACACACAGGGTTTGTAAACATGGCTGCAGTGGTTTGGGTCTTTAATCCTGAAGACCTCAGCACAAGAACACACAGCTTGTTCTGGGCCAAAAAGAGCAGTGAGAGAGATGCTACCAGAACTGGCCAGCCCTTCCCCAGCTCTACTCCCCAGCCACAAGCTGGGGCTGTGTGAATTGCAGCAGGCCCATCTGAGCTAAGAAAAAAAAAGTAAAAAAAAATACATATTTCTGGTTCAAGGACAGGGAGCTCTCAGGACACAGTGCACAGGAAATTGGCACACACATGGCAAACAGGGAAGCTGTGCCTCTCTGGACACCTTTGCCCACTGCAATGCCTCCCATCCACCCTTCCCTTCCTGCAGGCACTGCTTCTCCTCAAACACCCCAGGTAACGCTGGGGAAACATTCAGGGACAATGGCACAAAGCTGGCACACAGCTCTGCTTCTGGTCAAACTATTTTCAGACTAGATTAGTAGCTGATTGGTCTCACCCTTGCAGAAGAAGGGGCATGAGTGAGAATCATCTGCAGATCTATTTCCAAAATGAAGGGCAATTTATCACCTTTGGGGTCTTCAGTAATTCAAATGCTGTGGAGAGCCCTTTCCCACCTGTTATTCCTGCCCAAGAATTCCTGCCCCTGCTCAGGTCTTGCAGAATACACCACACCTCTCTTCCAAGTGAGAGATGTTTTCATGGCTGGATGCCTCTGAAAAGACAAGGGCAGACACTCCCCTGGCATTTATTCCTCACCTGGGTGTGCATCTGCATGTGAACTTGTAGGCAGGTGGGTATATGTGTGTGAGCATGTGTTTATTAGTACTAAAAATGCATTTGTCAAAATCTCTAGAGTTAAAAAACAATCATTACGTAATTATATTGAACAATTAACTGATTCATCAGCTGGAGGCTCACCAGCAGCACCTGAAACCTATGCCAGCCACCTAACAAGGCAGAAGGTGGCACAAACAAAAGCAACTCCCAGAATGTCCTGGAGATTTATGGCCCTGTGCTCTGTCCAGATAAGACACTTTTCATTCCTGGCTGCTGGCATCTTGGAGCTGAAGGCTCCCAGGTGTTACCTGCTCTGAGCTGCTGGTTGAAAGTGTTTTGATACAGAAATATTTCTTATAAGTAACCGTTTGGGTCAGTACTTGGCTCAGAACTTCCCTAAGATGCCCATTCTGCCCAATTTAAACCTTTCCTCTGCTCAGCAGGGTCTGCAAGAATGAATGAATACAAAGAACACTTAAAACTCCACTAAACAACCTGCTCCAAGCCAGCAGAAAAGTTCTGTGTCACTGCCAGTGCCATGGTTTATAATGCTGTGGTTAAGAGTTGTCCGGGAGAGGACAAAGAATGAAGTTGGGGAAGCAAGCTGAACTGTCATTCCCTGCCTTCCAAGCAGCTAACTATGCAACACTAATATCTTTTAAAAATAAGTCTCTAGGTTCCTTCAAAACACAAAGCAGACAAGGAAGATCACCACTGTTCTTTCAGACACCACTGGAATGCACCACATCCTGAACAGAGCACCAGAGCTGCTGCAGTCTACCCCCATGGTGTTATATTTTGGCTGGCAAAGCTCAGCAGGTGTGCAATGAGAGAGTCACCTCAGAGGTGAAAAAGACACCGCTGCAGAGTTACACCAGCAAACCCCTGTGTGTACAGCATCCCTAGTGTTTGGAAGGTTGGTGCACCCTTGCTAGAAGATGCTGCTGACCGAGTACCAGCCACTCAGCTGATGCCACCATCTAACCTCGGCCCTGGGAGCACCTGACAAAGGTGCATCCTCCAGCATGAACTGGGAGCTCAGCACAAGCCCAGGCACCTGAGCCCAGGAGGAAGGCAGCGCAGAGGTGACACCGGAGCGCTGCCGGTGTCACAGGGATGCAGCGATGGGACTGGCGGGGAGAGCACAGCCAGCGGCGAGCAGAACACGGCCAGCAGCGAGCCCGCCTCGCCCCGAGCTCGCCTCCCGCCCGCCCGCGGGGCCGGGCCGAGCCGGGCCGGGCCACCCGAGCTCCAATGGGCGCCGGGGCCGCCCCCCGCCCGCCCCGCCTCAGCGCTATAAATGCGGCAGCGCAGCCCCATCTCCCAGCCAGCCGCACCGAGCCGAGCCTGCGGAGCTGAGCACAGCCCGTCCCGGAGCGGAGCCGCTGGAGCCCCGCAGCGCTGCGTACCGAGCAGGCACAGCCCGGCTCCCGGCGGGCGCTGCCGGGGCTCCCCGCAGCCTCCCTGCCGAGGGAGCGGAGCCTTCCCCCGGCGGACGCGGGGGCTCTCCGGGATCTGCCCGAGCCGCGTTCGTCTCGCAGGGAGCTGGAGCCATGGCCGAGCACATGCTGATGCCGATGAGCCACGGAGGCGCCGGGCTGCAGAGCTACCGGATGGGGGTGAGCGGGCTGCAGGGACCCCCGCAGCACGGGCAGCATGTGCTCAGGACGCTGCCTGCCGCCGCTCAGATGATGCCCTACGGAGGGGCTGGCATGGACGGTGCCATGAGGCCGAGACCCAGCCTCAGCGGACAGATGGGCCACCACCAGATGCAGAACGCAATGATGTTCAATGGCCCGGGTCAGCAGCAGCAGTACATGGGGCCGGTGGGCACCCAGCAGCTCATGGCCAGCATGCACCTACAAAAACTCAACACCCAGTACCAGGGGCACCCGCTGGGCATGAGCAACGGGCCCATGGGAGCTGGTGGCCAGCAGTACAGAGTGGGGCCGGGCCAGCACCCGGGCATGCAGCACATGCCCTCACCTGCGCTGACATTGAATGTTATGGACACTGATCTTATAGATGAGGAGGTCTTGACATCCCTTGTCCTGGAACTGGGGTTGGACCGGATTCAGGAGCTGCCTGAGTTATTCTTGGGACAGAACGAGTTCGACTTCATTTCAGACTTTGTTAGTAAACAGCAACCCAGTGCCATCAGCTGCTGAGGGGCTTTGAGCTCCTCCTTGTGTCTTGGTGGTTTTGAGTTTGTTTCTTACTTTTCCCCACCTGCCATCCTCCTCCCTCCCCCTGCCTTGCCCTGTCCTGGATTCCTGCCCTCCCCAAAAGGACAATCATCGGACACTGGCTTGCAATGGATTGCTTTTTTTTTTCTTCTGTGTGTTTTTTCTGTGTGGCAGTTTCTGGAGAGGGGGTTGGTACACCCCAAACACAGAGCAGATCAAGAGCTCCTGCTGTAGAAATGCCTCTAAATGACATTAACAGGATTTCTGGCTTAAGTAGAAATAATGGACTACGACTTTCCTCAACTAGGCTTGGAGCACAAGAAGCAATAGGCAGCTGGCAGCCCTGCTGGTAGCTGGATTTGCTCGTGGATTCTGTGGTGCCAGTGGAGTTGAAGGATCCTGAGAGAGAATTGTCTCCCTGGTGCATGGTTTGAACCAGTTTCCCCTTGCAGCCATGGGTGGGGTTAGTTATTTCTTGGGATGTTTTACTGTGACAGTAAATAGGTCTTCAGTCATGTCTGTTCAGCTCGGGAAGGGGCACTTCCCCATAGCAGGCTTTTTTCTAACTCGCAAAAATAAAGTATGCCTTGGGGAAGGGTGTGCGTTTGTGCCTAAATGTTCATCTCCGTGGAACTTCAGATCTCAGACATGTACTGCTAATCAGCTGTAAAATTTACCAAGTGTTTGAGGTTGATTCAGGCGTGAGACTTAAAGCTGCAGTCTGGCTCCACTATTTTCCACCTCTGAAACCAAATAAAGACCATGTAACTGTATATTTCAGTTCTAATCTTATTTATTTTCCTGTGATTATTTATTTGCAAGGGCTCTTTTTGTTATTTGGCTCTGGGACTGCTGGGAAAGATTCCTGGAGAGTACTGCAGCTTTAAGATGCTGGCTTTGGGAAAAACAAGCCTGGGATAGTTTTCAAGCTGCTCTGCAGAATAGTCCCTTCAACTCGAGATCGTTATGCTGAACGCGCGGGATTCTAAATCCAACACCTTGCCGAATGTGATAAAGATGACTCGATTTCCAATTCCCTTGCTCAGAGAGGGTGAGATGTAAAAGCCGGCGGGGTTTGGTTTCCTCCGCTGGCTCCTGTTTCCAGGCTGGGGAAGCTCCGGTGACTCCTGGCTGCTGCTGCCCCCTGGTGCTGCCGGCCCTGGAGTGTGTACAGATGGGTTTGCCAATAAAATCTGAAATATCTCCCGTGTGCATTTGTTCAGTGTCCAGACTGGTGCAGTGTGCATCGTTAGAAGTGTTGCCTTTGCTCCTGTTGGTGGGCTGTAGCCTGGTCACTTGTGTGCCCCACCTGATACTCGAGTTGGAAGGACTGGGTTTCCAGTTTCATGTTTGGAACTAAGTCCTTGAAGTGTGGCTGGGAGGATGAGATGCTCCTTCTCTGTTCTGAGGAGAAATTATAGATGTGGATAGTCTGTTGCAGAATGGTTGCTTTTGCTGACTGACCCAGGTGATAGAATCATGGAATGGTTTGGGTTGGAAAGGACTTAAATTTCACCTAGAGTTGCTCAGACAAGGGGTGATGACTCGTTCCAGACTGAGTGCACATCTGACAGCTGGGCTACAGCTCTGCTAGCAGCTCTCTGCTGCAGTTTTCTATGCCACAAAAACTCTAAAAATCAAGACAGCCATTGTTTTACTCTTACAGGACTTGGATTTTTCTTTTTTAAAGGGTTTCCAGCCAGTACTTTTGCAGAGTTGAGGGATATACCCAAGTGTTCCTTTCCTGCCCTGTGGTAGTGGGGCTGTGAATACAAGTATTGGAATGGCCAAACCACTTTGGACTGACTGTTAATGTCCCCTAGTCTTGTTCTTTAAACAACTCAGTATCAGTTATCAAAGTCCTATCCTTTTGGTGGTTATGCCTGTACAGTCCAGAGAGCTGGTCTAAAATTATTGGAGGGGCTTTTGTTGAAGGTGGGAGAGCCTGACTAGGCTGTCAGCTCTGTGGCAGTGGGCTGTTGGAGACCTGGAAGAACTTTGTTGTCTCTGTGCAACTGCAGGTTGTAGGTAAGCAGTGAAGAGTTGGCAATCTCAGAATAAAAGTAACTGAACCACAAAATAAGCATGCTCTGGGCTGTCAGTTCTTGTTGGGGGATGTAGGCTCTGTGGCACACACTACTGTCCCAGTTACAATGGGGCAACTGTGTCCAGCCAACAGATGGGAGCCATCAACTTAGCAATTTCTGCAGAGCTTTCCCTGGACCAGGTTTTGTGTGATATGAGCTTGGCACTTGATGGCTAGAGGTGCATCCTCTCAGAGAGCTGTGCAGTACACTGGAAAAGGTGCTGTTGATTTAAGTCAGAGTATGGGAACTGATAATAGCAGAGACTGGGGGTTCACAGTCAGGATTTCCTTGGGAGTCTGTCCCAGCAGGCTCAGCTGAGGGTATTTCAATGCTTCTTGAGTATGTCACCCCTTCATTTCCCCAAAAGACCCTGTTAGGTGTGGTAAGTTTGTGATTTTCTAGAATACCCAGGTAAAACCCCTTATTTCCGCTACATGCCTGTTGCTTCTGTCTGGGCTGGACACTTGCTGTGATCCCTCCTTTGTAAAGCTCTCTTAGTTCAGGTGCAGTTTGTCCCCCACACCCTCGTGCTGCAGGCTCTGAATGCCCTGTGTCAGGCACACAGGACCTGAACAGTAAAGCTGCAGCTTGGACAGCTCAGGTCTTGCTCTGGACTCAGCTCTGTGGTGCACCCTGCCTGCCTGGGTCTCCTGTTCACTCTGTGAACAGAGGTGCCAGGTGGCACAATGGGACAACCCAGCTCCCTGCCTCTGCAGGCAAGCTCCTCCAAAAATGTAACAGGGCCGAGTTCTGCTTTTCCCATGCAGCTGGCACAGAGCTCTCCATCCCACACCAGGCAGGAGGGCAGCAGGGTGGTCCCCAAAGCTCTGGTAGGGACTGACAGGCTGTGCAGAGCACTGCACACTGCTACTGAATGGCAGTGCCCATCACTTTGGGAGCTTTGAGGGCATACAAGTGAGCTCTCACATGGAGAGTTCATGTTTACCTCCCCTTAGGTACCAGGAGATTATTTTCTGTATTGTGGAAGAAGGGAAGCTCTCAAACCCCACCCTGTCGCCTGACCTGGGCTGGATCCTCTGTAAGCTCCAGATAGCTAATTGTGTGGTGTCCGGAGTTTGAGGCACCCCCTGGGAGCATGTGAGTGTGAAAGCACAGAAGGACAAGGCCTTTCTCCACATCCCTGTCTCTGACCACGTGCCTTTGGGGTGATGAAGTTTGTTGATAGCACAGGGTGATGTAGAGTTGCAAAGGTGAAAGTCTGGTGCAGAGGTGGTGAAGGATCTAGGAGTGAGTGCCCAGGCAATAGCATGAGCAAATACAAAATGATGGCTAGAGGGTTAATCCTCATTGATTTCACACTGAGCTCTAAACTAGCTACAGCCACTCAGCAAAGGTCTTAGTGTTACAATAAATGTTTCTGTGAAAAATCTCAGCTTGCTGTTCAGGAGGAACCAGACAAGCAAAAGGAAAATCATTAGAAGATGAATGAAAAGTAAAATCAAACAGTGAATGCCCTACAGAACCAACAGACAATTTATTTGCATCCTGTGCACTGCCCGTGATGGTGAATTGTCAAAAATTCTGACCTATTTAGAGAAAAATGATAATGTAAAACTAGAGAAATGGTAGAAAAAGAAGAGACAACTGAGGTATAGTCATGTTTCTCAGAAGAAGCCACAGAACAGCTTGGGACTCCTCAGTCAGGAAGAAGCTGGGCAACAGAAGTTTATAATGTAAATGAAAGGAGACAGTGACAGGGAATTATTTTCCCCAAGTGTGATGGGAGAGATCTGCTGATCTCTGTCAATTCAGCAGAGGCCAGGGTCAAACCTGAGTGAGCAGAGGTGTTTCTCCAGGCAATGTGTAGCTCATTGAAGCTCTTTCTGACAATATGGGAGGTACATGGGGATAACTGAACATTTCTGTATGACCAAAACCATTAATCTCTGGCTCAAAAGAACTCCTGAATCAAAGGTTCCCTACTCAGAAACAGGAGGTTTTTTGTTTGTTTTGTTTGGGTTTTGTTTTGTTTTGTTTTGTTTTGTGGTTTTTTGTTTTTGTTTTTGTTTTTTTGAGGGTTCTTTTCCCGACCCCTACTATCAATGGAGGTGCCATGTGTGAGGAAATTCCCCATGCTCAGACACACCTCATACACTGTGCTTACATACACTGCATTCAAAGGGCAGCCTGCTGCTTTCCTCTCCTCCTCCTGGGTTTGCCCTGCAGGGCAAAGAACCAGGCAGCAGATTTGTCCAGGCAATACAGTGTGAGAAATAGGTAACAATTCACCTCTTCATTATTAACAATGCACCAAATGGAACCTGGAGTCACAGCAGGGCAGATTTGGCCCAGGGTCTCCCCAGGTCAGAGCCAACAGGCAGTGAAGTGCAGTGTCTGTGTGTGACACAGTGAAGGGCTGACACTCATCTGACAAATCACAGAAAGTGCCCCATGACTGGGGACAAAGTGGGATTGCCCTCCTGTTGCACCTTCACCATCTGCACAGAGAAGCAGTGCTGGAGGGGCAGGGGAAGCTCAGCCTGTCACCACTCATCTCTGTGTCCCCATCCACCACCCAGAGGAGCCAGCTCAGGCTCAGTGTATGGACACACAGCCAAGGCTCTGGCTCATGCTTGCTGACTTGCTGTTTCATCTCTCAGGTGTCTGGATCCTGAGGAAGGACATCACAGTCAGAATGATCAATGCAAGGGGCTCTGCATCACTGTCCTGGGCCAGGCAGGTGGGCTGAGGATCCCACTGTGGAGTATTCCCAGGGAGTATTCCCACTTTGCTGAACTCAAAACTCTAGTGCAAGAATTCCCAGGAGCCTCTACGTGTCTCTACATGAATAGGGATTAGGGAAAGCAACTCTTGGCCAAATCCAAGTGATATTCCAGAGACAAAGACTAAGCCCATAGTAAAAGCTTGGCAAGTGACTGCTTTCGCAAGCATTTGATCCCAGCCCAATTCCCACATCAGCCTTTGCCCTGAAGAAGAGGGAAAACAGGGATCTGCACCTCCAGTCTTTGATAACAGGCTGTCATTTAGAAAGCCAGTGGCACACTGTGGTCCATCTCAGCAGAGTTTGCATGCTGAGGGACTCTTCTGGGGCATGTTACAACACTCCCGATTTTCAGATGCTGGTTACACTCTGCCGTTAGGTTGCTTCATAATTGCTACACCAAGGTATGGACCAAGTCCTGCTTTTCCTGTTTCAACTGTTAATACAAAATTCAGTTGATTGCAATGCATTGTAGTGAGTTGAGGAAAGTTTTGACAATTCAGCCAAGTCCCGTGTCAGTTGTTTGTGTGCAGCTCAGGGGCAGTGGGACCTTTCAGCGTGCAGGGGCTGTGCTGCATCCTGCAGCCTCTGGACAGATTATTATTTCCTTTCCAGATTTGCCAAAAATATCCCTGAGTTCACATTTCCAGGGAATTCTGCAAGTTCAGCCTGCTACAAACATTCATGACCTGCTCATGACCACTGAAATACAACAGGGGTGAAGAGACCTGAATGCAAGTTTTCTGATCTCTCATCAGAGCTGTCAGCTCTGATCCATGGTCCATCCTCACTGCTTCAGCTGCAAAAAGAAGGCAGATTTCCCCATGGAAATCTGGCTCTCCCCTGCATGGATGAAGAGCTGCCCCATCCTCTCCCCAACCCTCTGCACACCTCTGCCTTTCTTCAACAGCACAAAACTCCAAAAAGGGACAGAGGGTTTTTATTTAATTCTTTAATTCTCAGCCAAACCCCTGTGCCAGGTGTTTTGCCAGGCACACTGGCCTTCTGTGCCAGAGCCACAACCAAAAGCCATCACATCCCCACAGGTGGAAGAGTACAGGTAATGCTGCGGTACTGTGAGCAGTGCCAAGAGCAAAGCTGGTTTGTCCAGAAGGCACAGCTAGGTAAGGGAAGGAACAGTAGTTTTAATAACTAAATCTGGCTGCAGCTTCCTCAGAGTTTCTGGCAGGGTCCAAAAGAGGATCTCAGTGTCACTGAAGGAAGAGGAGCTCAGCACAGAGCCATTGGCCTGCTGAGGGAGGGAGAGAGAGAGGGAGGGAGAGTGTTGCCAGCATTCCAACACAAACTGGATAAAATCCAAAGAAAGGATTCATCTCATCTCATGGAGATGAGATTTGAAGGTGCCTATTTTCCTTTCACGGATGTTGGGAGGAATGGGTTAAAAGAAGACTGGTGAGGAGGATTGTAAATGCTCAACTGACCTTGCAGCTGGGAATAACCCTTGATAAAGCAGTGTAAGCAGCAGACTGGACCAAGTTTGTGTACCTCTGGCTGTGGCATTGGGGATCAGTAACGGTAATAAATTTGCTCTTTGTGTTTGAGCCATGGGTTTGTGGCTGTCCCGACTGCCTGCCTGTGCTGACTCACACAGCAGAGAAAGTTAGCCAAGGCTCCAAGGCTGTGTTTTAGACCTCTTAGAGCAGCCAAATCCCACCTCTAGTGTGTGGATGCAGCATCTTGTAATGATAAGTGCTGCTGATTTCTGCCCGTGCACCACATGGATCTGTCCCTTTGGACAAGCCCAGCTGTGTCACACGTTAAAGGCACGACTGCCACAAATGGCCAATTGCTCCTGCTAAACCTTTGTAAGAATTGTAAGGGTTGTGAACAGCACCAACTGCACAGCCAAGGGATTTAGGGCTGAATTAGGTACTCACTGGAGTTTGACATTTCCAAAGAGTTACTACAAGCTGTCGGTACTGGAGCGTGCCTCCAGCAGATGGGCAGCAAGACCTGCTCTATTTGCTCCTGTCTGAAGTGAGCTCAAGGCAGCAAAAATCTGCAAGAGTCCCTGCCCCCTGCAAGGGAAGGCTCAGCACTGCAGGCTGTTTATAAATAGCTAGTTTCAGGAAAAGGCCCTTTCCGTTCTGGTGTCAGTACGCTGTAAAGAATAAACAGCTTTCAGAGCTGAAGAAATTCTTCCTTATCTTCCCAGGCAAAACCTGCCTCCATGTGCTCGGCAAGCTCCAGCATTTAGGGCACAGCTGGGGTCCTCTCAGCCATCGGGGAGGCAGGCAGGAGACCCTGAGTCACATCCTCCACAGAAATGTTTGTGGCAGTTTTGACGTGGCCACCAGGCAGAAGGCAGGCTCGTTAACACGGGGTGTGTAATCAGGGCCCTCATTTCTGGACTGCTGACCCGGGTTATGCTCAAGAGGGGTTCAGCATACTGGAACTGCACCCAGGGTGTGAGGGCACAGCCCCTCATTAAAGAACATTATTACACTTTCACAGATCACCTGAGCTGGCTATGGGTTAAATTCATGGTATCCCAGAGGAAAAACAGGTGAATAGTCTGCCAGTGTGAGACTGGCAACAACAGAGCTAGGAGCAATGGCAGGGATCCTGCAGCTTCTGCTCTGAGCACTGGGCAGCTCAGCCCAGAAGAGCTCCACGAGAACTTTATGGATTCATCTAGCTCAAAATAGCACTCAGACCTCTCTAGTGGAGACACAGTTTCTGGAATCTTGGCATTTCCTGGAAAGCATGCCCTGACTTTTCCTTTTGTTTTCATCCCTGGGAAGCCAGGACTACTCTGATGCCCAGTACAAAAGGGTTAGAAGGGACAGGTGAGGATTGCATTGGCAGGGGTGGAGGGGAAGAAAAGCCCTGTCTATAGCTGAGTCCATTGCCACGGCAGCATCTTGAAGTCAGCTCTTTGGAGTAGCCAGTGTAAAGCAGAAAAGAGCATGGACAGGGTGTGATCAGTCTGTCCTCCCCATTCCAGCACGGCTGTGCCCACGGCGGTGGAGTGATTGCTTGGGGGCCATCGGTGGTGACCTCGCCCTGGCACAGGCCCCGCTGATCAGCCGTGGTGCTGACAGAGCCAGCGTGGGCAGGAAAAGTCCCTGGTACTCAGGACCACCCGGGGCCACCCAGAGCCACTCTGAGCCATCCGGGGCCACTGGAGGCCACCCGGGAACTCCCGTGGGGCGCTGCTGCCCCCGCGCGGCACCGGGCGAGAACCACCGGCCAGTCCGGGCCCAGCGCTGCGGCACCGGGATGCGGGATGCGGAGTGTGGGGAGCGGGATGTGGGATGCGGGATACAGGGAGCGGGATGCAGGATGCGGTATGAGGGTGCAGGGAGCGGGATGCGAGGTGCTGGGTGCCAGGTTCTGTGCGTGGGATGTAGAGTGCCAGGTGCTGAGTGCTGGGTGGAGCGTTTGGGGATGGAGTGCCAAGACTTGGGTGATAATGCTGAGGGTCCTGGGTTCACAACACTGAGGTCCTTCTCAGAAGCAGGTTCTATCTAGCCCCATCCTTCCCACAGCCACGCTGTTTGCTCCAGGGGCGTGGGGATGTGTGGGCTATGTGTACAGTGGTGATATCTTCACACTGTGCACCCTCAGAACACAGAGCGAGGAGTCAGAGCCCTGGGAATCCTCCTTGCTGAAGCAGAACACACTGTAAGCACAGGAGCATCGTGGCGATTCCCTCAACAGCCAGTGCTGTCACTTTAACTCCTCCTGCAAAACTCCTTTCCTGCCCCATGAGCTCCCCATGTCCCATTTTCCCACTTCCATTTATGTCACAGGTTGGTATGAGCGTGATTCCCAGAGTAGCATGTGGGTGGGCACACAGGAAAGTTTCCTTTCCAGGGCCTCAAGAATTTCTTCCTAATATCCCATCTACCCCCGCCCTCTGACAGTGGGAAGCCATTCCCTTTGTCCTGTCCCTTCATCCCCTGTCCAAAGTCCCTCTCCAGCTTTCCTGGAGCCCCTTCAGGCACTGGAAGGCCACAATAAGGTTACCCTGGAGCCTTCTCCACAAGTTTCATGCACGGCCCTGCTCCATATTTACCATCATTTTGACCTGTTGTGGATGCTTCTGAAATTAGGATTTTTTTTGTTGCACCAAGCATTTCTCAAAGAAATATACTCTTACTTTACACATACACTGGCTTCTTAAGTTCTTACAGGGCATGACCCCAGTTTTTTATTCAAAGATTGGATGTACTTTCTTAAAATACTACAACTACTGCAGCAGGGAGCAGAAAGGGATCATCTCTGAAATTCCTTTACTCTTGATTTGCCAACATTTGCATTATTGCTGGTGGGATTGGAACTGGAAGCACGGCTCCTCCTCGCTGAGACAGGCTGTCACTTCACCCCTCACCCTGGCAGGGCTCGTTTGATAAACTTCTTTAGCAGCATTCCTGCTGAATATCCACCATAAAACCAGCCTTTGGCCATATTCACCAAACTCCTACCGAGACATGGAAATGTTTAAAAGACAGCTTATTACAAAATAAGTGCCAGGACACATTTTATTTTTAAGAACACCCATTCCTGAGCAGTTTTATTCTCTGAGGGAGCCCCCCTCAAATGGCATTCTTTGCTGTGCCTGGCCTAGTAGCAAATTTGCCTGGAGTGGAGCTCACATGGGTTTTGGACAAGGAGGAGCTTCCTGTGCTCCTGCAGATGAGCTGCCCTTCTGCTGTTCCATTGGGGAAGAGTGACAGCAAGCTGTCACAGCATGAAACAGCATCCTGAACTGGGCTTGTATGGCTGTACTGGGGCAGGCACACTGCCCAGATCAGAGCACATCTCTGTGAAAATTAATGTTACTCCCAGGTGATGGAAGGATGGCATCCTATCCTATCCTATCCTATCCTATCCTATCCTATCCTATCCTATCCTATCCTATCCTATCCTAAACTCAGCAGGGCCAGGGTAGTGACTTTACCCCTGCACTCAGCCTTGGTGAGGCCACACTGTGAGTACTGCATTCAGTTTTGGGCTCCTCACTTCAAAAAGGACATTTAGGTGTTCAGAAAATGTGTTCAGAGAAAGGCAACAAGGCTTGTGAAAACTCTAGAAAAGCATGTCTTATGAAGAAACTGGGTTTGTTTAATCTCAGGGAGGCTCAAGGAGCTCTCTGCAACTCCCCGAGGAAAGGTTGTAGTGAGGTGGGTGCTGGTCTCTTCTGTTGTGCCCGCAGTGAGAGGACAAAAGGAAAAGGCCTTGAGCCGAGACAGCCGAGATTCAGATGAGATATTAGAAAAACCGTTCTGTCAGGCATTGGAAGGAGCTGCCCAGGGAGGTGGTGGAGTTGAAGACGCGCCGGGATCTGGCGCTGGGTGATGTTTTAGTGGTTCAGGGGTTACAGCGGCAGTGCTGGATGATGCTCCAGGCCCATCCCACCCTCACGGACCCCGCGGTTCCGCACTCCGCTCCCCTCTCCCCTCACGGCGGCCGCGCCCTCCGCTCGCCCCCTCGTCGCCCCCAGCGCGCAGGCGCGGCGGCCGCGCAGGCGCGGGGCGGGCGGGCGCTGTCAGCGGGGCCCGCGCTCGCTCCGGCCCGACCATGTCGTACGGGCCGCTGGACCCGCGCGGCCCCGGGGCGCCGCCGCCGCCGCCGCCCCGGGACTTCGGCGGCATCATCCAGACATGCAGCGGCAACGTGCAGCGGATTGCGCAGTACAGTGAGTGCGCGGCCGGGGAGGGACGGGGCGGCCCGGCTCGGCAGCGCGCCGGGGCCGGGAGCGTGAGGGTGCGGCGGGGGGCAGAGCCGCTCCCTAGCGATGCCAGGCAGGGGTGCCCGAGGCGGGTGATGCCCAGCCCGGCTGCAGGATGCTCTCGGTGAGGGTCTGTCGCTGTCACCGAGCCTCCCTTCCCCCGCGGCGCTGACATCTCCAGCCCGGCCGCTCGCTGCCATCGGGAGCCCTCAGTGAGGGGCTCCGGGGAGCAGGAGCCCCAGGTGTCACCTCGGGAGCAGCTGAGTGCCAGGGATCTCGAGTGGGGATGGGAACGTGCGGCTTTCCCCTCGCTGTGCTGGCAGTGTGCTGCTCCCGGACAGGATGTTTCATTTAATTAAGGACAGGGTGTTGCTTCCTTGGTTGCCTGGTTGTCGTTAGAAAAAGTTATCGGTATTGTGTGATAAAGATAAAAATCTCAGTGCTGGTCGCTGAAATGCTGCTCGTCAAAGCAAGTACATCCAGGAGAGTCTTTGATATAATTCTTCCTAAGGATACAGCCTTTGCTAAAAAAGACATTAATTGTTCAAGAGCCCATTCAAGTTTTTAAGGGCAAGATCAGTTGATCATGTTGGTTCCTCAGAAAGCTGGTGACTCTTCTGATGATACAAAGCTATTTATGTTAATGAAAATGCTTTGCACAGTCATGTTCATTTCTCCTTGGTGTAGTCATTGCTGAATTGCTTCAAAGCTTGCCAAATAGCATAGCTTGTTGAGGTTTGTCCCTTTTTATTTTTTCCTTGACACTCCTTGTTTCTTCCTTCCACGGGATTTCTTAGAGCCTCCTGTTCTGAGCAGCTCAGCTTCTCTCTCTCATAGGACAGGCTTCCGCTGTCTCATGACCTGCAGCCATCCTATCTCCATGCTGCCTATCTCAAGTTAAACAAATAGCCTTACAGTTTTATCGAGGTGGGTGGGAACACACAGAACATCTGACTTCATGTTACAGTAGTTAACTTTATTACACTCTATGTAAAAGCTTTGAGAAAAAGATACTTTGAAGCCTTCAGGCTGTCCTCATTTCTTCTTCCCCTATTAAAGAAAAGATTAGGCAAGCAGAGGCGCAGCTGAATATTATTGACTTCTTTGGCGACTCTCTGTGGAGTGAGCATTTCAAACAAAATGTACAGAAAAACGGTGGCCTGAGCTGGCAAAACTGTTTGCTCAGGTAATGTTACAGACTTCCAGCTAGAGGAGAGATTGAAGTGTTTCAAGAAATCTTAGCTGTCAGATAGTGAGCATGTTGAATGCTCTACAGCCTGTAACTAAAAGGGCTTGGAGATGGAAAGCTGTTGTTTGAGGGGCTCTGTGTGTTGGTGCATACCCACTATCCAAAGAACAAAGATTTCCAGCCTCTTCCTTTCATTTCCCAGACACTTTGTTCTCATTTTGTGTAGACTCTGTGTGTTGCTGTTGGCTAGATAAACTGAGCAAAGTGAACTGCTGAACCTGGCTCGGGGCAGGACAGATATTGCCCAGCCTGGAAACAAGACTGTGCAAGAATCTCCCCATGCAGCGAGAAATAAGTCACCGAGTGTCTGGACATTATGGCACAAATGCTGTTTGCCAAGTCCTCAGCATCCACACACAGAGTGCAGTCCTTGTGCTGTTTGTCACCAGCTTGACTGTGAATTTTTCTGACCTTCCTGTGTCTGACAGAGCTGTGAAATACGTGCTGTCTTGCTTGCTGGAAGCCAAGCTCAGTGTATGAGGAGTTGGCAACCAACTCCTCACTGTATAACCTAATAGAAGTCTGAAATTCTAGGTGACAATACACTTGGTGGATGTAAAAGCTAATTATTGGCTAATTACTGATTAACTTGTATTGCAGCTTTAGCTGAGCTGCCGTTGCTATAAGTCACTGGACATCCCTTTAAAACAAGTGGCCATTGTAGGGATCTGATACTTCTCCAGCAGCACATTTAATCAACTGCAGAGGCTCCAGGCTGAAAGCAGAAGTTACACAGGAGGGTGTCTGTCAATTGGAAGAAACTCTTGTTAAACTCATGGGATAATTCAATTTAATTCAGTTGCCTGTGGAACTGTATTAAGGTGATCCTTGGTCTTGCCTCTCACTGGCAGAGATTTCATGATTGATTTTGCACAATCAATCTTTGTGCTGCTGTTCTAAGTGCTGAGCCCAGCTCTTCAGTAATGATAAAAACTGTGCTGCTACAGAATAAAATAGATCAAGAGTAAAGCTTCTTGATCTGTCAGAAAAGAATTCTAAGGTAGAGGGAGTGGGGAGAGAAAATGTACTTGCTTTTCTTGTAGATTAATGGTTTGATGTGATTCATTGAGTGGTTTCATGATCATGAGTGCCTACACAAAGAAAATAGTAGGAAAACATTGGAGATAAGGGAGAAGGAGGTCTGAAATATCTCTCTGTGCTACAGCATGATTTCACACTGACAAAGGCAAACTTTGAGATGCACGTTGCTATCTGTTGTTCCTGAAGGGTTGTTTGTGCCAGTATTGTGAAAGGTTTGGACTGTCATGAGTAGAAAAAATCAGGTCTGAGGGGGTTTGAAATTAACAACAACACTTGGCATAGTCTTTTTATAGTTTTTTAACAGAGCACTAATGATTTAAGTAACTTTAAAATAATGTAAAAGTGGCAACACAGCCTAGTGAGCAGCAGTGATAGCCTGAAATAGCGAGGCTGGTAGAAACAGCTCTGTTAGTTGCTCTTAAAAGGTTTAGGAAAAGGAGTGCACAAGCTCTTAGCTCCACTGACTTCTCTTCAGGGTATCTGTGCCTCACTTTCTTGTCTGAAAGTTAGTTTATTAGGCTGGATCTTGTATAGGTGGGGATGTTTAAAATACACTTTACATTTCACAGAATCCCAGAGCTGTTGGGTTTGGAAGGCACCTCTGGAGTTCATCTGGTCCAGCCCCTGCTAAAGCAGGTTCCCCCTGAGCAGAGTGTGCATCCAGGCAGGCTTTGAATATCTCCAGGGAAGGAGACTCCACAGCTTCTGTGGGCAGCCTGTTCCAGGGCTTTGTCACCCTCTCAGCAAATGAATTTTTGGTCATATTTAGATGGAATTTCCTGTGTTTCAGTTGTGGCTGTTGTCCTGTGTCCTGACTCTGGCTCCATCCTCTTGGCGTCCACCCAGAGGTTCAGTCAGATATTGAAATAAATTTAGCTTTTAGCTTTCTTTTGGGGAAAGCTAAAAGAATACATTCAAGAAGGAATAAAATATGTTTGAACTTGTCTTATTAACTCATCTTGTGATCTGTTTATCTTCAGCTGCTCAAATAAAGAATTTGATGAGCCAGCTGGGAACCAAGCAGGATTCCAGCAAACTTCAGGAAAATTTGTGAGTATTAAATGAGCAAACATTGGTATAAATGTTTTTTCATTTCTGTGTTCTTAGGCATAGGGGGTTACTTGCTTTGGGGAGATACTGTATTAGATAAATTTTTAAAAGTCCTACAATCCCAGAATGACTAGCTGCATAAAGTAGTTTACTGGACAAATGAAGGTGTTTCTGCAGGACTCTGGAGAAGCCATTCAAAGCTGCTGGGTAGGAGCAGTTCTTTCTATATTGTTCTTCTATACAGTTTATTTTAGAAGTAGTAGCCCCTCAGCCATGCATTAGCATTAGCTGTCCTCTGAGGAGCAGCCACAGCTTCACTCATGGTTCAGAAGAAATGAATGCCATACCAGATATTTGGTGCTCACAGGACACCAGTAAGGAAAAACACTCAGGAAGTCCCATAACTGGTGAAAAAGTAGCTGTAGTACAGATGGATGTGGGCACTAGAAAGATTAGCAATAGTGTATGGCAGACAAAATGTCATTTGTAATTTCAGAATAATAATATGCCAGTGGAGGACAATGTGGGAGGCATTTAAACAGGAGTAGTTCATACTGACCCCTGGAGAGGCTGGGCAGGGGCTCTCTGTGTCTGTGCATCTTTTACAAACTCATGGAACATAAATAGCACGATATGGAAAGAATAATTTCTGAGGTCATCAAAGAAAACTTGAAAGTACCTTCTTTCACTCTTTCTTCGTGTGACAGTACCTTGAATCTCTGAATGCACAATTGCCCTGGTTTTTATAATAGTGATTTTAGATAAATTCATGATTTGTGGTGGAAGATACACATCCCACATTTGAAGGATGAGATCAGAGTTCAATTGGGAGTAGAAGGGATTTGTTTCCTTGAGCTGCTCAGTTGACTCAATCTTTATTTAATCAGTAGATTAAAGAAGTAATCACTGGTGGCCAAACAAATGCCTTCCCTTTTAACATCACTGCATAATCTCTCCTCTTTGGGGTGAGAGTGACTGCACCCCACAAATTGTCAGCTGCCATACAAACTTGCCAAAATGCATGGATGCTATGTTTAGTTTATTGTATATAGAGTTTGTACAATAATGGAGCCTGAATGCCTTGAATTGTGTGTCCATTGAGCCAAGTAAGTGACTTTCACTTAAGCATCTTGCACTCATTGAATGCAAAAGAAATTGCTTCTGGTTTTAGGACTTTTTCTTCCTAGTTTATAGATTTTATATTAGATTGTATTGGATTCTTCACAACAATATTGCAATGTTGTTGGAAAACATAAAGGCTCAAAGGCTGCAATTCCTGAAGTAGAAGCTGGATTGTTCTTCTTTCTGACCCCTGTTTTTCACAAAAATTAAGAATTTAGTATCAGAGTCCCTGTACTTTTATCAAATGTACATTTAGCCAATGGAGTGGTGGTTGTCAAGTGAAGAGTTAGTTACTAATTGGCACCATAAGGAATTCACCCTAAAAGAGGGATTATGTTCACTGAATAAAGTTGTTTCTCTCTTATGCCATTGGAGAAAAATGTATTTTTTAAGGTACTGAATTATACTAGTTAGCAGGGAGCAAAGAAATTATCTCAGAACTCCTATTCAGTCATTATTCTGAATGCTGAAATGCTCAGTGGCTGCTTTTTTGTGTAACTGCTTTTGAACTTCTGTTTCAGACAACAGCTGCAGCACTCTGCAAACCGCCTTGCCAAAGAGACCAATGAATATCTAAAGGAGTTGGGGTCTCTGCCACTTCCCCTGTCTGCTTCTGAACAGGTAGGCAGAACTTTCTGGACATATTTCTAGATCACACACTAGGGTGGACCACAGTGTCACAAAGCCTGAAGTGGCACAGCTGAAGAGACAGCAGCCTTTTGCAATGAAGGATGATGGTGAAGTAGAGAAACTTATTAAGCTGGCTGCATTCAGGCTGCTTTTATGACACTGGGAAAACCATGTTTCCCTGGAGCAAACAGGTATGAAACTTTCCCACATGAGAATAAGAGGCCCTGAGTGTTGGGGAGAACTCAGTGGGCAATTCTGGTCTTCTGAGAAAATTTCTAAAAAATCATCTTGTTTACAAAGTGCCTTGGTGGTGGAAGGTAGTGTTTTAGGATAAGAAATTCAGAGCAAACTGCCTATCAGTATGAAATGTTAGCATGCCAGAAAGCTTTCCCTTGCATGTCATTTATTAGTGGTGGAGGGAGGGTGGGAAGCTGATTCACTTTGCTTATATTTGGATAAAGCAAAATATGATGAGGCAAAGATCATGATTTTCTCTTAACAAATACTAGTTCCTGCTCCCTGTGGGAAAAGGAAGGGATAGTTCTCTGTTGCTAGTTCCAGTTCACAACTGCCTGCTTTTGGGGTGCTGTTGCAGGATGATCTGGGGATGTGGGTCAGCAGATGTTGTCTTGGTCTAATTCTGTATTTAAGGTTTATATGCCAGTTGGATGCATGACTGTGCTTTGCTGCTTTGTTCAGCAAATATTTTTCAGTTAATCTTCTATGATGAACAAAATACTGTCATGTGCATCTCCCTGAATGCAGCCCAGGGAAAATTCAGTCAAAATCTGCAGAAGCTGGAATCAGCATGCTGAGGATCTGCTCTGGCAGAAGGGTTGTTGCTTCCAGAGGGTTCAGGTGGAAGCTTCAGTGAATTATTAGGCTGCTGTAGTGGCTTATTATAGAGAAAAATATAATTGAAAATATTTATTTCCTTGAAATGATTGTTGAATTGGTACACACTCATTGCCGGATTACAGTCCTGGAAATTCCACGATTTGAGCCAGCTATTGCAAATCTCTCTATTAGAAAACTGACATAATGTTTTCCTTGGGACAAGCTTTTCCACAATTTCTTATTTCCCATCACTGGAAATGTCACAACACTCAAAAGATGCCCTGTGGAGGCTAAAAAACTGACATTGTAAAATGAGGATGAAAAAGATTATTGCAAATTAATATTTGGAGAAGAGATAAACTGAAATGGTTATCAGGAGTAAGGTTTTATCTGATCAAATAACACAGGCTTGTTGTGTGGCATGGTTGGGAGAGGCAGCTTAGGAGACTGGGACAGCAGGTGTTACCATAAGTCCTGGAAGTGTGGGGCTTCCTGTATTTGGGAGTTAAGTGTGTATTTGTGTGTATTTTGTTAAGTACTATGAGGTTGGCTAAGTGAAGGAATGGAGGGAAAAGTCATTGTAGGTAATCAAAAGGTATGTAGTAAATAAGAATTTTTAAATGTGACTAGAATAAAAATAATGGAGTACCTCAGACTTTAAAACTAGATTGAAATTGGAGAGACTTGTTGCACAGAACTGTCCTGCAGTTGGCAAGGCATGGAGCGTTGGTTTAAGGAATTAAAACACAGTGGGCTTTTTGCTCTATCCACTCCCCAGACCACTGGCACCAAAAGATCACTGAATGCCAGCACTCTTTGTTGTTGTTATGATGGTTTTTCAAGAGTCTGACAGTCACTTTGTTTGTGTTTTGATTCTTCAGCGCCAGCAGAGGCTTCAGAAAGAACGATTAATGAATGACTTCTCCACAGCCTTAAATAATTTCCAGGCAGTACAGAGGAGAGTGTCAGAGAAGGAAAAAGAGACCGTAGCAAGGGCGAGAGCTGGCTCCCGTATTTCTGTAAGTATGTATGGGAATTTTGGAGTGATGTGGTGAACTCTAAGTCTTCTGAGAGATCTTCTACTTCCCTTCCAACCTCACCTCTGTTTACTGACAATTACTGAGTCAAGCTGAGGCCTTGGTGCAGTAGTTTTCCATTCCAGGTGTTGGAAGTAATCTCTCATTCCAGTGTGCTCCAGTGTCAGCATAGAGGAGGGAAGGAATCCTGGTAGCAAAGATTGCAGGAGATGAGATGAGGAGTCAAAGCATAGTGAATAGCAAAGTATTGCAGGCTGCTCTTCACTTCGTGTCAGCCCTATGCTATAAAATTTAAAACTTGATGGAAGCTTACCACAAATTAAATTACATCTCAAATGTCATATGGTGTTGCTTTATTTTCCTATGATTTTTGCCCTGCTAATACCGCTAATGTACGTTCGTTGTTATGTTTTGACAAATCCATGGGCTACTAAGAATTCATTAAAAAAAGGCCAAAGAAAGCATTTTTCTCCTCTTACCTCAGGGCTTTCTGCTAGCTCTGCGTTCTTAATTTCTGCATGGGAGCACATTTATCCATTGAATTATGCTCTAAATTTTTTGCTTCATATTGGGAAAGGAGGTTACAAACATTGACAACTGATCCAAGAACATGGACTGGCTGCTTTTGATCATTCAGTTGCCTCTGATTTGCAGAGACAATCTGAATTTAAAAATTAAATCTGAAGATGAAGCTAAAACTAATTTTACATAACCTGAGTTAAATCTGAACGCTGCAGTGACAGGGGCATTCTCCAAGAGCTCTCTGGTCACTATGTGCTTGGTCTTGAAGATATTGCTGGTGATTTTGTGCATGGTGCTGGTAGTCTGTGAGAGTAGTGACTCATTTATCTCTTCCAGGCTGATGAGCGGTTCAGAGAAGAACAGCTTGTTTCATTTGATAGGTAATAACTTCTTTTACTCTTGAGGTTTTGACTGCATAGAACTAAAGCTTTTCTGGTGTGATATATTACTGTAACTTGGGCCAGGCTCTGCTGGCTGAACACAAAGCAAAAGGAGTTGAAAAGCAACTATTACAGCCCATGTAATATACTGTGTAAAAAGCTGCATATGGAAGTATTTTATCCTCCTTAAATATAGATTGCGTGATTACTACCCTGAGGGGAATAGTAGTGCCCTTAGGATGTGGCAGCTGGAACTCCTGGAGTTCTGGCCTGTAAACACAAGATTACCAGACAGGATTTCACTCACTGTGACTTTCCACAGAGAGCTCCACATTTATATCATGGGTTTGGATGTTCTCTAGCAGCCCAGCTGGAGCTACAACGAAATAGCAGATGGGGCTGCCTAAAATTCAGAAGTCCTGGACGTTGTGCACTGGCAAAACAATCCTGGAATGTGCACAAGGCAGCATTACCTGTCAGACAGTTGTGCTGCTCTGCAGTAACAATGTGCCTGTGTGGTAGATGGCTTTGTGAAATGTTACATCAACTCTGCAGGGTGGTAAAGAGAGCCTGAGCTCCTGCAGAAGTATTTGTGCTTAGTGTGTCTACTGGGCTGAAAATCTCTTGGCCCTGTTTGTAGAAATCACTTTCTGAATCAAGAGGCCTTGCTTATCTGTCTCATCCTCCCTGTGCAAACTGCCCTTTCTCTGCTCAGCTGCTTGGTGTGTGGCCATTGTTAGCCCTGAGCTTTCGCCCAGGTGTTTGGTTGTCCAGGTGCTGGGATGGGTTTGAAAGCCTTGCCCACAAAAGCAGTGGGACTCAGAGAAAAGAGATGATGGCACACAGTAGTTATTCCACATTCAGAGCTGTTCTTGTGTGCCATGTGTCAGAAACTTCTGCTATTGAGATCTGCAAACCCTGTGGTCATCTCAGGGCTGAATTACTGGAATGGTCAGCTGCATCTGACCTACTCATGTAGTTTATTTTCATTTCTTTAGGCACTTTTAAGACTTTCACACTTACTATTTAGTGTTGTACCCAACACTGGATTGTACAATGTTTTCTGGCATACTTCTCTATTGAAAAAATGGAGATGTTGCCCTTGAAGAGCATTCTAAGCTGAACATAAAGATGGCCTTGTATTATAGATGCTGGCTCCACTCTAAGTGATTTAACTTCTGCAGCAGCTGTGAGGAGCCAGCTCATCAGGAGAGAGGTAGACTGGGATGCAAAGTTACTTGAGTTTTTAATATGTGTAATTTAAATCAAAGTTCCTACTAGACTAATTAATTAAAATACTAAAACACTTTAGTATTATCTCCAGATGTCAGATAGGCAAGAATCTTTGAATCCGGATGCTTTTCAGGTGTTCTTCTGTTCTGTTTATGTGTTTGGAGGCTGCTCTCTATCAGAACTTTCACTTTAATTTCTCCCTTTTGGAGGGATGGTAAGAAGCATGGAAGGAACAGAACTGCAACAGGCAGGTTTCTTCTGTAATGCTGTAACTGTTACAGTCTAGAACAGAGTGTGCTATTTATGTAGCTGCTTTCCAGTGTCTTCACATTGCCTGATCTGTCTCTTTTTTCAGTTGTTCCAATTTGTGACTGTTGTCACAAATCAATCCTATCCTTGTACATAGTGACAGGGCCAAGGACCTAGGGCTTGTTCTGTAGGAAACTCTTCAACTTTAACTCATTTTGCCATAAAATGTAACATGGAAGCACCTATAGTCAGAGAGACACTGACTTTCCCTCTCTTTCCAGTGGTGAAGACTGGAATCAGATGCAGTCTCAGGAAGAAGATGTGGCAATAACTGAACAGGACCTTGAACTCATTAAAGAAAGAGAAACTGCAATCAGGCAATTAGAGGTGACCAGTCCTGCATAGTTAACTGTACTGGGAGATAAATCAGGATGCAGTGTTGATTAATGGGATGGGCTGAGGAGAGCTGATGGTGGAGGAGTAGAGTCCCTGATGCCAAGATCATCTCTCTGCTCCTGTTGGAGGTGTATTTTCCCTCAGTGTTCACTGGTGATCCTCAGATATGGCAGAAGCAACTCATGTTCCAGTGTTCATACTGTGCTAATTGCTGCTGTGATGAAACAAATATTCAGTAGCTGGAGTAATGTCAGCTCCTAATTAATCCCAAATTGCACAGTTGGTAACATCAATCACTTCAGTGAATGCTGGTGTCTATTCTCACTATTGAGTGATGCTCAGAAGAGGTCCTAAGAGTAAGGATTAGAAAATATTGTACCCAGTGCTCATTGTAACTTGTTAAACTGTTGTCTTCAGGCAGACATTTTGGATGTCAATCAGATATTTAAGGATTTAGCCATGATGATTCATGACCAAGGAGATATGATTGGTAAGTGCATGTGAACAGTAAGTTTTTCTTGGTTCAGTTACATGTTTTGCCAACATGGATTAAAATGTTCAGTATTTTGCGTGGCTAAAATTTTTATAAACACTGAAGCTCTGAAATACTTTGCAATGAGTTCTCCTGTTTTTTCCATAGATAGCATAGAGGCAAATGTGGAAAGTGCAGAAGTCCATGTGGAAAGAGCCAGTGAGCAGTTACAGAGAGCTGCCTATTATCAGGTAAATTCTGCTTGATTGGCAGTGTGTGGTTGAGTGATAATGAAACAGGCAGAGCAAGACATTGAGGACTGCAGCACCGACTAGTTATTAAAGCCAGCTCATGCAGGCTGGCATTCATTCAAAATTGGCTGCAAGGAATATATAAAGCACTTGCATCAAAAACATAGAATAGAAATTAATCTTCTACTTTAGAGTAGATGGAGTCTGGCCCTTCACATTCTGCAAGCCGAAGTGTTTACCTGTCTTTGTTGTTGTTAGGAGTTAGCAGAAGAAACAACAACAATTTCTGATGTTGTATCCAACTTGTAAATATATCTGCCAAGACACTGAATGCAAAAATCAGTGCCCAGACTCCGGCAACTTCTAGAAACCAGATTTTGCAACACTCCTGTGCAGCTGCTGAGTTTCTGTCCCACAGCCTGTGCTCCCTGTCCCATCCAATCTCTCACTGCTGTATGGTAGCCCAAGTTTTCTGTGGGTTCCTTTCATCATCCGTGTTGGTCCCTCTGTGGAGTGGTAAGGGTTCTGCTTTAGTCACTCCCATTACTGCTGGCACTTCAGGCTTGCACACAAGATAAATACTGGACTCTTCCAAGCTGGAGATACTGGAAGTAAAATTCCAATGCTGTTGAGTGCAAGAGGGGGAATTTTGCTTTTACCATCTGGCAGCATGTGGTGGTGTTCTCTCTCTCCATGGCTTCTTTGCCAAAGTTCTGAGGTATTTGTAAATCTAAGGTTGGGTGCTGTTGGACATATTTTGCGTGTAGTTTTTTTTCTGGATGGAGAAAAAAGTGGTTATATATAACTACCCTCAAATCCTTAGATGCCAAGTCAAACATACTTGATGGACTGTAGTTTTCTGTGAGGAATAAAGTGAGCAAAGCTGCAAAATCCAAGTCCAGTTACTGTACATGAAGTTATTTAAATTGTAGAAATGCAACACCAGCCCAAGTGGCCAAGGGGAGATTGTATCAGAGGACTGCTTAGGAGTTTGATTAGGATTATCTGAAAAATCTAAATAGCTAGAAAGGTTTGGCCTTCTCTGAGGCCTTAAGAGAACCAAAACCTGTCACATTTTGACTTAACTGCATCTCTTAGACCACTGCACTCCTAAAATTACAAACGTTCATCTGTAGAATCATGGAGTTTAAGGAACATGTAAAAGTGTTCAGACTATCCTGATAACTTCTCTCAAGTAACTGTGAGTATCAAGTGCTCTTGTTCACCCAGGTTAGTAACATGAATGGTAGCCTTGCTTTTTCCTCAAGTGTTCCTAGTGTCAGTGGCTTTTTTTTTTTTTCTCTTATTAGAAGAAATCCCGTAAGAAGATCTGTATCCTGATTCTTGGCCTTGCTGTGGTCTGTATAATCATAGGACTCATTATCTGGAAGACACAATGAAATCTTCCCATGGAGCCCAGTCTCACTGCTGAGATTCTTTTCTGTCAGAGCAAACAGGCTGACTAGTCTCGGAGATGAATTGACCACCCTGAGAGAGCACAAGTTGGAACTACTTCCAGTAATAGATATTAGCAACTAATATGCAGATAACTAGTATTTGGAATTAGTGAACCATGGAGACAGTATTTATCAGTTTATATACAAATTATATTGTTTTATGTAACTAAAATCTTGTGGGTTTGCTTTCTGTAATGTGTTATGCCCTGTCCCAGCTGTATGCTGAAGTGTGATCAATAATTGGAGATGTCTTGTTTTTGACAAGTCGCACAACTTCAACATTTTGTATGTGTAGGTAACTTTGTTGGACTGGAATGAGAATGATGTTCAAAGGCAGCCCACCACCAAGTCACATGATGTATATCCAGCAGTTTCTAAAGTCTCCAGTATCTGCCCCATGGTTTTATTGTCTCCAGGTGGCTGTGGTTTCAGATTCTCTTGAAGAAAAGGATGTTGTCACAGATTTGAGAGGCCAGGAGGGTATGTGTGGATGATAATTTGAACCTCTACGTGCTGGTCAGTTTAGCCTTGAGACTCATAACTGTTTAATTTTTTTGGGTGTGGTTGGGGTTGTTTTTTCACAAAATGCATCACTTGAGGACAGAATGTTCTTTGACTTAGAATCTAACAGTGCAATCTCCTTAGACAAAACTAGCTGGTCGCTTGCTAGTGGACAAATAAATATTTTCCAATGCTGACTCAAGCACTTAATATAAAAAGTTTAGCTGCTCACTCCCAATTGTTTTTAGAAGCTTCTGGGGAAAAAACACTTAAAAATGAGGAAGTGGGCATCTTAAGTTCACAAGCTAGCAAGATTAGTGAAGAGTGTTAGCAGAAATCTTGATTCTGAAGCAGTGCTCTTGAAGCTCACTTGTAGTGTTGTAGTAAATATTATGTGTGGCTTGTGAACATTTGGTTTTTTCAATTATTTATGAAACAGAAGGTGCAGAAACTGGCTGAGTGAAGTGCTAGGATTTTCAGACTGAGGATGTGTGTGCAAATGAAAAAGATTGCTGGTTCCAGCTCATAGGGTTGGGCAGAACAAGCAGGCACTCCCCACTTCAATGTAGTTCTGAACTGACATGCACTGAGGGAACAGAAATCTACCCAAAGCCCAGTTGGGGTGGTAAATGCAGCACACTGACCCATTTTGTATTTAATCCTTATTCCATGTCTCGTCTATAATAAAGTAAACGTGAAAGCTGGGAAGGGAGTGTTCTCCCAATTGCACAGTAGTTTGCACTATTGCGCCATCATTCCATCTAATAATCATCAATAAACTCTTTTAAAAGCCTCTGACAGAGCTCATTTCTCTTGCAGTTTGGACATTTGCACAGGTGTGTTTGCAGTTCCCCCTCTAAGCATAGTAGAGGACTTTGCATCAGGCAGTAGTGTTTCCTGCAGCTTTAGTTCTGTGCTCCCTGATTTTGCAGAATGAAATGCCTGAATACACGAAATTCATTTCATGAGGATGTTTGCAGTACTTCTGTGCAGAGTCCTGTACAATAGCTGATCCCAGAAAAATGAATCTCATACCTCAGAGCAGCATTGGGACAGCTCTGACTGCCTTTAATAGAACGTGGAGGCATTGGTGAGCCTGTACCATGAAATCTGACTTGAAAGCAAGGAACTCTGTGGTGTTCTGCTCCTTTTTTGAAGTTTTTCTTAGAAATGGCAGAAGCTATTGATTTGTGCATGCCAAGCAGATTCCTTTGGGTGTCACACTGTGATGTAAGAACAAAAACACTTAGCTCCTCAGCAGATCTAAAAGGGAGCATTGTTTGTTGGCTCCATCCTTCATCTAGCCTGTTTAGGTTCTCTGGAAGTTGGAATTGAAGGCACAGGTACAGGCTGCTGAGCTCAGGGTTTCTGTAACTGCTTGGCTCCTTTCTCCTCTCTGCACCTCGTTGACCGTGGCAGTAGAACTGCAGACAATATTTTTAAGTCTTAGCTAATGTTCCCGAGCTTGAAAAGCCACTATCTTAAAAACTTGAAAATAAACCCCTGTGGCTCTTGCTACAGCGTGCTGGCACGGTGTGCCTGGCTCTCGGATGTGTTCTACCCCTCCGCGAGTTTCTGGAAGCGTTCTGGGGAGCCTGGCTTGCCATGGGAGCCAGCGGGGCTGGGGCTGCGGGGGTGACCCTGCGGCCGGGGAGCGGGGAGAGGCGGCTTTGGGCTCCTACCGGCCCGGCCGGGTGTGCTCGGACCGGGCCGTGCTCTGGGCTCTGCTCCGCCAGCGGCGCTGTCTCCGTGTCCCCGCGTTCCAGGGTTGGTACCGGGGCTGTCTCCGAATTCCAGGGTTGGTACCGGTTCTATCTCCGCGTTCCAGGGCTGGTACCGGAGCTGTCCCCGGTACCGACGCTGGCCCCGTGACCCAGGGTTGGTACCGGCGCTGCCGACAGCTCCCGCTCCAGGGCAGGGGGCGGGGCCAGTCCCTAGGGGGCGGGGAATCCTCAGGCCACGCCCAGTCCCCGCCCCGCCGGCGTCGCGCGGGGCACGCCGGGATCGCCGCGCGCCGATCCGCGCCTCCCATGGTGCCCCGCGCCGGCTGAATGGGGCAGAGCCAAGATGGCGGCGAGCGCGGCTTCAGCGGGCGGCGGGTCCCTGTTTGAGTGCCCGAGCTGGTGAGCGGCGGCGCGGCCGAGGGGGATGAGGGGCGCGGGGCTGCGCTCCCCGGGGCCGCAGAGTGCTGGCCGGGCCGACGGGGTCCAGGCCGGAGCGCGGCCCTGCGGGTGCCGCCATCGACAGCGCCACGGGGGGCCCCGGGCCCTCCCTGGGGTATCGGGGCTTTTCCCAAGAGCTCTGACGGAATTCGTGGTGTGGTAGAAATTAAATATCCTGCTATGTGGATGTATCCGGTACGGAAATCTGTCAGCTTGAAACTAGCTGTGATTTTTATTAGCTTGAGTTAAGAAGTCAGGGCTAAGTGAAGTGTTGGAGAAGGAGCATCGCGACCGTGCCTTGGGCTGGGTTGGAGTCGTGGGAAAGCCGCGTTGGAAGGGATCCCTGAAAATGTGCTGCCTCTCCCTCCTGCCGGGAGTAGAGCTTTGGATCAGGGTACCCTTGTTCATTTGTTCTGTTTTGATGCATCACTGAAGAGATCTTGGCTCTGCTGCCTCCTTTGGGTGCCATTGCATGAGTAGCGTTGTGTTTTAAATGTACAAGCACAGCGCTGCACCTGAGAGCTGGAGCACGTCTGTGGTCCAGCCCTGCTTGTCCTTGCAGAGTCCAAGCTGTCCCTGCTCACTCAGCTGTGTTGTACCTCTCAGTGCTTTGTGCTAGTGCTCAGTGCATGAATGTGTTTCAGTTTAGACCTGTTTTTAAGTGCCTGCTTTTGTTGGTCAAGCCATTTAACCCTCTAATGGAAGAGAATTCCTCATGTATTTTAGGGTCTTATTTGTGCTGAACATACACAATAATAAACATCTACATGAGACAGGATGGTGTTCCATAAGATGATGACACAACAGATCAGGTAAAGCCAAAAATTATTCTGGATATTCAACTTGAAATTTGAAGTATCATCCCTTTTTTTTCCTGGTGTTTTTATACAGCAGTGATCACAATATGTATAATATTCCTGGTAAGTTGAAATGACTTGTACTTGTGCAAGCTGTAGATGGAGGAGCTGGGGAAGTACAGCTTGTGAAATGCTCATCCTCAGTGACTTGCATGCTATTGAGAAGAATTCCTAAAGAAATTCCATCTGCAGGAGAGAACTGTAACACCTGTAACTGTGAGGGCCTCTTCAGGTACCTGTTTTGTGTCTGTAGCTGCAGCAGGGCAGGGTCTGACACAGAGAGGTTCCCTGTGTTCCTGCCCTGGGTTGGTCTGAGCACAATCTGTTGTGCTGGATAAGAAATGAGGTGGGATCTGGGAGACGATCCAAACCCAGGGATGAGTGGGACGCATTTGGGTTCTGTTCTCACATTTTAAAAGATTTTTTTTTGTAGTTCACTTACTGCAACCTGAATGTCCTTTTCCAGTCATATTCCAAAATAGTTCTTATGTACAGCACAGTTCCTGTCTGGACTCTCTCCTTACACACTGTAAGGTAGCTTTTTATTTTCTCTTGGTCTCTGTTGTATGCTTGCACATTGTAATGGTTTTAAGGATCAAGTTGGATGATTGTGTGTTTGTACCTGTGAAGTAAAGGAGGGCCTGAGACGGTTTGATCTTGTCCAGTTAGTATTTGCAGACATGGCAGCTTAGACCAGTGAAAGCTTCGTGGTTTTCCTTAATGCTGCTTTTGAAATCCAAAAACTGTTTCATAAGAGTAAAAATTAAAAAGTGAGCTAGCAGGAAGCCAGCAGAGCTTTGTGTTTGTGTTCTGGTGAGCAGTGGACCCAAAATGGGAAGTGTTGGGTGATGCTGACTGGTGATAACCGTGGCCTCATCCCAAGGAAGCAAAGAGCTCTCCTACCAGGTGGGTTTATTTTTTTTCTGGTTATTTTTCTATTCTGCAAAACAAGTAGAGTATATTTCATGCTAAAGCTCTGGATGCCTTCTGCTGCCATGTACTGAGCTGCAGATTCCAGCTCTTGGTTTTAAAGTATTTGTTCCTTTCAGAGCCACCCAAAGAGTGCACAGCTATGATGTGGAATCAGTGAGGGGCCTTTCCCAGGTAGGATTCTCCAGGGTGGAGGTGGTTTGCAGGAGCAGGCTTGGACCAGTAGTGGTGTTATTCAAAGCTCTGACTTAAGAGGGTGTAAAGGTTCCCTGCAGGAAGCCTGGTCTTACACAAGCACCAAAACGTCTCCTCCTGTACAGGCAGCATTGTAGGGCTTCATGCCAAGAGCTTTGGGCAACCAAAAGCATGGAGCTGCAGAGAGTCTTCACAGTCAGAAGCAGATTCTTCTGTGAATTATCTTCAGTCTCCTCAACCTCTGTTAAAATCAAAATCACCATCTTTACCTATCTATTTATTTTCCTGCTTCTAAGGAAAGCTAGTTGAGGCCTGTGAACACCAATCATGTGAGAAATACATCTTAGATATAATCAAAAGGAGTAGCTTTTTTCCTTGCTTTTTAGTTGTTGCTCATGCTTTTGAGCTTTGTCCCCTTTCATTGTAGGTGTTCTTGCATAACTGGGACAGTATCTGAGTACCCCATTTCCAGAAAAGACTTCTCTGCTGAAATTCCCAGTTTTCATCCAATTTCAGTTGTGGCTTTGATTTAGGTTTTTGTGCTGTTATAGGTTACTTCTTCATAATTCATACAACATTTATTCTTCCTTCCCTTGTGTGTCCAGCAGCTAAACCTAAGACAGATGAAAAGCAGTTGTTGCCACCTGAATTGTGCTTGCTGATGCCACAACATGTTTCTGCATGTACTGTAACTCCTCTGTACATGTTAGCCAAGGTTTGGGCTGTGCTTTTACAGTTGGCATAAATAGGGGACCAATGTTCCTGGAGATTAAAATTCATCCATTCCATGAGATCAGAAAGTATCTTTAGAGAACAATTACACATCTTGATTTGATTAAGACTTTTGCATACATTTTGAGCTGGCTTTAGGTAGCAAAAGTGACTTCTCTGAGGTACAGATGATGTGGTGTGTAGTTTTGAAGTGACCATCAGATGTTTCATGGATAGCACCTGCCTGTCCTTTTGTCCTAGTGTAACTTGTATTTGGAATTGTGACCCTTTATCCTCTGACACGCCACTAGTGGGGATGTCAGGTTTGTCCTAGAATGAATATACATTAGAAATAGTTCATTTGAAAGCAGCAATTGTTTCTCTTTAGTTTCTTTGATCAAGAACTGGCAATTCCTGGCTGTGCTTTTGCACAGATTTCTGGAGAGTATGAGCTCCAGAGTTCTGCAAATTCCATCCTGTCCTTGAAGTTGGACATGAAGGTGTGTACACTTGTCACAGAGGCCAAGATTTTTAGGAAGTGCCTAAATTTAGGTTCTGAGTCCACGTTTAGAAACCCAAATAACTGACCTATTTTTAAACTAACACAATAGAAGTATGGCTGTTCTGTCTCTGTCCTTGATAGCAACAACCCAAAATTCTTGTAGTGACTTACTTCAGTCAGGCTGCTGAGTTTCAGCTGGATATAGATATTGTAACCCTGCTGGCAAGTCGGTGTTGTATCTGCACTGTGGAGGAGATCCTGACTTGTATAACTTCAGTTCTCTTACTTGGCACATTCCAAAATGTTAATGGCCTTGTCCTTCTTTTCCTAGATGGTTTAACTTTGTTACAGAGACAAGGCCTGGCCTGAGGAGCAGGAGGTGAAGAAAGCAAAGAAACACAATTTTCTGTTTCTAGTACAGAAGAAATATTTCTTTGCTTGTAGGTATTTAAATCTTTGAAAAACCCATTCTGGAACCTGGTTTTGTTTGGAGGTATCCTATGTAAATATTTAACTGCTGATCATTGTGAGTAGTTGATGTCTTCTCTAAGGCCAGCAAATCCATGCATGCAGCTGCTGTGGGAAATCGCAAGTGTCACCATTTCCAGCTGCTTGGCCTTGAAGGGAAGGGACTGATTATGCAAGGCAGCAAAACAGAGGTGCTGTGTCTGCCAAAGGCTGTCAAATGGACCATCTCTCTTCAAGACTGTCTCACAGGAAATTATCATTTTAGGAAGCATTGGAGGATTCAGACAAGAGCCACGCATTTATAAGGAATTGAATTTGAGGAGGTAATGGCAGTTGAATCTGTGGTCTGACCCTATTGCTGTTGGGGTTTTTATTAGTTACCTCAACAAAAACAACCACAATACTTGCTAGTGACATAAGTGTGGTCATAGAGACCAGAGAATTATCCAGTCCTTTTGGTATAATATGAATATCATGGCAGTAAAAACAAGATAAAATGCAGAAGTGTGTGGTGGAAAATGGACACTAAGAGCAAGAACTTCTCAAAGCCAGTACTATTCAGAAGTCAAAGGATACAAGTTCATCTTCAGAAACACAAGAACAGATACACAAGCACACAGTGTGAGCACAGGGTGACCAGCAGTTACCAGTAACACATAACTGTTCAAAAACCAATGAAAACAGAGGACACTACCTGAAAGGCAATCCATTTGGGGCAGTCCCAAGCTCATGTAAAGGCTGCCTGGAGAACGGATAGACAGCAGCTCTTAGGGGAGGGACTTGGGGGTGCTGCTTGATGGGGAGCTCAGCGTGCCCCACCCGTGCTGGCACTCAGAACCACCTCCTGTGCCCTGAGCTCATTCCCCAGCATGGGCAGCAGGGCAGGGGGGATTCTGCCCCTCCACCCTGCTCAGGTGAGACCTCACCTGCAGAGCTGCCCCCAGCCCTGGACATGGAGCTGCAGGAGCAAGTCCAGAGGAGGCCACAGAGATGCTGCAAGGGCTGGAGCCCCTCTGGAGCCAGGCTGGGAGAGCTGGGGGTGCTCAATGGAGAGGAGAAGGCTCCAGGCAGAGCTCAGAGCCCCTGGCAGGGCCTGAAGGGATCCAGGAGAGCTGCACAGGGACTGGGGACAAGGCCTGCAGGGACAGGACACAGGGAATGGCTTCCACTGCCACAGGGCAGGGCTGGATGGCATCTTGGCAAGGAATTGTTCCCTGGCAGGGTGGGCAGGGCTGGCATGGAATTGCCAGAGCAGCTGTGGCTGCCCCTGGATCCCTGGCAGTGCCCAAGGCCAGGCTGGACATTGGGAGCACCTGGGACAGTGGCAGGTGTCCCTGCCCATGGCAGGGGGTGGAGTGATATAATCTTTAAGGTCCCTTTTAAGCCAAACCATTCTGGGATTCTGTGTGTGAGGTAGGGAAGTGTCAGTGCTGTTGTAAAAGGTGTTCATGAAAATGTGTAGTCTGTGTTACTTGTACTTGATGAAGCTTACCTTTACTTTAAAAAGGGAATCTTTTTTATAACTGAAGGGCAAGAATTAGAAAAAACAGAATGGAAATTAAAGGATTAGATGAAAAATTATATGGAAATCAAGGTGTCAGAATAGGAATGTCTTCCTGGGAGACATAAACATTACAGTCCTGTCTTCCTCTGATTTCCACAAGTATATTACACTTGCAGTATATCTGTTCTCACTCTGAGAATGTAGGAAAAATCTTATGAAACAATTGTTCCATTGTTGCTCACTACTTAATAGTAGTTTTCTTATTTACTTCAGCATCATTTGAATTAATTTTTGATGTCATAAAGCCTGAAGTTCTCTCTAATAGAATACTTACGGCCTTGTTCTCAAAAATTAAATTTTTATCCAATTTCCAAATTTGACTTTATTCCATGGAGACTTTGTTCCTGAGTAAGTAACCAAGGGAACCAAAACAAGCCAGTAACACCTATTTCTGTGTGGAACTGCATTGTAGCAAGAAAAGGTGCACAGTGCCAAGGTGAAGTTGGGCAAATGCTTTAAGCCAAGTGGAATGCTTTGTTCAGTCAAAGCAGGCACATTTCTAATCAGAAATCTTCCAGAAAACACAGTGCAGTTTCTTAATTCAGCAAAGGTCTGTAGTTATCCAATCTGAACCATGAGCTTTTTGAGCTGTGCTGTGTACAACTGGAAGTTTAACAAGAAGAATGCTTCTGAGAGCACCCTGACTTTGCTCTATGTCATTCCATCACTCCTGAAATACACTTTCAGATTAGCAGCATCAGTTGATATCTGCATTTCTGACTGACAGTGGTTTAAGGAATAGGTTGCTGAACTGTTAAAACTGGTATTTGAGTTCTGTTAGAGTGCCTGGTTTGAAGCTGCCTGGGCTTTGCAGTTTGTCACTGCTTTTATCAGTTCTTTGACTTCTTTGGGTTCCTTGGGCTCCCTGTTAGAGAAGAAAAGCTCTGGTGTGGTATATCCTCCCATCTCCTCTCTGATCCAAAGAATTTCTCTAATGATACTGGTAATGCTCATGTTCTCCTTGCCAGTCTGCTCTGTTAATTCTCTGGAAGATTTCACATCCTCCCTGGGAGCTTTGGCAATTCTGGAGGCAGTCAGAGCATCCTGTGTCTCAGTCAAACTCTCTCAACTAATGGACCATCTCAATCAGTGCATTTGCAGGTGTTATTTTCAGGTCAGGATGCTGCCCTGGGGAGGCACTGGGGACTGTGATGCACCATCTGGAAGGCACAGAAGAAATTGTTTCTCATTTTCAAACAGCAGCCCTTGTGCTGGAGCCAAGTTGGGATGGGGAGCGTTGGCCTTGGGGCACTGCTAAGGGCTCTGTGTGTTCTGTAGAGAGGACAATCTGCTGACCTCCAGTAATTCTTCATGCTTCAGAACAGTGTAGAAAAATTAGTTTAGTGGATATTTTAACACATTAGTTAGTGGAAAAGGACTTTTTTAACATTGAACGTAAGATGGGAAAAAACTGCTCTCCTGTAACAGTGTAAGGCCAGCTTTCTAACAAACTTTCTTCTGGGAGATTTTTACAAAAGATTTTCTTTCATGTTTTATTCCTTGATCTGTGAGGTGATGGGGCAGAGCATGTGACTGATACTTCCAAATCCAGGCATTACTTCTGTTCTTTGGTAACTCTGGAGCTAATTAGTTCTGAATATAAAACTGAAAAATCGTTCTACTTTTTCATTAAAAGGCTTTTCAAGTGTCTAACTTGGGCAGCCTCAACTGTGACATTGACATTCTAAATGAGTTTTCTATCAGAAATTACTTCTGTCGATTTGTTTTCATGGTATCATAATCAGTATTTACAGCTTTCAGTGTTTTGCAGGAATAGGTGGATGGGGGAAATACTGAATACAGCGGATTCTCAGAGAATAAGTAGATTTTTCAAGCACTTTCATTCATAGCTGAAGGCACTGCCTTGTAATGCTGCTGGCCTTGGTTTATCTGTTGAAAATAAAATTGAGGGTAAAGGCAGAGTAAAAATATAAGCAAGGGGGCAGTGATAAAGCAAAGCTGGTATATAACAAAATGTGACCATCAGACAGAATTCAGCTGTGCTGGAGGTACAGCTGGGGGCTCTCCTGTGACCTGACTTGCAGGGAGGAAGTTGCTAAAATGTCTTAGGACAGGCTGAGCATTGAGTATCCAGGAAGAGATCACTGAAAGGAAAAGCAGAGGCCAGACTGAGTAAGAAGTAGACTTGTAGAATGAATTTGTTGTAAGGTTTACCTATTTGGAAAGAAAAAAAAAGGGGAAGTAGGTGTTGTTTGATCAGAGTAAGGCTGGTGTGTGAAAATTACCAGAAGTTGTGGTGCAGAGTAACCAGAACTTGGCAATTTCAGAGGAAGGGGGGAAAACAAGATTTCCAGTGCTCAGAGGCAGAAAGATGGAATACTGAGAAGTGGACAGGAATCCATGAAAGGAAGCTGTGTTTGAGTGAAACCAGAGCACTGAGGACTGCAGGGAGCACAGCAGGACACAGCAGTGCTCAGCTGTAACTTGTACCTGAGAGGAGGAGCTTCCCTGGCTGTGCTGGAGGGACTTCTGCTCATCACACACACTGTGTCCCACCTTTGGGAGCATTTCTGCTTGGTGTCTGTCCCCCACATCACGTAATCCCATTTCAGTGGTGAAGTCACCATTTCAGAACATTGTGCTGGAGTTCAGCATCCTCTGCTTTGGCTGCTGTTTGTTCATCTGAAATAATAAGAGCCAGTATTAACCATGTACCTGTTAGGGTGGTATAGCCACAGTGTTTGAGAAGGGCCTGACAAGAAAACTTATGAAAGTCCCAAGTGGTCAATTCAGAAAGGGCCAGAGAGATCTGAGCAGGCTGGAAACAAGAAAGGAAAATGCTTGGGAAAGAAATGAAGTGGAAATAACGAGAGACTGTGTTCTTACATGAAATTATTGAGGGGAGCTGACCTTGCAACTCAGAACAAACCAGTAAATGTAAGGCACACCCCAGAAATGTGAACATCTCTTTTTAACCCCTTCAAACAACTTCAGCTACCAGTGACCTTTCTTTCTTCAGCCCCCCTGAGAGCATCACTGCCTGTTGTCACTGTTCCTGGGCTGGCTCCATGCACTGAGCAGAATGGGAACGTGATCTCTGCAGAGTTCCTCAGCAGGGCAATGGTGCAGCTGAGAACTAGGTCACTGCTGCTGCCTGGAAAGCTGCTCCAGCCTTAGAGACAAGCAGCAGAGATATTATCTGTGCATCTAGAGATGCAGATTCTGAGATACCTGAGCAGGAAAAGATCCTTTGCTGTCGAGAGCCAAAGGATCCTGTGTGATGCAGGGCAAGGTGTTGGTACCACAGCAGTACCAGAATGACCAATGTTTATATATTTATATAGAGAGGGTTTATTTTAGAACATTAGGTTGTAGTGGAAAGGAAGTAGGTAGCCATTTTGATTATAATTATCTATAATAATACAGAAAAACAAAAGTATAAAAATAACACTCTAAAAAAAACCACAGAACAAAAAGATACAAGTAGAAGATCTCAGCACCCCGTGGGCCCAACAACAAGACTTGATGTCCACTGGTTGAAGTGATGGCTGCAGTTTTGATAAATGCCCAGTATGTGAGTTCACCCCTGTGAGCACAGTTATTGGCCAGCACTTCTGTAACGCTACAGGTGTGTGCAGAGCCCCTTGGAGATTTTTGCCATCCCCAGCCCAGAGAGGAAAGGCAGCAGAAGTTTCTGTTCCTCTCAGCAGCCAGGAGCAGAGATGTGCTATTTTGAGGATGACATGAGAAAACAGTCCCATCCTATCCCATCTCTAGTTGTTGGTCTCTTCCTGCCTCACACCATGTGCTCTCGGGACTTGCTCTGTTTATTGTGTAATTCACATGGTTTTCACCTGGAGAGGTCAAGCTTGAGATGCTTCATGTCCTATTACCTTCACTCTTACCATAAAAAAAATCTTGGTTTATGTGTTGTCAGAAGGAATCTGCGGGAAGGAAAAGAAAAATATGGGATTTTCATATTTTCCTCAAAATACTTACATTTGTGTATATTTGGTCTGTAACTGGAGCAGCTCTAATCCTAATAACATTTTTATTAAATGTTTTGATGCTATATTTTTCTTTTCTTTATTTTCCAGGGCAGGGAAACCACCACCTGGCTTACACCTGGATGTAGTCAAAGGAGACAAACTCATTGAGGTATGGAAGTAGGGTTTGATGGATTTGGTGTATCACAGGCACCAGCAGCAGAACATTCCCTGTCATGTTCAACACTTATTCATAAGTATTTTGTTTCTCTCATGTATTCATTATCTTCAGATCGGTTTGTTTTGCTCTGAGACAATGAATGAAGTGACTTTTTGCTTGCCTGTGCAAGGCAGCCTCATGCCATGCAGGGTTTCCATCAGTTAAATCTCTTCCCTTTGTTCTGCTTGTTTGGGAAACATGTCTGGTCAGTTTATTTTTTTATCTTGCATTACAGTCAGATTAACCAGGCATCCTGTATTTCACAAGTGCTGCTCTGTCCTGCAGTATGAAATACAATCTGATTTGATTTTTCCTCCCACATTCAGGATCTGTGAAGTGTTATGATCAGCACAGATACCACAAGTTATTTTTATTACAGCATCATCTCATTCTTTATTTCATATTTTGTCTTATATCACAATGAAAGTAATAAATAAGGTGAAGTCTCTTTACCATTGTTGGCAGAGAGAACCCAAACCAGTGAAAGTATTTCAGCTGTGGAGAGACTCCTAACTTGAAGCTGACTGAAACAGAAATGTTTCTGAGTGTAGTGGTCTGACACTGGCCAAACACCAGGCACAAAAGTCATTTACTTATCCTCTCCTGCTACTGTTGGGCAGAGGAGAGGGAAAAAATTAATGAAGGGCTCATGAGTTGAGATAAGGATTGGGAGAAAAAAACCCACAATAAGGGCAAACAGGTTCAAATGTAAAGGTATAAAGTAAATTATTAACAAAGTCAGAGGATAACAAGTAATAAAATAAGCCTTTAAAACACCTTTTTTTCCCCCTTGCCCCTCCCTCTTTCCCACCAAGAGCACAGGGAGACAGAGCATGGGGGTTTTGGTCAGATTTAGAAATCTTTTTCTGTTCATCAGGGAGAGGAGTCTTTTCTGTGCCATGGGTCCCTCCCACAGGCAGTCTTCCCAAAACTGTTGTGGCATGGGTCACTTGTCCATGAGGTGCAGTCTTTCAAGGCTAGGCTGCTCTGGTTTGGATGCAAGGATCCTCTCTCTCTATTTGAGTCTCCCACTGGATCACAGCTTTTTCTGGCATTCCCCTGCTCCATCATGAGCACTTTTCTCATGGGCTGCGAGTGGATCTCTGCCTCCCCCGTGGATTTCATGCACTGCAGGGGGACAGTTTGTGTCACCATTGTCCTCACCATGGCCTGCAGAGCAATCTCAGCTCCTTCTCCACTGACCTCTTGGTGTTGTTTTCCCTCACATGTTCTCACCTCCTCCTCTTCTCTGTCTAGAATAAAAAACTGCTGCTCGTAGTTACCACTGCCAGCAATTTCCACTAGTTTAGACTTTCAAGATCCCATAGCAGTGAGGCAAACAGCACTTGGATGTGATCCTTGTGTTTCCCTGTTCAATATAGGTGGCAGAGAGTTTTGCAGTTTTGTCTTTTCAGGTAGCCAGAAGTAACCAAGGAAGACTGTTGTTAAATCCTTTAAAACAAGGATTTCCTGAGCACTTGATACTAACCGAGCCATCGGTGCCCCAGCCTCTGCAGAGGCCTGAGGGTCACCCTGTGATTGCTGGGTCTGCAAAGTGCAACAGCAAAACAAGCCATGCAGTGTTTAAGCTCAGTGTGTGAAGGAAGACACTGGGTTATAGCTCAGAGGCACAGAACATTTTGGAAACGCTACCTTGAATTAAAGGCAATAAAATTATCTTCTCTGTTGATGATTCGTTGCAGTACTTCCATGAATTTGTGTCTTTACAAAATCTCTTGGAAGTGCTGCCCAGGCAGGCCAGTATTGCTTGTGTGTAAGAAGTGCAAATGAAAACTTACAGGATGCTTTTGGTTTCAGCTGTGGGCAAGAATGAGAAATGGTTTGATCAGTTTTTATGGTAATTGAAATTGTGAGGGAGCTGCTTGCAGAGCTGATCAGTGTCTGTGGAGAAATAAATCAGCTTCCACTCGGTATCACAGCTGTGTTTATTTAGGATTTACTTTCAAATTTGCAATAAAAGGAGAAGTTAATACTCATCTTTTTTTACAGTGTGGAATCATAGAATTCACTTGTGCAAAGGTGTTGAGCGTGGGAAGAGTCAGAGTGCTAAACTGAATGAGTAAGGAGCTGCAGAATATGGGATATAAATCCAATGCTGGGAAATTAAATCCCAAAAAAATCTAACTAGGGTTCCTCAAAAGATGTGATGTAACAAACAGCTATGGTGTTCTTGGATCAATAGCTAGGTGAAACAACTCTAATCTTAAGGGAAGATATCAGTAAGACTCAGGAAGTTATGGTTAAATGCAAGGAAAAGCCTCACAAAGGCACACTGATGTGTGGAGCATTCAGAGAGGGCTCTGTTCACAGGTGGAATAAAAAATGAAATAAAATTCAGCCCGAAAGGATTGAGATTACATGCTAGTTTAAGATCTTCATTTGTGGCTTATACTTTCTGGTTAACTCTGAAGATCTTGTGAAAACCAGCATTTGTGAAGAGACAGAAACTGATGATAAAGTGGCCAGGTGAGAGCAGAACCCAATGAACTCAATATAGTGAATTCTCATGGTTTTAATCTGAATATTCTGAGGCTTTGAGATGCATTGCTCTGCACCAGGAAAACCAATTCATGGGAGACATCTGCATGTTTTACATCTCTCAGTTGGAGGAAAATCACTTGCATTTTGCATTTGTACTTCATTTGTCAATAGTCCATGTACTTACAGGTGAATTGCCAATTGAGCTGTCATTGCTGCCTTATTAAATGAGACGTTGACTCATAAAGATTTTTTTTTGTGGTTGAAATCTAAGTTTTGGGATTTTTTGCCAGCCTGTGTATCACTGAGGGGATTGATGGAACTATCATTCTATCTAGCTGTTTGTTTTCACAGAGTTGTGTGGAATTTAATAATCTTGTGCTGGTTGAAACTGGCCAGAGGTTTAGAAGTTATTTGGTTTAGTCATGGGTGTCAGAGCTGACAAATATACACACCTTGATCACCTACATCCTCTTTTTTTAAGATGACAGGCCAAAATATGTCAGTCAGTAGATTTCTCAAAGCAGTCACTGTCATGAATTGATGCTTTAGAATAAGACATTTAACAGGGTATTACTTAAGGGACCAATCAATCATAAAATTGTCATGATGTATACAAGTGTGGGGTTGTGTTGTTCAATTAATTCTTTTAAACATGCAGAAATAAATGCTTATTACTGAAAACCAGATGATGAGAGCTTGCAGCGTGGGGGCTGGCAGATATTGAGTAGAACGCTGGAAAATCCAACCTGGAAAATACAGAGCATGTGTATGGGGGAAAAATAAAAAAACAGTGGGGAAGTGACATGTGACTGTAGCAGTGCTAAAACCATAGTTGGTAGGGAGGTGAGTAGATGTGATTTGCAAGATGATCTGCAGTAGAAACTGAGCTCCATGGTGGGATTTTTGTCCTCACAGATAAGGCAGGGAAGTATAAATTCTGCATCTTGTTCCAATCTGGCTCCTTATTTTCTGTATGACTTGGTGGTGCCCCAGGGTGGGTGACTGTGTGGGTGCTCCTTGTGTCACCTGAGAGCTCAGGAGACCCCCAGCCCTGGGCCTGGCCACACACTGTCCCTGCTTTGTACCTGGCAGAGTGAGGAGCAAACATCTGCTTGGTGGAATGCTGCTGCAGAGAGGGAAATCCTTGGCATCACCCCCCTGTGCATCTCACACAAAAGCTCACTCAAATGGGGGAAAATGAACACAGGAAAAAAAGGTTTTCCAAGCTAAAAACTTTTCCCAGACACATGGCAGTGGGATCAAGGAGAGGGTTGAACAGCTGGAAATGCAGGGAAGCAGTGGGAGAAAGGCAGGTGTTCAGGCAGGCAGAATGTTCATCTCAGAGCATCTCATGGAAGATGAACTGAACTGAACTCTCCTGAACCAAGATGTGTTTTTTTTCAGTGGAAGATGTATCAACATTCCCTGGTAACGCTATTGAAACGTGAGTTTGGTAAATGTTTGAAAAAGGAGAAGCCTTTTTAACAGATCTGTAATGTGCTGCCAACCTTTGCCTTGTGCAGCTGGAACAAGAAATACAGATTAGATTAATTTCTTGAGATCCAGTGAGGATCCCTGCTCAGTGCTGCAGCATTCAGGTGCAAAGAGTTCCTTTAACAACGTGGTCTGGTAACGTAAATACTGCAGGACATTTTCAACATGTCCCTCACTTTATAGGCATGTTTTGTGAAACTGGTATTAAGAGTTGTAAGATATTTCTTAAAGAAGGATTAGAACTAGGATCAATAAAGAAGAAATACCTGAAATTAATGGTTTACTAGAGTAATATGGATTCAGATCATACCACTTACTCAGTACAGTTTTGCATACCAGAGGTCTGAAATCTCCTGGAGGTCCATTTCTGTCCAGAAGTATCAATTTGATGTCCTGCATCAGACCAGAGATCACCAAGCATAGGTTCCTATCTTAGACAAAGCCTGAGGTCATCCGCTGAGGAATGTGTTAAAATCTCTGGGAGCAGATGGCAGAGAAGAGCTCCTGTATGAGGCAGTGTAATGCTTTGAAGAGTGACTGTCCTTCCCAGAGTGTCCAGTGTTGTTGGCTGGTAAAGAAGGGAATAACTGGGACTCTCCCATATTCAGCTGTTGTGATTTTAAAAAGAGCAGATTGGAGTTTATGTATTTATCAGTGCCCGACTAAACTGAAATATTGATGAGCTGTTGATGCTTTGTTTTGCATTTGCTCTATTTATTCACGTTCTTGAATTTTTTTCAGGAAGATTCTAGGAGTCTAATGTGCTTCTCTGTTTGATATTCTACCTCAGAAACTCATCATTGATGAGAAGAAATACTATCTCTTTGGGAGAAATCCTGATCTGTGTGATTTTACCATTGACCACCAGTCTTGCTCTCGTGTCCATGCTGCCTTGGTCTATCACAAACATCTCAAGAGGGTTTTCCTCATAGATCTGAACAGCAGTAAGTAGTATGGCATTTAACCAGACAGAAGAGCTGTGCTTCAGTACTTAAAGATTCTTCAATCTTAGACACTTTTTCTTTTTCCATTGTTGTCTGCACTGTGGGCAAATGGATATAATTGGAATTTAGGGCAAGACGAAAGTTAGGGCAAAGGAGTGTTTGCTCCAGTCAGCCTACAGCTGCCTTACTGGGTGTGTCAAACATTTCTAACTTGTATGAGACCAAAGAAAAGGAGGAAAGTGACTTGGCCTTCCTGTCACAATTGCAGTGAAGCCTTGTCTTCTGAGGGTGATTTCCCAAGGTCTAGAAGCTGTCAGGTGGGTTTTGGTACTGTCCAGACACAGTACATTGGGATCTGCAGGAATACAGAAAGTGAAAGGTGTTTTTATTTATTTCCAGTGTAATTTATTTCCAGGTATAATTTATTTCCAGTGATTTTTTGAGGACTTCTGGTGTGTGTTATCTCAGTTTGGGAGATGGTGGGTGTGCATGGCTGATGCTTTCAGCAGCACCTCAGTGCCTTATACCTTGGAACAATTGCTGCAGTTGCTGAGATTCGCAGAGTTGAACTGGAATGCCATGATCCCAAGCTCAACAGACCGTTTTGCATTTTGATATCCTCAGCACATGGCACTTTCCTGGGTCACATCCGTTTGGAAGCTCACAAACCCCAGCAGATCCCCATTGACTCCACGGTTTCCTTCGGAGCCTCCACCCGTGCGTACACCCTGCGAGAGAAGCCGCAGACCCTGCCCTCAGCAGTGAAGGGGGACGAGAAGATGGGTGGTGAGGATGAGGAGCTCAAGGGTTTGCTGGGGCTGCCAGAGGAGGAGACAGAGCTGGACGTGAGTATGGTGGCACTGCTGGCAAGGACAGCATTCCCTGCTCGTTTGCCTGCTCATGGAGTCATTTAGGTTGGAAAAGACCTCTGAGATCAAGTCCATAAATCTAACCATAAATCTAAGCTGTTATGACCCATTCCTGAAGATGAGGTCAACTCAGCTTCTTTTTAATAGGCACAGATTGGGGTGAAACAATGCTGAATGACCAATGTTATATATATTGATATAGAGAGAGTTTATTTTAGAACCATTAGGTTGCAGGGGAAAGGAGGTAGGTAGCCATTTTGATCATAATTATCTATAATAATACAGAAAAACAGAACTATTAAAAAACACTTCAAAAAACATATAACAAAAAAGAACTAAAGGATATGAGTAGAAAGATCTCAGCACACCATGGGCCCAGCAACAAGACTTGATGTCCATTGGTTGAAGTGATGGTTGCAGTTTTGATCATGAGGGTGAGTGAAGCCCTCAAACTACACAGTTTAATGCCTTTAGGTGGTACCTCCCCTGGGCAGGGAAGTTTTATATTGTTTGTTGCAACACTGTGGATCTCATGCAGTCCTCTGGTGAAAGGCCCAGAAATTATTCTGGGGACATCTCGAGATACTTTGATGGTTTATAACCCTGGCTCTCACATCAATGCAGTTGAGCCAGTTATGCCCCATCAGAGGGAAGAAAACCTTCAGCTCTAGGTGGGAATGTCCCAGTACCTTCCCCAGAGGGGGAGGGTCAGAGGGTTGAGGGGTTTAGTTTTACAAAGAGCTGTTGTGTAAGGCAGGGCATTGCTCTGATAGAAATACCATCCCTCCTCAAAGAATCTACTCATCCCTTAATCCAGTTCAAAACCCAGCTTCTTGTTAAACAAGGGTTGATTTGGCATAGTCATCCTCTGGTGCTCACACCCTGTGTGCCTGGGATGTTCCTTCATGCATGTCAGCACAGCACCAGGTTTGCAAATGGCCAATTGTTTAAGCCATTGACATTTCAGTCTGTCACACAGGCCACAAAACTCTAAACCATGTCCTTAAGTTCAGTGTCTAAATGTCTTTTAAATACCTCTGGGAATGGTGACTTAACAACATCCCTGGGTAATACTTCCTTAGGTTCAGGTTTTTGAGATAAACTGAGGTGTCTTCTGCTGTCCAAACCATCTCATGTGCAGTGATTAACCTGTCATCATGCTGCTTCCCAGAATCACGGATCTATAATCTTAGTGTGCCAATGGTCATCTCACCAAGTTTGCCAGGGAGTGCTCTCCAGCTAATATTGTCCCAGGCTGGGACAGTTTCCCACTCTGTTCCCATTGCCAGATAGCTGTGGATGCTTCCCTGTTCCCTGAGTTAGCTCATGAAGAGGGAGAAGCAATGTCTGTGGCATTCACAGATTGGATATGGGAAAGGACCTCTCAGAATCATCAGTCAGCTCAAGCAGGGCCACCTGGAGTAGGCTGCCCAGATTTGTGCTCCATTCTAAATACCTCTGCAGAGACCCTGCAGCCTCTCAGGGCAGCTCATTGCAGCCCTGAACTCTGCTTGTTCCTCAGGGTCTGAGGTTGGAACTAAACAATTCCTGTGGTCTTCTGATGTGGACAGTCATGTGATTAAATCAGACTTCATGCACTAGTTGCTTAAACTCTTCCATTTCTAAATTTGCCATCAGAATCTGACAGAGTTTAATACAGCCCACAACAAAAGGATCTCCACACTGACCATTGAGGAAGGGAACTTGGACATCCAGAGGCCAAAGCGAAAAAGGAAGAACTCCCGAGTGACGTTCAGTGATGATGATGAGATCATCAATCCAGGTAAACAATCCTCAGCTGATGCCCTTCAGGACCTCCTTCCAGTGTGCTCATAGGGATTCCTCATAGCTGCATATGGATAAGGAGAAAATAAATTTGGCAATCAATAGAAGCTGCTGCTCACTGAAGTCTGTGAACTCTTTCTATTTTTTCTGTTCTACCTGTAAAGTAAAGCAAGCTCTGAGCAGGATGGGGATATCAGACCCAGCTTCATTGTTCAGTACTCTGTCAGATACTGGAGAAATGTCAGGGCCCAAAATGAGGACAGTGGTTTACATTTTTTGCCCTCTTTAGAATCTCAGTGGGAACAGAACTTGTTTGCTTTTCACCTTTACCCATGGCATCTGGGATGTCTCGAACTCAGAGGGTTTTTGCTGCTTTTCTGCACATCTGAACCAAGTCATCCCTAATCTTCCTTCAAACCCATGCATTTGAAGATGTATCCAATTCCATATTAGTCTTAGCTCTTCTGTATTAATGGCATTCTTATCAATCATACTTTATTTGGATAATATTCCTGTTAATAAGAGCAGCTAATTAACGAGCAGGTATTTTGAAATACAGTGTGGAGGTGGTTCCTTTGGCACCCAGAGTGACTATTTTGGTTTATAATGTGATGCAGTCAGTGCTCGGAACATCCTAATGCAAACACCAGTCATTCTCATCATATTTTAAAAAAAAAGAATTTTTCTGGACATTCAGAGTCTGACTGCTTCTGATTCCTTCAAGGCCCCCAAGGGCTTCAGGGACTGGTTGCTGTGTCCTTAGCACATGCAGTGCCTTGTCAGCAGCAGCTTCAGCCCAAACTCCAGCCTGTCTGATCCCAAACCCTCATCCAGCTGCTCCATTCTCCATCTGAGGGAAAGCCAGCATACCTGGAGACAAAACCACTTCATTCCTCCCTTTATTTGGTCACATTTTTGCTTACTGGGAGCTGCTGGAGTGCTGGCTTTGGGAGGAGAAGGTCTGTTCCAGTTTTTCATGTGGATTCCTTTACCCCAGAGAGGTCCTGTTTTTCCCATGTGCTCACTGAAATCATCACTGGTGGTGCTCACTGAAGTCATCTCTGTTCTTGTTTTGCAGAGGATGTGGACCCGTCCGTGGGGCGGTTCCGGAACATGGTACAGACAGCAGTGGTCCCTGTTAAGGTACGGGATGGCTCCTAATTCTCATTAGCACATTTACATTGATGAACTCACTTTATGATTTATGAATTGCAGCAGAGTGCTCCCACATGGAAAGTGTTTCATTGTTAAGCAGAAGTTATGTCTGTGTTTCACAGTTGTCTTTTTTAGCAAATTTGACCATTTTCCTTTGAAGCCAGCTTTAGCTTTTTATCTTTAATAACACATGGGATCAATGATTTTTTTTTCCCTCCCAAAAAGAAACACTTCCTGACAATTCAGTGCATTAGTTCCAGGCATCCGATAAAACTGTGGGAAATGTGGAAAATTGAAGGGAAAAATGAGAGTTTGTTTATTTAAATAGTGTGTTTGACATTTGATAAGCTTGTGTACTAGTACAAGCAGGTTTAGGCTTTGCTCCAAGATGAGCATGTTGCCAGTGTTCTGTTTAATTGGAATATGCACGGAGGAAGAAAGATCCATAGAACTTCAGAGCAGGCAAGCCACTGTGTAACAGCAATTTCACTTGTTGCTGATATAGACTAAATAACATCATATGGAGAAGGATAATATTCCATAAACCCAGAAAGCAGGAGAAGATTCCAAGGATCAGCAGCTAAATTACCCAAATGATCTAGAATTTGCAGTTTCTTTCTGTGGGGGAGGGAAGGTTTGTGTTAGAATGCTCTCAAGCACAGAGTGGGACTTGGGCTGTCATGTGCAGAGCCAGGAGTTATACTCAGTGAGCCTTGTGGGTCCTTTCCAACCCAGGACATTCTGTGGCCTACTTGGTCTTTGTTCAGGAGGAGCTCAAGACTGGCAGGATGTACAGGAAATGTGGAGGTGCTCAGACGTCATCTAAGTTACACCTGGGTGTTAGCTTTTGTCTTCCTTCCTGCATTGTGCACCTCTGTCCTGGTTTGGAGGACAGGTGTTTGTTAAGGCAGAAGCCTCTCTTTGAAATTGAGAATGTAAACCCTCTCCCTCCAAATTACTATAATTTTGAAACTAAAGGGCTCTCAGGCAAAGATATGGGAATAGGAATAACAGTTCTTTACTAGGGAAATTAAAATAGAAATACAGTACTACAAAGAACAAACCCCAAACCCTGCCAGAGTCAGAATCCAAGCTGACAGCCGTCAGTCAGTCAGGGTGTTGGCAGCAGTGCCATTCAATGGTGGCTGCATCCTCCTGCAGTGACAGATGTGCTTCAGTTGGAGCAGTGCTCCTGGACAAGCTGCAGTTTCCCTCCCAAGGTCCAGTGATGATGTGGAAGGGTCTGGTTTTCCTCTGGGATCCAGTGGAAAAGGCTGCTCTGATGTTCCAAATCTCAGATTTTATCTGGGTAGGAAATGTTCGGCTCCTCCCCCTGGGTTGAGCATCTCCCAGTGGGATGATGGAATTTTATTAGTCATGCACTGGGACTCAATGGCCATTAACAGGAGATATCTCCTGGAGAAGGGATGGGTTGAGGGAAAGATAAAGAACACTGCCCCAGCTGGTTTAACAGCTGCCCATTAACAGATAATACCTCTCTTGGAGATGAGGATCACTGCCCCGCCTGGTTTCAACAGATGGTGATAGAATACAAACTTTTGGTCACACCCTGTATTGCCACCTAAGACAACCTCAAAGAGTTTATTGTTGTGGTTTTCAAGGGAACCCAGAGGAAACCTTGTGGGACATGATCTGTTGGCACTTTGTATGTGTTAGATTTAGGTGCCTCAGGGGGAAATCACCCAATTTAAAGAGGCTGATGGTTCCATGCACTGTGAATAATTGCTGAACTACCTGTGTGTGCAGAAGAAGCGCCTGGAGAACGCGGGCTCGCTGAGCACGGACGAGTCGGCGTCGCGGCGCATGCAGAGCTTCCCCTACAGCGGAGGATTGTACGGGGGGCTGCCCCCCACCCACAACGAGGCGGGCTCCCAGTCCCACAGCGTCCACGGCACCGCGCTCATCGGGGGGCTGCCCATGCCCTACCCCAACCTCGCCCCCGACGTGGACTTGACTCCAGTTGTGCCCTCCACAGTGAACATGAACCCAGCTCCAAACCCCGCTGTCTTCAACCCTGAAGCTGTGAATGAACCCAAGAAGAAGAAATACGCCAAGGAGGCCTGGCCGGGCAAGAAGCCAACCCCGTCCCTTCTGATCTGAGCTGGGCTGGGGGAGAGCAGGAATCACCAACTCCAGAAACTTTTCATGTGCGGTATCGTCTTTTTAAAATTTCAGTGTCCTAACAGATGTAATATCAAGATTGGAGGAGTGAAATATCCTTTAAAGATCTGTCTTCAAATGTTTTTATATGTCTGTTGAAAAAAAAAAAAAAAATACAGCTCCCGTCTCCTTTTGAACCAAAACCCCTACAGCCTTTTCTTAGCCACCACTGTCCCAGAGGTCTTTATGCTGGGTTTGGATCCACAAGTCGAAGGGGCAGTCACACAATTTAATTATCACTTATGGCATGACCTGCAGGTCCGTGTATTTCAGTGCTGAACTCGCTGTGGTGACACTGTTCCTGCTGGACTTGCTCACAGCAGGGCAGCTCTGTCAAGAGGAAATGTTTGTGGGGCCAAGCCTTGCTGAATCTCATTGGAAGGAGTTGTAAAACTTGCAGAGTATAGGTCAGCTTTTATTTCTTATGTTTTCAAATCCCCACCAATGTGGGGCACTCTCTTTTTTTTATATTATTATTATTTTTAGTTTGGCTGCAGCCTGTTTTAATGTCCACATAAAACACTAGATCATCCCATGAGTCATGAGTTGAGATGGATAAGCAACAGGTGGATTCCTTGGCTTTGTTCTGGTGCTGCAGAATGCAGTCAGTGGGATGGGTGCAGGGTGCAAAGATCAGGCATTGTGTGCACTGTGCCATGGAGAACTCAGGGAGAAGTTAACACAGTGCAGTTTCTTTTAGACTTGGTGACCCCTGTAACTTAAATAGTTTCATTTTAGTTTTCAAATGGAACTTTTAAGTTTAGAGTATATGAGATTCAACAAGACAAAAAGCTGGGAAGACTGGCATGTTTCCCACACACAGATATTTTGGCTGCTTGAAAGTGCAGGTGAGAATTGAGTGCTGCTGAGAGCCAAAATGGGAATTCTCAGTGGACTTGGGTTGTTGCTCAAGCCCTTTAGTTCCTTGAGTTTAGATTTGAAAATGATTCACATACTCAGACATATTGTGGCTGTACTTTATACAAAGTAAGGCCAGAGCTCTGTTTTTCTTCAGTTCACTCTGGATTTTTGTACACACTCTAATGCAGTTCAGCTACAAGTCACATTCCTTTGCTGTTTGGGTATCCAGGAAATGTGCATCAGAATGAGAGCATGTTCCTGCTGCTCACTGTGTGCAGGATTGCAGCTCCTTGGGGAAGTAGTGCTGAGTTACTGGGATGGGGCTGTGTTCAGTCAGCTGGGATGTTGGATGGGGCTGGATCAGCGCTGTGTTCAGTGAGTTTGGATGTTGGATGGGGCTGGATCAGTGCTGTGTTCAGTGAGTTTGGATGTTGGATGGGGCTGGATCAGCGCTGTGTTCAGTGAGTTTGGATGTTGGATGGGGCTGTGTTCAGTCAGCTGGGATGTTGGATGCATCAGACCCATTTCAGATGCCCCAAAATCTGTGTGAGTTCTGCTCTGCAGTGATTACTTCTGTCATGTCCCTGAGGTGCCAGCAGGCAGCTGCCCAGCTCACAAGAGCCATGGCTTTAGGGACTGCTCTGTTCCCTCCCCACACCATCCCATCCAGCTCAGACTATTCCTGGTGTGGATTCAGCACCTGCTCCATGATCCAGCTGTGCTGCTTTGTGTTTAAGTTGCCATTGATGATTCAGCCATTGGGCGTTTGTTCTGCTTCCCAATGCTCCCACAATGATTTAAAACCTTCCTGTCGTTAGTCTGGCCTGTAGGATTTTCATTTCCCAGCTAGTTGCTTTCTGAAGGCAACTCTTTAGGGTAAGACTAGTCAGGACAAACAAAAGTTGAGCAGGTTTCCTTCTTTTTTGTTTTGGGGAGTTTTTTGTATTATTTTGAGGGAAGAGGGTTAGGGGATTTTTGGGATTTTTTTTTTGCAAGTGGCTCTTTGCAAGATTTTTCTTGACATGGGAAACTTCACTGCTCGTTGTTTTTTAAAGCTCTTCTCCTCCCAGACTCTGAACCAGCTCTTATTATTTCAGAGCTTAAGGGCCACAGCTGGCCAGGAGGGGATAGAACATCGAGGGGCTTTGTACAGACATTTGTACACTTGTGTAATATGTAATAGGCCTTTTCACACTTCTGTTGAGCTTTTTACCTGTAACCTTTACTATGTTGTAAATTAAATGCAGATTTTGCCAGGTTGGAGAGTGTAGTGTGTTCGTTGCAGTGTGCACCGGTACAGCTGAGGCTGCCCATGCTGCTGTGGCTCATAGGAGGATCCTGCCATGGCAAAGTGCTCATGTCCCTGCAGGCCTTGTCCTTGGGCTGCCCCAGCTGCTGTGCTTGTGACCTGCTCTGCTGCACTTTGGTACACAAGTGACACTTAACAGTGGATTTTGAACAGTGGTTGCTTTTGTTTTCCAAGTCAAGTTTTATCTGGTTCTGACATAATCCTCTTTGCAAGTTGCTCTGCTGCTCTCATTACTCAGCCTGCTCCTCCAACAGCAGCTTGAGGGCACCATGCCCAGCCTCTGGATCTGCAGCCTGCCCTGGGCACAGCTGCAGTGACAAACAGCAAACTGGGTACAGGTAACCACAGGTAACCTGTAGGCTTGAGAGAAACTCCCCAGCTTTGCTGAATTCAGCACTATTTAGGGCATACAGAAGATTTTTCCCAGTGCAGCAGCAGCTGGGGCAGGTGTGCTTGCACTACAGTGTTGACAGAAGGCTGAAGTTCACAGTTCATGTGCCAGCTGTTCACCTGCCACAGGCAGAAGTAGCTGGAAGAGGTGAAAATGTTCCCTCTGTGGTCTGACACTCTCAGTTTGGGTGTATTAATCTCTATTAAATGAAGGATTAAAAGGGAGGAAACTTGAAGAATAATGTGAAGCCCTCTGCAGTGGGAATGCAGATATGGGAACAAAGTGGAGACTAGTTTGCAGCTGAATCAATGAACTAAAGAAAATGATAGTAGTGTTCAGGAATGTGTGTCCTTGCAGAACTTCCAGGTTACCACTGTAACCTCCCTGGTTTGGAATTACATAAATAAAGTCTGCAGCATCCAGCAGGCAGCACAAGAGTTTGATGTGAGGTACCCATGGACAGTGAAGTACCAAAACATCATCCCCTGTGCCAGCAGGCCTGGAAGCAGGACTTGGGGTGGAGATGAGATCTCCCTGGGGCACTTCAGGAGAGCAGGAATAGCTTCCAGTGCAGAACAGGTGAGTGGCCAGGTGAAGTGTGTACTTACACAATTACACCAAAGTCAAATCTGAAACCTCAAAGTGTCCCCGTGCCCCCCTGTAGCTCCTTTGGAACCACCCTGGTCTCAAAGCAGCTCAGTTGGCAGGGACCTGCCAGCTCAGCCCTCCCCTGCAAACAGGAGGATTTCAAGACAGGCAACACCGCCAGTCACTGCCTGTGAGCCACCGCTCCCTCTCGGATCTGCCTTTGCTCTGGCCCGGGCCGGGGCTGCGAGCCTGGCGGCCCCGGGGCAGAGTAGAGTGTTCAGTGAGATGTGTTCCCGTGGACTGGGAGGCACCAACACATCACATCCCAGCCCTTAACTGGTGTTTGAGCACCATGGCTCCACAGACGCTGAGGTGGTTCCAGGGTGAGCACCAACTCCAGCAAAAAAAGAACGTCCCTCTCTCCTGTCCTCCCCCGTGTCGGATCCCCGGGAGAGCCCAGAGCCAGCTTGACACAACACAGAGCACTCATCCTGCACCCCCTCCACCCGTTCCTGGGTCTAATACCAGCACTGGGCACTGGCTCCCCAGGCCCTCAGAGCAGCTGGCAAACCCAGAGCTGTAAATCACCACTCAGACCTCACTGGCCAAGAGACCAGATCAGCTGCCAAGCCCAGCTGAGGGAGGGAACTCAGCAGAGGCGAGTGAAGAGAGCCCAGAACAGAGAGTGAAGAGTTATTTATGCTCGACAGCTGAGGCACAAATAATCATCAACACCTCATCTTCAGCCTTGAAACACCAAAGTCAGCTCAAGTCCAGACGCTGCCACCCCACCTTGCTTTGTTCATAAGCCACAGGCTGCTGTGGAACAAAGCCACCACAAGATTTCCTGAGTCACCAGCTGTGCAGACTTGCAGAAGTATGTGCCAACATAAGGAATGCTGGCAGCAGCCTCTGGAACGTGGCTGCTCCCCACCCTCCACAGGGAAGCCTGGCCTCTCCTTGTTTAGTCACTTTGGCATAGCAAGGCTCTCAAAAACAATGCTCTTCACACATCAAGCTTGTTTAGAAAATTTTAAATCAGCATCACAGGGCTTTAGTAAACATTGACAATTTTGTGCTGGTTTCCAAGCAAGTTCTCAATCACCAATTCACATGCAGTGTAGTGTGATTCGCGCCCTCCTCCTTTTCTCCTGCTCTTGGTCATCACAGCACTCACTGAGAACTGAGAAATGCTAAGAACATGCAGAAAACAAAAAGCCAAACACTGCTAGCAGCAGAGGCAGAGCTGTTTGCTTTCACACACTCATTGTACTTTACAAAATCCACTTCCCTGATGGCACACAGGTGATTCACACGGCATTCCTGCTCACATGGCTCCAGGTCATACCTGACAGAGTTAAACTCATGGTACATCTGCAAGTAGTATGGGTCCCTCCAGCAATTCTGCAGCACCTTCTGCATGGAGTGTGCAGAGCCATCAGGCACCTGGAATTCTCGAGTCAGTCGGTACTCTTCGTACCAACTTGGGGATTCTTCCTCCCATGATGACCTCTTCATGTTGGCATGAGTAAGGTTCAAGTAGTAAGTCACCATATCCTGAGGGAGAGAAAAACAGAAGTGGGGAGACATCAGGACAAGATTGGCCCTGGAGTGAGACACTGGGCTGGGCTTGGCCCCCACTGAAGCCCCCTCTACCCCAAGGGCCCAGCTGCCCTTGTCAGGCTTCCTACTGAGATGGGCCCCTGGGGACACACCAGGTGAGACCCTCCAGAACCCACCCCAAACAGAGCCTGTTTCCTAAGGGGTGGAGGGGTGGCTTTGCTCTGCTTGACTTTGACCTCCAAACATCAGAAGCTTTGAGCCTGCTTCAGACAGCAGTCAGTTACTATCAACACTGTCCAGCAGCAGAAGCAAGGGCTGCAGGAGTGTTAATTACTAAGCAAAGTTATCTTCTCAACTGTGAACAAACTCAGGAATCAAATTTTTCATAGCTTCTGTTCTCAGTGTCCTGCCCTTTTTCTCTCTGTCCTTCACTGGCTCCCCAGCCTTGCACAGCATCTTTTAGCATTCACTTCTGTGCTATCAACATGTAAACAGAGCAACTACAGACAGCTTCATTCACTACTTCATCACAAAGGAGACCATGAGCACCTAAGCACCCATCCTCCACCTCTTGGCAATCAGAAGCTGCCCCTACAAATTACCTCAATTCAGATCCACTCCAAATGCATCATTTTAGCAAGCAGAGGGATACAAATAATTTTTTAGATGGTTTAAAGATTCTGGAGGGGGTCTGACAATTTGGAGGGGGTCTGTTATTACTCAAAGAGTAGTTATGTGATGTTTATTATCTGGGGAGCAAAGCAAATGTCAAAGGGAACTCACTAAGGACATGAAGAACACCACAAAAACTGTTTGACCCTGCCCAGGGCAACTCATCCCACAGAATGCAATGGCTGCCAGGGCCATGCTTGGACTCACTGACACTGTGACTCAATCTTTGTGCCAGACATGAGACTGAAATATCCAGGGTCAGAGTCCTCTCCCACACAGCCACTCAGCCCCTGTGGACTGAGAAATCCTGAAAAGCCTCTTTTGACTACAGGGGGGAATCAAAGCTGTTCCAGAGCTGCAGTGTGTGTGGTGCACACAGGGATCCCCTACCAAGACCCGAAGGGTGTCCTGATCATACTGGATCACCCGAATCGCAGGGTTGTTGGCTCCATTGCTCACTCCAGACAATGTTGTTTTCCAGGGAGTCACCGAAGGGGCCAGGAACATCACATTGATTGGAGCACCTTCACAGAAATGCAAAGCAAACTGTGACTGGAGACCATGGCTTGTCCCACACCCTGTCCCCAACCTGAACAGATTGTGCTGCCAACAGCACCTTTGTCACCAGTTCCCAAAGGTACCACCACACACACACAAAGATGAACGTGTTGAAGAATACTGGGGACTGAGCACAGGGCTGCTGCAGCCAGGAATGGACTCTCCAGTGCTGGCAAAGGCTCTTGCAGTGAGGGTGGCCAAGGAACCACAGTCAGCAAAGCTGTTCACCCAGAACACACCCACACACAGAGACTCAGCACTGCTCCACACCCTCCACACACAGACATTCAGCACTGCTCCCTCAGCAGTGCTCAAACCCCTCAAGAGGGAGCAGGCAAGAAGCTAAGGGAAAACAATACTTGAGGGTGAATAGGACTGGGGTAGAGATGAGAACCACTGCTGCCTCTTGCTGCCTGGAAGCCTTTCAGAAGCTTTTGCTGCCTTCTTACTGCTTTCAGCCAACAGCCACTAAAACTCACAGACAGTGATTCTGAGCTGTCAGAGCTGTCACACAAGTGCTTGGCTGACCAGAACAGGTACCTCTGCTGCTGTAGAACATGCGAAAGCTGTCTGTGTGATGGTGCCCAAAGAACTGGGCAGCAATCACCCTGTGGTGCTTCTGCACAATTGCCAGGTACCGCTCGTTGAAGGCCCTCCGGAACCAGAGCTTGCCCCGTTTCTTCTCAAAGAAGCCAGGAGGGACGTGCCCCACAATGTAGACCTAGAGAAGCAAGAGCTGCACTGAGCACAGAGCCCACACGGAGCACCAGCCAGCTGTGACTGCACCCAGAACAGAGCAGGAAGAGCTTCTGGGCTAGGGAGAGCCCAGGTTGTTTATTCAGTCTTTTGAATACCATTTCATCTGCTCTAGAGGCGTTGGTCAGTGTTTCTTCCAGCCACTCGAACTGCCCTGCAGGATCCTCCTCATCAGCTGTCTCATTGTTCTGGTCATAGTACAGGTTGGTGTTGAGGACAACCATCCGCCCCCTTGTCCCTGGGCCAGGCAGCTTCTCGCTGTAGAAAGCTCCTGAAAAATGCAACCAACAGAGGGAGAACTGGAGGTCTGGTCACACTGGTGGCCGTGATCCCACATCTCTTTGTCTCCACCTCGCTCTGTTCTCCTTAGCAATAGGCACAGCAGGGTCACTGCCCAGCACAGTGCTCTGACCACTCCAGCATGGGGATTTGGAGTGACTCCTCCCTGGGTGTCTGTTATCATTTTCATCCCTCTCCTCATGGAGGGAGAGCTCAGTGGGTACAGTGGGCACCACCAGGAGCTGGGCAGCTCTGGAGAGCCCCAGCACTGCCTGCACTAGCTGCTGCCTTTAAAGATATTTCTCCTCCCTCTGCAGGTCACAACTCTGCATTATTTCCAGTAAGTTGACAATGGCAGGAAAGACTAAAGTATAAAATAATTTCTCTTCTTGCAAGCAGAACTCCAAGACAGAAATCAGCATTAAATGAGACCCTACCTCTGCAAATCCTCCATGAATACTGTTGCTCTGAGCATAGAAGAAAATCGTTCATGGTATTATCCTACCCCTCCTCATATCCCCAGCATGCTCTAAACATGAGCCAGTGGTGCCAGACCTGCTCTGAAGAGAGGAAGGGAGGCATCACTCAGCCAGGGCCGCCACAGTTCCGCTGTTTGGTTGTAGATCCTGTTCCCCTTCCCAGGAAGCTGGCTCTTGGGGTGGAAGTCATGATTGCCCATGGCTGCATAGACCTTAATACCTGGAGACAGAGCCAAGGAGGCACAGGGGAGGTCAGTGCTGCAGAGCTCCTCCAAGCTCCCCTAGGCACTCCCAGCCTTGGGAAGAGAGCTTTGCCAAGGTCAGTCACCCTCTGCCCCCGGGGCCACACTGCCTGGGGACAGCACCCACCCTTGGGACAAGGCACCCACAGCCAAGTGACTGAGCTGTCACCAGCAGTAACGCTCCTTGCTGACACAGGTTGTGTCTGAGGGTATCTTGCAGCCTTTTCTGCCTTCATGACTAAAGACAGAAACCTTTCTTTTCCTCTGAGTGAGCTAACCTGAAGCATGAGTGTGCATCAATGCTGTATGCACAGCAGAACTGAGGTCACCAAACAAGTCCCTGTGACCACAGCCCTACTGTGCCTTTCCCTGGTCCCAATTCTGTCATTTCTCCATCCTGGTTAGCCCCTCCCATGAGACTCTTCTCATCCCCTCAAATCCTACCTGGAAATGTCTCTCTTATCAGAGAAGTCAGATTTGCTATGATGTCCAGAACCTTTTCTTCTCCGAGCTGCTCATTGGGGACATGGGGAGTGTCATCTCTAGAAAAAGAAGCAGCACAGTCACTGACTGGGACTACCAGGACTTGTTCTTACAGCAATGAGCAAGGCAGAGAAACTGGCCAACTCCTCTCTGTGCTTCCTCGAAGAGGAATTTTAAGCTTCTGGGTGAGGAAGTCAGTGCTATGTTGACTGACCAAGACAATGAGGGAGTTTCAAGAAATTGCTCACAGGGAAAAGGAGCTGCACTCCAAACTTACCAGAGTCAAGGAGTGATTGGGATGCACAGGGTGGGATTGTTGGGGGTGTCTGTGCAGGGCTAGGAGCTGGAATCCATGATCCTTGTGGGCCCCTTCCAGCTCAGGATATTCTGTGATTCCATAGTTCACCTTACCTTAAAACCCCTATGCACAAGGGTGTGAAGGAAAGGTTCCCTCTGCCTTAGGGTGTATCACAGGCACTAAAGCTGCCTGGAAACATTGCAAGGATCAGCACTTTGACTGAGGGTATCTGATCTGCAATAATGAAGCAGAGCTGTTTATGTAATTGTGGGCACCAGGAAACAAGGGAATGCCTCCAGTAAGGCATTCAGCAGTCTAGGCTGCTCCATATCTGCTTGCATTAACATGCTTATGGCATTTGTAGATGATGCTGGGCTGTCCACAAGCAGACTGGAGAGAGAGAACATTCAAAGTCATGTCAGAGGACTGGGGGGAATTGTTTGAGGGAAAAAGAATACTCAACATAAGGTCACAAGAACCAATAACTACATCTGAGCAGGAACAGGCTTCTGCAGGGACAGGAAATGAAAACATGGGACAGGCAAGAGCCCTGCAAACTGGAACAGGAGGTTACATCAAGTTGAGGCTGCACTATCCTAAGACCATATACACAATCACCATACAAAATAAAGCTTTTACCACCTCTAAGTGCTATTGAAGCCTTCCACAGGACAGCCCTAGACCCACCCCTGCAAACCATACCAGGAGAGAACATCCCCCACTGGGAAGGTTCCTCTGACTCCTGAAGCAAAACTGTCCCTTCTTGAGTCACTTTTCCCAAGTGCCTCACTGCAGCCACAAGAAATGCTGCAAGCTGGTTTACAGTGCTCTCCTCCCACTGCCTGACCATCAGCGCCACATACACGAACACACAGCTCACAGCTCCTTCCCCTGGGCATTCCAGGCACTCAGAGCCACTGTGGAATCAGACCCGGCTGGACAGGACACACAAAGGATGGACAGTGAGTTGCGATTCTTTTGTCACCTCACTGCCACAAGTTTCTTGCCACTGTCGAGAGCCCTCGCTGGGCTTGTGCTTTCCTCCAAATCCCTGTTTTGTATTCCAAGGCACACTCTTCCTTCTCCTTTTCAGAGCAGAGCCCATGGAAAGAGCCCTGACACACCAGCTCCGTATGGGCTCCACAGCCCTCATCCCCCCAGGCGGGCCCGGCCCCTCTCACCCGGTCCAGAGCACGAAGTCCGGCGTGGCCAGGCGGTCCTGCATGGCCTGGGCGGCCGAGCGGAGCAGGCTCCAGGGGGAGTCGCACAGGTAGCTGCCCCAGCGCCCGGCGGGCCCGGTTCGATTGCCGCCCGAAGGGCATTGCCGTCCCGCCGCCGCCGCCGCCTCGTAGCCGGGGTCCCAGTGCAGGTCTGTGATGTGCCAGAACAACCCGGAGCGGCCACGCGCACCGGGCACAGCCACGGCCAGCAAGAGCAGCACCGCGAGCAGACCCAGCGACCGCATGGCCACTACGCTGCCTCTACCTGTGCCCGGCCCTCACCTGGGCCCGCACCTGGGCCCGCACCTACCCTTCGGACCCGCCCCTCACACCCGCCCTTCGGACCCGCCCCTCGGGCCCGCCCCTCACAC
>VRYO01001760.1:4352371-4501925 GCA_009812075.1 Sialia sialis | reverse complement strand
CGCCACCGCCTCACGGTTCCTCTCTCTCCCCTCCTTAGGGAACTTCGATGGCGGGTACGGCAGCATGGGCGGCGCGGGGCCCCCGGGCGGTTACACGCAGTCCCCGGGCGGGTTCGGGTCGCCCGCCGGCGGCCCGGCGGAGAAGAAGCAGGTAGGCCGGGCGGGGCCGCGGGAGGGGGTTCGGGGCCGGGGCCGGCTCTGACGGTGCCTCCCCGCCTTGCAGCGGAGCCGCTCGCAGAACATCGTGCCCTGCACCGTGTCGCAGCTGCTGGCGGCCGAGCAGGTCGACGAGACCTTCCGGATCTGCGACGTGGAGATCTCGCAGGTGGGCGCCGGGGCGGGCCGGGGCCGGGGCGGACCCGCGGCCGGTCCCAGCAACCGCTCCTCCTCCTCCTCCTCGGCAGGTCACCGTGGTGGGCATCGTCCGGCACGCGGAGAAGGCGCCCACCAACATCCTCTACAAAGTGGACGACATGACGGCAGCCCCCATGGACGTCAGGCAGTGGGTTGATACCGATGTAAGTATGGGATTTGCCGTGAACAGGCTTCTTCAGCAGCTTTTGACAGCAGTGGGTAGAGAAAAGTTGTAGAATTATACAGTGTCTCGACTGGAAGAAACCTGCAGGGATTGTTGATCAACACCAACTCCCTGCTTGTCACAGAGCTTTTTTAATCCAGAAGATGTGGCTTTTCTGGAAAGTATTTTAGGGATAATATCTGTCTGAAATCCAGTGGAGATGCTGCTGTGATGGAGGTCACTGGTGTTGTATATAACTGTCTAGTTTAGTATAGCTGAGTTCAGTTGAACAGTTTTGAGAGGGTAATAAAGCAGATGTTCAGTTGCCTTACTGCAAGTTTATCAGGAGTTCAAAACCAGCTCTGGCCTGCCTCATCCTCCAGCCAGATTATGGAATTCAACATCTAATTTTTATTATTCAAGGTTCCTTTCCTCTTGTTGCACTTTGAGAACTTCTCATAAATGGACAGAGCAGAGCAAACAATTGGCTCTGACTGCTCTGAAGTGTGTACCAATGTTTTTACTAACTTTTTATTTACAGTTATGTTTTTGTAACTGCTCATAGGAATGTGCGTTGTTTGTGTTTGCTTGAGATGAGCCTGCTTTGCTAAGTTGCTTATTGTGATAATTGAGAAATGGAAACATGAAACAGCAAACTTCTCTTTTTTCCCTCTCTCTGTTAGGAGGCAGGAGGTGAGAATGTTGTCATACCTCCAGGAACTTATGTTAAAGTAGCTGGTCACCTTCGGTCATTCCAGGTAAAATCATGTTGCTTGTGTGTGAGTCGTGGCCATGAGGCTGGAGCAGGGATGTGAAGGATTGGTGATCTGGCTTAGAGCTAGGGGGCTGCTTTAGAATATCCACTTAACTGTGGTCTCTGGACAGATCCTTCAATATGTCTGCCAGAGTTGTATTTAATAATGTTCCAGTTGTTCCTGAATGCAGAGGACTATTTAAAATGAGAATCCTTTTAAAATTCCCCTCATCATCTCTGTGTTTTCAGCACAGCAAAGTTCTGGCCGCCAGGTTCTGGGGTGTTGTTACTGTCAAGCTTAGGCCAAGTTCTGGTTCACTGGGAGATTTCTCTTAGCACTTGATGTGGCACGTGTGGTTTAAATATTCAGATAATGGTGCATGTGCATTAAGGCAAGGTGCAGTTCATTCCCAGCTGGTTGGAAAGAGGAGTGACTCTGTCTCCATTGTCTTTCAAAATCACATCCCTCCCACTGCTTGCTTGCTCCCAGTGGAATGGGGGAATCAGAAAGGTCAAAGTGAGAAAACCCATGAGTTCAGATAAAGGCAGTTTAATAAGTAAAGCAAAACAAGGAATTCATTCCACACTTCCCATGGGCAGGCAGGTGTGCCTCTTTCTCCTTCTTTCACCAGTTTTATAACTGAGCATGACACTGCTTGGTCTGGGTTCTGCCCTGAGGCTCCCAACTGTTTCTCCTCACAGCTCCTTGTCCCCTCCCAGCCTAATACTGTGGAGCTGTGTGAGAAGCAGGAAAGCCCTTGGCTCTGCAAGGATTGCTGAGCAATGACTGAAACACCCCTGTGTTACCAGCACTGCTTCCTTCACAAGTCCAAAACTAGCTTATGCTACTGCACCCCAGCCAAAACCAGCACAAGGTCTAGGTCAGAACGTTTTGGAAGAGCTGCATGCAGAGAAGCTCTGCCCCACTGCTGTCCTGGAGGGAATGGCTGGGTTGGCTGTTAGGCATCTTTGTGTTGCTGTGCTGTAAATTGTTTTATGTTTGTTTTGTTGTTTTTTTTCCTCTGAAAGAATAAGAAGAGCTTGGTAGCATTTAAGATCATGCCTCTGGAAAATATGAATGAGTTCACCACACACATACTAGAAATTGTCAATGCACATATGATCCTCAGAAAAAATCTTATGGTAAGTACAAAGTTTGTAATTCCATCTTGGCCCTTCGTGGGTGACTAGTGATCTCCCAGAGGGACCTTTCCCTGAGAAAATTGCCTCATTGTGGGGCTGGAAAGCTTAAAGCTGGGCAACATTGAAGGTGTAACAGGAGTCCTGGCTTCCTTGGAGAGAGATTGTGTTGCAATCCTCTTCCATAAGAAACTATTTTTACTTTCTGTTTAGAAATAACGGTGAGTCTTTAACTCTGTGGGCTTGGGCAGCCTGGGTAACCACAGCACTTTTATTTTCATAATTCCAGTCAGCATCAAGAGTGCCACAGTCGTTTTCCTCCACTGGGATGAGTGACATGGGGGGCTATGGAGGAGGAGGCAGCCTGCCAGTGAACGGGCTCACAGCACACCAGAGCCAGGTGAGTGCCAGCAGCTTTCCTGGGAGCACAGCACGGCAGCAGAGGCTCCTCCAGTGTGATGTAGTGTGGCTCTTTCTCATCCAGGTGCTGAACTTGATCAAAAGCTGCCATGTGCCAGAGGGGATGAGTCTACAAGACTTGAAGCAGCAGCTCCACAGTATGAGTATGTCAACGATCAAGTAAGTGTGTGGAAATGAAGGATGCTGTGGAAATCCAGGCAGAGAGGACAGTGAACGAGCCCAGACATTCACCTGTGAAGCAGGGTGGATAATTCAGGTGGTCCCAGCAGCACAGGAGCCAGAGCTTTAGAAAGATTCACTGCCCCAAGTGAGCTGTTGCCAGTTGCTTTGCTCCTTGTTTTCAAAACAAGCTGTTTATCAGTTCAGTGGCAATGTACTGCATTTCTCCTGTTCAAGGACTACCTTGCTCTCTGCACACTGATAAAAAATCTAGGCATAGTCTTCTACTCTGCTTCACTATCTCTTACAACTACTTGAGACTTACAAAAGTAGTCATTATTTCCATGATCTTTGTAGTTCTGTCCCCTCTGGAGCAGAGTGGTGACTTGGGCAGAGTCTGAACTTCAGAGGGGACACATTGCCATGGCTTTGCAGAAACTCCCTGTGTCACTTACACTGCCTACAAAACAGAGATACCAAGAGATTCCGTAGGCAGCTGCCAGGAGGGAACTGTGGGGATGGGGCTTGTAAGTGGGAATTACCTGGCAGAAAGGTTCTACCTCCCTTTGCTAAGTAATTGCTAAGTAGTTACCAACTGTGGGGTTTTTCTTGAAGGCAAGCTGTGGAATTCCTCAGCAGCGAGGGACACATCTACTCCACGGTGGATGATGATCACTATAAGTCAACGGATGCAGAGTGAAGTTCCTTCCATCTGATTTTAGTTCCAAGCAAATGTTTGTCCATTTTAAGATAACTTGTTGAGCTCTGTTACACAGAGGGAGACCTTTGCTCTTTGTGGGAAGTCCTGGTTACTTGGTGGATGCTGACTCCCTGGAATTCAAGGACAAGCAGAATGTGTGTGATTCTGGTAATTGGACCTGATTCTATGCTCTGAAAGCATAATCAGACATGGGAAAACTGAACTCCTCAAAGCTTCAGAGCTTTCACTTTGTTTTGGCTCCTTAGAGCGTGTCTGTTAGAAAGAAGAGCCTCTTTATAATGTCCTTTATTTCTAGAGCTGTTTCTCCTAACTCAGCTTCTATTTCATCTTCTTTACAAAGTGGGTAGCCAAGAGTAACCTTCCACTAATGTACAGCAATCATGAGAAGATGTTTTGTTTAGTTTATGCATTTAAATCTATATTTGTACTAGAGCTGGTCTTCTTGCTAGAGCTTTTGAATTTTTCCAATAAAATGGTAACTTGGAGCACCTTGCATCACGTCTGACTCTAGAGGCTTTGCCTTGAAGAAGAAAACTGGGGATAAAAACACAGCTCATACTTTCAGTTTAACTATCCTTATTTTTTCCTTAGCTTTTTACTTTGAAGGTTCAAACTGAAGTGAATGTCTGGCCAGTAAGAAATCAAATAATTGTACTGCTGAAGAAAACAACATGTATCAGTGTCCCAAAAAGGGCCAGAACCATTTCTGCCACCAAACCAGATTCTCCAGGGAAGGGGGGTTATGGCCCTAAGGGTGCCAGAGCTCAAGAATTGTTTGGACAACACACTCAGGCTCAGGGTGGGACTGTTGGGGTGTCCTGTACAGGGCCAGGAGATGGACTCAAGGATCCAGCTCAGAAATGCTCTCCTGTGCCAAAATCCATGTAAGCTGTGCTTTCAGCTGAAGCTCAAATGACTTAAACCAGGTGAAGCAAGGTTTTGTTCTTTAAACCATTTTTAAAGCGTAACAGAAAACCAAGATACAAGTTGATAGTGGTGCTGGATTGAGAGGGAGAGAATGGATTTGTGTTTCTAGTTTCTCTACATCCCCTGCGGCGTGGCTGCTGCACGATGTTAATTGTGCCTGCAGTTAGGGGTGATCTGCGCGGTGTTACTGTCCCTGAATTAATGGTGATCTGCTTGGTGTTACCATCCCGGCAGTATTGCTCAGCTTCCTGTGAGAGGAAACATCTGCGCGCCGTGCGGGGCCGGGCTGTGCCCGGGGCGGGGCGGGACACACGGTCCGGGGCGGGCTGTGGCCGGGGGTGGGTCCGGCCCGTGCCGGCTCCGGCTCCGGCTCCGGGCCGCGCTGTGGGGCGCCGATGTCTCCGCGGGCTGCCCCGCCGCGCTTCGGGCCGCTGCAGTTGGCGCTGGCGGCGGCGGGGACGGCGGCGGCGACCCTGGACCTGTGCATGGACGGGTGGGTGGCGGCGGAGTACGCGCGGCGGGGCCACCCCGGCTGGGCCGCGCTGTCGCTGTCGCTGCTCGCCGCCGCCTCCGCCGCCGGCCAGGCCTGCAGCTGGCTCTGGCTGCGCTCCGACCCGCCCGCCCTGCGCCCAGCCGTGCCCGTGCTGCTGCTCGGCGCCCTCCACCTCCTGCAGCTCGGCTTTTTCTTCAGGTACGGCAGCCCCGGTGTCCCCCGTTCCCGACCCTCAGCAGCCGCCTCTGGGCCCCTCACGGCTCCCGGGGATGGGTGAGCGCTGCCTCGGCTGCCGGGAGGGCCGAGAGGTCCCGGGCTGGAGCCGGGTGAGGCGTGTCAGAGGGAGCCTCCCGCGTCCGTGCAAACGAAGTTTCCCTCCGGCTCTGCTCTGTCTCCCGGTGCTGTTACCGCCGCCCTCTAAACAAACGGAGCAGCGCCCCGAAACTCCGGCTCGGCCTTGGCGCTCCCGGCAGCTGAGGGGAGCAGCGAGGCCGAGCCGGGGAAGGGAGTAATCCGGGCAGGTCCGCGGAGGTCTGTGCTCAGTTTCTTACACTTTCACTTCACCCATGGCTGGGCATCGTGTGGCTACTGTGGTGCGTGGTTTGGGCAGGGGGAAGGACGGGTTTGGACATAAATCGCTAAGTTTGTTGACCTGTCAGGAGTTTGTTGTCTTGCCAAGGCGGTGTTGGGACCAAGGTTTTGGTGCCCTGCGTGGATCCTCACCGCCTGCTGGATCCCCACACAGGTGCCTGTATGCTCTGAAGGTGGGCTGGAGGGTGTGCTGGGCCAAGGCAGAGGAGGAGGATGAGCAGAGACACATGGCCTTCCTCTCCCACGACATCAGCATGCTGCGACTCTTCGAGACCTTCCTGGAGAACACCCCGCAGCTCACCCTGCTCCTCTACATTATCCTGCGGACAAACAAGGCTGAGCTCTCCCAGGGTGAGGGGCTGGGGCTGAGGGAGGGGGGATGCAGGCTTGGATGGGGCAGATAAGACAGGCCATCCAGGGGCTGGAGGACCCAGCAAGACACTTGTAGTGACATTCTGCTCTCGTATCACTCCTTCCTTTGGCATGTCACACTACAGAGTGCGCCCCTGTCCTGCCCCAATGGACCATGATGGGTTTGGGGTGGGGAGAGTTGAAGCTGAGGGACCACTGTGGTCATTCTCTTACATTCCCCAGAAGAGGCTGAGGGTCAGGTGAGAAATCAGGCACCTTCTGGGGTGTAGGGAGGTGCTGATGTTGGTATGGGTGAAGCACTGGCTGCTGAATAGGTGCTTTGATGCCCTTCCCAGGGTGGGGAACAGGTGTCACTGCAGGGAAATGGGGAGCCCAACAACGTGGAAGCCAGCACTCACCTGCCTGTGTGGGCTGAGGGCTTCTATGCTTGGGAGATGGGCTCTGCAGGGCCATTCAATACCAGCACTTCTTCCCCCTCTTCTGAGCAAGGACAGGCACCAGCCTCCTTGTGCTCAGGAGGGCAGAAGGCCAGGGGAGAGATGCAGGTGCTGATGCCCTGACCCTGACAGCACCTGCTGGGGGAAACTCATTTTAGCAGTGCTGGGCAGGGAGAGGTTTGAGCCCAGCTGGGCCACCCCTTGGTCCCCCCTCAGCATTTTCCCCTCTGTGTTTGCAGGCCTGGGGATGGTCACGGCGTTCCTGTGTGTGTCCTGGTCTCTGCTGGACTACCACCAGTCTCTGCGCTCCTTCGTGCAGGACAAGTACGAGCTGAGCCTGCGCTCTTCCATCATCTACTTCCTGTGGAACCTCTTCCTCATCTGCCCCCGCATCCTGGTGCTTGCCCTCTTCGCCCTGCTCTGGCCCTACGGTGTGGCCGTGCACTTCCCACTGGTGTGGCTGGCCATGTTCCTGTGGGTCAGCCTGCAGGGCACGGACTTCATGGAATCACCTGGCCCCGAGCAGCTTTACCGGGCCATGGTGGCTGTGATCCTGTACTTCAGCTGGTTCAATGTGGCACAGGGGAGGACGCTGTACCGCAGCATCATCTACCACGGCTTCATCCTGGTGGACAGCACGCTGCTGGGCCTCGCCTGGCTCTGGGGCCGGGCTCCCTCTGAGGAGCACTCCTACCTCCTCCTGGTGCTGGCTGCTGCCCTGCTCTGCTACCTGCTGGGGCTGGGGCTGAGGGTCACCTACTACACGTGGCTGCACCCCAACGTGCAGCTGCAGCAGGAAGGCAGACATGACGAGGTGGATGCCAGTGGAGAGAAGGATGGGACGGAGTTTCGCTCGTTTTTGGAACCAGACCTTGTCAACAGGCGGATGAAATATCTGGCCCAGACACACCTCTCCTTGTCCCAGCTGGCACAGCAGCACGTCCTGAATGGGGCTGCTGCTGTGGAGTCTGCTGTGTGAGGGCAGGTCCTCTAAAGGGACACGAGGGAGGACGTTAACTTGTTGGTTGTACCCCTGGTTGTGCCCCCCAGGCTGTTGTTTTGGACAGCTGGAGGGACCTGGCAGGAACCAGGGGTGATGTGGAAATACTCCATGAGTCCCATGGCACTCAGCACTGCTGTGTCAACTTTTCTTGTTATTTATTACTAGTTTTTTCAAAGAAGAAAAATGAAAACAGGAGCACTGGTTTATTTTCTCTGTGCCTCTCCTGTGCCTGCTGCTGCCATTGCTGTGCAGGGATAGGGGTGGTGGGGCAGGAGAACTTGTTTCCTCCATGGTAGTGGCTATCTGACCTTTCTGTTGCCAGCCAGGATTTTCCTCCTTGTGTTAGTTTTGGTTTTAAGGTCAAAGCTCATCTGTTATCACTGTGTTCAGGGAGGGATGGGGAAGGAGGCCTGTGCTGGAAGGAGTGGCTGCAGGGTGGCTCAGAGCTGCTGGCTTATTATGGATGCCTCAAACTCCCTTGGCTGCCATTCCCGCAGCCACAGCCTGGGCAGTGCTCACAAGGCCGTGACAAGGCTGGAGGTGTCCGTGGCATTTCTCAGCCATAGGAGGCCGTTGATGTGGTCATTGGGGTCAGTGCTGAGCCACCTCCTGGGCACAAACACCCACGCTTCCCATGTGGGGCTGCCTCCATGCAGCTCAGTCCCCAAATCCAGGCAGGCCCCAGAGCAGCCCCTGCCTTTTGCTGTTGCCTGGCTGGGCAGTTGTGGCACATCCTGGCTGCCCACAGCTGCTCACCTCTGGCTCCTTCCCCTCACCTCCCTCCCAGCAGCCCGCCCCAGGAGGGAACTTCCATCCCAGGGAAGGCATCTGGAGGAACAGCTGAAATGCTGTTTCACAGCTGCTCCTGTAGGAAGCTCAGCCCTGCCTAAGGCCAGCAGCACCACAGCAGAGGGTGGGAGATGAGGGTTGCCTTGTGCAAAAGAAAATGAGGAGGGAACACTTGTGCAGGAAGCACCATGTGCCTCCCCTGGACACCTCAGCAGGGCCCAGGGGCAGGTCCCTGCCCCACTGACTCCCCAGGGGCATGGGGGGCTCTGGTGGCTGCACTGTGACCTGTGACACCCTGAATGCTGGTGCTGCCAAGCCTGGCTCAGGCTGTCACAGGGGCAGGGACTGACACAGACAGAGAACAGGCGGAAGCACTGACTATAGAAAATAAAGACTTTATTATTTTTTTCCAGTTCACAGGACAGTTCCCATTACAGACCATGAACAGGCACAGGCCCTACAGCCAGCAGCACCTGGGGCTCGCCCCTCGTAGCACAGCAAAAGAGGAGCTGTGGGCTCCAGTGGTTCTACTGCTTCCCACCAGGGCCAGCACAGACATCTCCCCAAGGGCTGTTGGAGGCAACAAATGTTAGTGGATCAGGTGGTTTTTAAAGCCTCTCTGGCTGTGTTGAAGCTGAAGGGGAAGCCAGCAGGTGAGCCCAGGTCTGGGCCTGCAGGCTGACTGTCCTTCAGGTGTTCAGGTTTGTTCTCCCATCACCCCTGACCTGACTGTAGCTGAACTGGTGACAGAGACAAGAGAAAATCAATGCTTGGATAGAGATGCTGTTCTTGCCTCAAGAGAGACAGGAAAAGGCTGAAATTCAGCCAGTAGAGGAAAAAATAAAATAGCCAGGTCACCCCTTTACTGACAAACACAGAAATGTACCATCAACCTCCTGTTATAAAAGTACTTTACATACATTCAAGGAAACATCATATAAATACCAGTATGAAATGTCAGTGGCTGCGAGTTCCACACTCAGCTAAAATTTTACCAACATCTTAAAATTTCCTTAAAACATTTGAAGTAAACAAACACAAAGCACAGCCAGCTGCCAGGCAGCTCAGGCCTGCAGGTCCAGCACCTGCTGCCAGTGCCTGGGCAAACCCAGCCCCTCTCCAGCACGGCTCTGCTCAGCTGCTTGTGATGGGAGTGAAGCACACGGGCTGCTCGGCCATGCCGGTGGTGGGAGGTTAAGGCACAGGTTTTAATCCCAAAGTTCAGCCAGCTGGAGTGCAAGACATGCTCCCAACAGGCTGCTGCACAGGCTGGGACCTTTGGATGGGCTGAGGCATGTTCAGCATCAGCAGAGACTCCTCTGTGACTACAACCGAGTCCTGATCCTCTGGTGACAATTCCAACCCTGGGAGCAATGAGGTTGGTCCTCACCACAGCTCTGGCACTTTACAGGGATCCCAGAGGAATTGGACTCCATGGACCCAGAAGAAAGGGAGCTGGAGCTGCCTCAGCTGCCTTGGAACAGGTGCAAAACCGAGCTCTCATTTGATGTAAACAGAGAGCATCCCTGGGTGCTGCTCCCCTTTCCAAATCCACTGCTCCCAGAGACTCCCAGCACAGCCTGTTTGCTCCCCAGGCTTTGCTGGGCCAGCAGCCCCCAGGGCAGCCAAACACCTTTCCCTCTGCTGAGCTGCCCAGTGACACCCACAGGCTCCTCAGATTCTCCTCACGGGATGAGCAGTTCCACTGCTGGCAGGCAGCAGCTCCCACATGGACAGCATGTTCCTGCTGCAGAGCTCCTGGGGAAATACACAAACCCAGTATCTACCTGGGATCAGAGCTCAAGGCCAACATCTGGCAAGGAGCTGAATGCAAAGCAGATCAGTCCTGACTACAGCGACCACCCTGGAGAAAGATAATCACCTTTAATTTCAATTTAATTAATCTAAAAAACCCAAAATATAAAAGGAAACTGGTGCTGGTACCATGTGTACCATATGAAACAGACCTCCAAGTCCAGTCCCTGAGCACGAGGTACCCAAACCCTTGGCTCTAGGCACCTTCTGCCCCGTGGTCACTGGAGCTGGCCCAGGAACAGTTGTTCCCAGGGCACAGCAGAGCCAAGCTGGCCCAGCAACTCCCCCTGCACTGCTGGAAATTACCCTCAGTGATTAATGCCATGAAAGGAATGCAGCAAACACATCCCTGCCTGTATGGGCATAGCAAAGGGGTCAGTGTCCTCCCTGCAGTGACAGACTTTCAGCCCAGTCTCCTGCCAGCTGATGTGGGGCTCATGACCACAATCTGGAGGGGTCTGGGTGTAGCCACAGGTCTGGCTCTGCAGGAGCAGCAGCAGCTGGTTCTGGGCACAGCACATATCTGCTGATCTGGTGCCAGCAGGGTACATGGGGGAGACCACCAAACACAGCCTGAGCTGGCACAAAACCAGCCCCCATGGCAGCCCCAGTCCCTAGCTGGCTGATCCTGCCAGGGGAGCTGCAGGTCACCGACTCCTCTATTCTGAGACAGTAGCAGAAAAATCAGCATCACCCATCCCTCCCAAGTGCTCCATGCTGCCAAGTCACAGTGTCTTAAAAAATTAAGTCCCTCTTAACAAGGCGTTTGTTTCTCACTATGTAGTTAGGATAATGCAAAGAATATAAGAAAACTGAATCTGATTCTACTAAAAGGAACTTACAAATAGGGTCAGGAATACAGAGATGAAGGTTATACCATAGCCAGAGCCTTCTCTGCAACATTCATGAGGATTTAGGAATGAGATTATTCCTAGTCCAGGTAAAGACTCTGTTCACATCTGAGCAGTCTGCACCAGTCTGCTGTACCTGATATTCACAGGCAGTTTCATTTTTATTTGTAAGGAAAATCTGTGGGATTACAGTCCAAACCAAGGCTGGAATCCAGTGATCTCCTGCTGGCTAAAAGGGCTTGTGCACACATTGACTAGAAGCCACTGGGATCAACTCAGAACACCAATACTTGCCTCTACAAGGAACCACATATCCCAGAAGCATTCCCTTACCTTTATATTTTCCAGTCATCCCACACTGAGGAAATAACATAAGGACATTGTAATAAATTAACTGTTTTCAACACCCAGGGAAGGAGAGAGGACACATTTTACAGCAATAGAGGTATTTTTGACATTTTCATTAATATTTCCTATGAAAAAAACCATAGCTCTTCGGCTTTGCAAAACAAGAGAGGTTTAAGCTCTGCCATCAGCGTTTTCCTATAAAAATAAAGTTTTGTGTTTTCTTGGGTTCTACAACTAAGCTGAATAGAAAGGAGAAGGCTCTTACAAATAAATCTGCTGTTTTATGGCCCCTCCCTCTGGAGACACCTGCCAGAGGCATTCAGCTGGCTCTGTAAGTCCCTTCTGCAGACGAGCTCTAGCTCTGCTGAGTCTAGGGCTCCCTTACAGGACACCTCTGGCCTTGGCAGGGCCCATGCTCCCAAGGAACAACCTGCTGTCATATTCCACTGTACAGTTTGCATTAGGTATGTTTCCTTCATCAAGCTGAAAAGTGAGTCCCCAAACATGTCAGATTTCTGCCCCCCCCAGTAATGGAGAGGGCTTGCAGGAGCTGCAGTCACATCTTTGCTCCGACTTCTTACAGGAAGTCTAACTCAAGGGCTTGGTGAAGGGACACAAGGTCAGCGTGATTCGTGATCCTCCAGAATGGCATGTTGTGCTGGAAAGAGAGAGGACAGTCAGGTTTATGCAGGGATTTTCAGCTGGGGTGGAAGCAGGCTGGGTAGAGCTGCAGGGCTGTGCAGTGAGGTGGTTCTGAGCACACCACTCCCAGGACATCAGCCACATGCACATCTGTATCTGGAGCCCATCTTGTGTGCACATCTGTGTGTGACAGGCACCAGCACTGACTGTCAGCTGCTGGCAATGGAAACCTTGGCTGTGAGCTGCTGCTGCACCCAGGAATGCCTGATCAGGGCCCCTAGAAAACCTGCACAGGAGACAGCTCTGGCACATGGCAGAATGTGTGAAGTCTGCAGTCAACATCCTGACAGTCATCTCTGCACTTCACCACTAACCCATCCAGGCCTGTCCAAATCAATCAAACTCTTCGCTCCTTGTTTGTAATTCAGCCTAATGGCAGGTGCTGTATTGATCTGCTGCTGTTCCCGAGCCCTGACTCCTCCACACTCCTGAGAAACTGCAGTATCCTGATAGTCACAGGTGGAAGGGATTTCCAAGATCACTGAGTCCAACCTTTTAACATGCTACACTAAGACACTGCTGAAAGGGACAGTGTGATATGCAATCCTAAACAATAATAAAAGAGAAACTTTAAACATGCAGGAGCCAGAAAACTGCCCATCTTAACACAGTGGAAGATCTCTTGCATCGAAGGTAAACTTTGCTTCTGGCTGCTGCCCTGGCCTGAAGAGTTCAGCCTTGGAACAAGAGTCCTTGTAGGCAAAGCAACTTCCCCTTGTGCTGCCCCAGCTCTGCAGCCAGACCCACCTGCTTGGCTGCGACCTCCTCATCACGCCCATCTCCAATCACCACGTAGGTGACCTTCTTTCCAAACCGTGACACGATCCTCTCGAAGCAGCTCTCTTTACCTGCCAAAGACAATCCCCCTGTAAGGAGCCTCAGGCAGAGAGAAACAGAGCCTGAACAGATCCCTTCCTCCCAGCACAGAAACATTTCTTGTCTCACTGGGCAGTGGTAGCACCCAGTTCCCAAGGCCAGGAGCCTCAACCAGGCAGACCACAGCACAGGGCTGCTCAGCTGCAGAAATAAAAATCCCAGCTAATTCTCGGCAGATGCCACAGTGCCAGACACCTGACACAACCTCTTACCTATTTTTGTAGCACTATAAATATTTTCAATGGGAAACACCTCGCCCAATCCATACAGAAGAACTTTGGCAAGAGCAGGCATCAGTTGGGTAGTTGTGATCAGGATGTTCTCACAGTTTTTTCTAAAAGAAGAAAAACACTTAAAATAGCACATCTACAGGACCGTTCCTGGCAGCCTGATCAGCTTCCCCAGGTGCCATGTGCTTTGCTGTCCTGCTTTCAGCAGGTATTTGCAATTTTTGCTTGGTTGCTTCTGGCAGAATTCCCTGTCAGAAAAACCATTTGGTGAGCATAGGGACCTTGCTAACTACAGGTGTTGCAGCAGAGAAATGGGTGGAGTTCTTGCCCTCAGTCACCTGGCACCTGTGCTGGACAGCAGCAGTGTGATAGGGGCAGTCAGCAAGAAAGGGCTGAGAAAACCTCACATGCACTTCCACATTCCATACCTGGACTGGATGAGCAGCAGGGATTTTAATGCAGTTTCCAGCCAGGAATCTGTCAGCACTTTTATGTCAGTCCTCAGTCGCTGCAGAGCTTCCCTCTTCTGTGGGCTAAGCAGGCCTGGAAGGTGAGAAACACATGTTTGCCTGGCAAGTGTGGGCTGTCCCCCAGTGCACCAGCTGCCTGCTCTGCCATAAGTAACAGAAATGAAGGCCTCTGGAAGCTGGAGTATCTCAAAAGCAATAAAAGAAACCAGCTCCCAGTGACATAAATGAGCCCAGACATCCTTCCAGGAGTCTGAGCGTGGCTAACTGGGCAGACTGCAGTGGCACACTCTTCAGTTCTGGAAGATGTACCCTCTTAGAATCAATGAAAATTTGATCCCAGTTAGCACTAGGAGAATACTTCTCATGTCCACACATGAAGAAAGCCAAAGCTCGAAGGAAGAACACAGTCTAGCTCCACAAGCTCTGTTCAGTGCTCAGAGCTGGGTGCAGGTGACTGTAAGCTTTCTTTTTTCTCTGGTGGTTTTTTTACCAGGACCTCAGAGTGCTGATATTGATCAGCAACCTCTCAGCAGCTTACATCAGCCAGCAAAGAAAGACCGCAGGCCTTGCTTGACGCGTTCCACAAGAATTTTTATTTCATGCGAAGAGTGGTCAAGCAGCATCCGCGGAGACAAAGGGGAGACAGTCACATTTATAGGTTCAAGGGGGATTCAAACTACAGCCAACAGAAAAGTTATACAAAAAACAACACCCAATCTAAGTCAAAAGTTCTAAAGGTGAACTGACTAATTACACAAACTAATTTCGAACCAATTATCTTCCAAGGTGTAAGGAAAGTGACCAAATTCTTAAGGAATTGGGCTCAGCTTTGGTATCTAGGAGACCTTATCTATTACAATAAGTTCCAGGGGCCAGGGGAAGGTGGCTTTGGAGGAGTTGTATCATCCACAGGTGAGCACTCACCTCCAACATTGGTTTTGTACTTGTTGTAGATCTCGCGCACCCTGCGGTAGCGGAAGGCCAGTTTCCTCATCCAGTCCACTCCCTGCACACCCACTGAGGAGCTGTGGTTGGCATTGCTGCCCGAGCCACTGAAGCCATCCGTGGAGAAGTTGTAGTTGCTGTTCCAGGAAAGCAGATGTGTGAGGTGTGCCACAGCAGCAGAGCCACTGCAGCATTCCTGGCAGGATTGCCAATGGAGAACAGCTCAGAGAGGAGCAGCACAAGCACCTGGAGAGCAGAGCCTGGCTCCTGTGGGAATGCTGACAATTCAACTACACTGCTGCACTGACACAACTGCTTTCAGATCCCCCACTATAAAACCTTCCTTTACTCTTTGGCTGCTCACGCCTCTGCCACACAGAGCACCCTTCCCACTGACCCTTTCCCCATCCTGCAGCAATAAACCCCAGCACAACATCTTCTAAACACAGCATCCGTGCCTTTCCATCACAACTGCATCTCCACAAGCAGATGAGATGCTTCAACAGTTTATGACTGCAAAAGGCAAGTGCTACTTCACCACCTTCCCTGTATTTCCTTCTCCCTGACAGATCTTTCTCAGACTTTTTCACGAGCCAGTTCAGCTCAGTAAAACAACCCACCTTCCCTTATTTGATAGTGAGCACCATAAACTCTCAGAGGGATGCAAACCACAGGGGGACATGGAATCACAGATGGTTTAGGCTGGATAGAACCTTCAAGATCATCTCATTCTAAAGCCCTGCCATAGGCAGGAACTTTTCCCAATAATCTAATCACAGTAACCATTAGATTAGGTTACCAACCTAATGCTGTCACCATGAGATCTGAGTGTTGGCTCTCCATTCCTCATTTGTCATTGAGCACAGAGGCAGCACTCAGCAGTGGACAATATAATTCACAATATAATTTCAAAACTCTTAATGCTTTGTAGGTCTTCAAAGAAATGCCCCCCAACAAACACTTTGCCAGGTTTTGTCTCCTGCTGAGCTCCATCCCTTAACCCCATCTGCATCTGAAGTCTTAATAAAACCTGATTACACCAGCAATACATTTCCTGCATTCATCAGTACAACACCTTAGATCTTGGCCGTTGTCATCAGATGCCACATCTTCTATGTGTACCTGGTCACACTCCTGTTAAAGACAAAAGACACCAAAAATACAGTCAGGTTGTGGTAATCCAGAAACACACTGACATTTTCAGATTAAAGAAACTGTGATAGAAACCAGTCCCTCCACACTTCCCAACAGCAACAAGCCACAGCACACTGCCTCCACAAACCCACAGAGCTTCCACTAGCTCCACCTGCCAGTACTGGGTTTTACTTCCCAGTCCCTAGAGCTCCTTGCCCAGCCTGGGATGTTAAGTACCAGAAAGGATTGAAAAAAAGCACATTTCTATGGCATTTTGAGTTGTCTGCACAAAAAGGACTTCAACACTCACTGAATAGGTTGGACTCAAAGCTCACTTTTTACTTGAGACCCTTCTGCCATTTCAAAAAAGCAAACAAAAAACCCAAAAACACCCCAAAAGCACATTATCTGGTCAAGCATTGCTGTTCCATTTTCTTAACACGGGTCAGTAGAAGCACAGCTGTGTGGTGGCACTGCCATGGCTCTGGTGTTCAGTGCAGCTGATTTAACTCACTAACCAACTCCTACAGCAGTATGTTTTGTGGTTGAACACACAGCTAACACATCCATGAGTCCCCTCCCAGCACAAGGGACTACCTGGCATTTTCATATGGGTTTTTGTTGCTTTTTTTCCTGAAGCAGGAAGATAACTTATTATCACCTTTGCAAAGTGTAATCACAGTAATTTGCCAGTAATCACAGGCACAATGGAAATATCATTTAAGTCTCTATTTGCATCAAAACATCTTATTTTCCCACTATGTGCATCAGTGATACACCAACAACTAACCCTGTTCATATTCAGCCTTCCTAAGCCTTAAACTTGCTGTCAATTCTGCAAATTACATTGAGTGGAGTTACATCAAAGACAACACAAAAGAAAAAGGGAGGGTGTTGTGGGTCCTCCATGGGTGCAGCCAATGCTTGTTTCTGCAGCGTGTCTGTCCCACAAAGCTGTTCCACAGCCAAAGCCACCTCCTGCATTCTGTCCTTGCCTTAGTCACAGCCCTTGAGAACTGGCATCCTCAGGATTGCCTTTTCCATTTCCATTTCAAAAGAGGACCAGTGGAAGCAAAGTGCTCACCAGTCCAGAAATGCAAATACAGGATGCATCAGATATCACTCTTTTTATTTGTATGGGTTCAAGCAAAAACCTAACAGAAACTACGAGAGCTCCTGACCCTAGAAAGTTGCAGAATGCCTGTCTCAGTTGAGGGTGCACCCCAGATTTGGCTGTGCTTCCAACAATTAACAACAGGCTCTGAAGCACAGAGCCCTCACACAGAGTGAGGTGTAATTCTGAGATAGTAACAGGGAGTTCTGCCTTTCAAACACATTTGCCACATACCTCCAAGTCATTGAAAAACAAGTGAGTGTCAGCAACTTCAAAAATCATCTCCTCCATGGACAGACCTGAGCCAATCACTAGAGTTGGATCCTGGAAAAAACACAAAAAGAAAATGTAAATTCACAGGCAGAAGGGAATTGTCATAAATATCTCATCAGTTAAACTGCACAGACTTTTCTACTGTCTGTCAAACCTGGCATAATTCCAGCTACACTCAGTGGTGTGAACTATAATTTCCCTAATATTTTAAACAACTCAATTGAAAAAAAAATAAAAAACCCCAAATACTTCACTGCTCCACAGGACAGACTGATACATTTTCACAGTCAGCACATACAAAACATTCAAAAATCTACAATGTATTTTAAAGGAGAAAAAACACTTCTTTTCCATGTGTGTGAGGACCTCAGTTATTCCCAGAGAGAATGAAAGCAGTTTGACAGACTTGCTTTGTAAGAAGGGATCTGTTGGTGATGTCCATGTCCTAGCTCTGTAAAAAGCCAAATTTAACTCTTCCCTGGCCCAAACTGACAACAACTTAAAAGTATCACCATAGAGAGTTCAAAAAACAATCTATTCCTTTTCTGAAGACTAACATTTAATTCTGCATGGGTTTTCTTCCATGGGAAATACAGTTACCTTGCCATATTTTTGAGCATAAGACCCAGTGAGAAGGGAATGGAAGATGATGATGGTCTCATCCAGGTCCCAGAGAAACACCCGCTGCAGAGAGAACAAGAGCAGGTTAGAGCTGAGATATTCCAGGCATGGAACTGCAATAAAGGAACAAGTTTTAGAGTTTATTTTGTGGTTAGCTGCAGTATACTTTATGAACAGTATACTGTATGAACCACAGCTGTCGTCTTACATTCAACTCTCCAGTTTATTGCAGTGGAGTTCATTTACTGCCACAAAAGTACACACTCAGCCTATGGCTGTTTGGTCAAACTATTTCAAAAGCTTCTCTTGCTTTTATAGTTATAAAAATAAAGTTTAGAGTGCAAATGAAGAGAGCCCTGCTGAGGTAAAGTGTACTTCTGTGATCTGGAGAGCACCAGGTCCATGCCCTTGGTGTTTGGCAGAGAAATCTTTGTTACACATCAGACAACGGGCTGCCATGAGGAACGGTGGAGTTTTGGTACAGAAGGACTTTGACACTGACAGCTGGGCCAGCATGTGGAGGAGAATAAACCCTCACACTAGTCCAGGCTGAAGGAGCCAGAGGGCAAACTGGACACCAGTAAAGCCAGCAGCACTCTCTCCCTGTGGATGACTTTCCCGCTGGAGTTTGCCACATGTGCCAGAAGGGAGGTGCTGTCTCAATCTATTTGGCACTGGGAAGGTTACCCCAGATTGCATCCCTGCTCCCAGAGATCTGTGAGGAAATGAGAGTTGCCAGCAAAATGCTATTGAGGTGGTCAGCAGCTCAGGAGAGGCTAAGGAAACAGGGATGACTTATCTGAGCAAGAGGAGACCAAGGGATGTCTAACAGGAGACACAACTAATTGAAAGCGAACTGCAAAGGAGACAGAGACAAATTCTTTTCAATGGTGGCAGATAGAAAATTGCTATGGAAGAAGGGGAAATTTGCAGTCTTCAACTGGAGACAGGAAACCTCCTTCCCTGGGTGATGTTGCTGGGACAGATCACAAGGTACAGATCTCATTGTCTAGCTACAGGACCTCCAGCCTTGGAGGCTCTTGTGGCTCAGGCAGACAAAGCCACAGCCCCAGTGCTGGGGACAGACCTGCTCTGAGTATGAGCCTGTAGTGGGGACACCTGGATGTCTCCTCAGTGACACCACCAGGATTCCAAGATGCATTTAAGTGATGCTTTGGTTTTGAAAACCCTCCAGTTCCAACACATCTGCCACAGGCAGGGACATCTTCCACTAAACCAGATTGCTCCAAGCCCCATCCAGCCTGGCCTTGGACACTTCCAGGGATGAGGCAGCCACAAACTCCTGGAGCAGTCTGTGCCAGGGCCTCCCCACCCTCACAGAGAAGATATTTCTCCCTAATATCTTATCTAAACCTACTCTCAATTTGAACTCATGGGGACAGACCTTTTACTAGTGATAGAACAAGGGGGAATGATTTTAAACAGAGTAAATTTAGACTAGAGGTAGAAAAGACATTTTTTAAAATTCAAGTGGTGAGGCACTAGCACAGAGAGGTGGTGGATGCCCCATCTACTTGAAGATGTCCCTGCTCATGGCAGAGTGGTTGGACTAGATCACCCTGAAAGGTCACTTCAACTTAAACCATTCCACAATTACCTTCTATTTCCATGGAGATGGAATGAAAAAAAAGGAGGAGAATTTTCACCATGACACCATCCTGCAATGCTACCTGTAGAAAAGAAGATCACTATTTACCTCCAGTTCACTGTCCTGTGAGGAGGAGGCATCTGCTTTCCTCTTCCCTCTGTTCTTTCCAGGGATGTTTTTTCTTGCTTGCTCATCTAACTCTTTACTTGCTGTTGCTCTTGGTAGCAAAGGACTTGTGGATGCATCTCCTGGAAGAAGGAAATCACACAGCTTCCATCCCCTTGTGTCTCAAAACAAACATCAGTAAAGCACTGGCCACAAACCACCTTAGCAAAAGCTAAGATGTTACTTCATTATGTGGATGCAGTAGTAGTTGAATCCTGATTAGAACATAAACCATGATTTTTTTTTTGTCCCATCACTTCAAAACAGCTCCATTCCCTCAATTTAGTCCCCCAGAACTGAGAGTTAGTGCCTGCAGAGTAAAGCCAGAGCAGAGCACCCTCCACCCTAATGCCTGGAACCCTGCAGCCATTTCACCACCCTGGAACTACTCAATTAGTCAACTATGTCTATTTTATTTAAAAGACAGCTGAATAAAAAGAGTAACAGCAATGATGCTGGCCCTGGGGACACAGCCTTGGCCAAACAGCATGGTGATGACTGACAGGAAGATGTGATGGAGCCTGTAGTGACACTGATAAGAACACCCTTCCTAGGGAAGGGCTAGAGCACCACCTCCTGCATCTTCCTGTCTGCAGCCAGGTGTTCAGGGCCCTCCCTCTCCCTGGGGCACAGTCCTGCAGTGGCAGCAGTAGAATGCCTCTGGTACAGAAGTTTGGCTGGCCCACCACAATACTCTGTGAGAGCAGTGAGACCAGGAAGGCAGTGTCCCACCATGACAGGATGCTCAGGTGCCCTCTGGAGATGTTTCCCCACAGCTGCCCCTGCACAGCTCAGCAGAGGTGTGTTACAGACCCCGCCTCACCGGAGGGAGGTCTCTGCCCTGCCCGTGCTGGCACCAGGACGTTTGGTTTCTCCTCTGGGTACGTGGTGGTGGCTAAGGCCAAGCTCTCCGTGCTGCTGTCTGCTGGTGGCACCACTCCAAAGCCTGAGCTGGGGTAACAGCTCTGGTACTGACTCTGGCCAAGGATCGTGTACGTAGGATACTCCTGTTGGAGAAAAGAGTTAGTGATGGGAGCACACCTCATTCAGAAAACACTCTCAATCAGGGTAACTTTTGTATTGGAATATCCTGTCCAATAAAAATCCCAGCAAGAGCACAGTCTGACTTTATGCTGTTTCATTTTGCATATGTAAGACATTCCCAAAAAGGACTGAGAGCTCTGGCTGCCCAATGTCCCCTGCACAGGCAGGTTTTGCAGAGACCAGTGATCACAGGGCCATTCCTCTGCTTCCAGTGTCTGCAAAAATTAATTCAAAATGAATGAAGTGACAGTTACAGGGGTTTGAGTGGATGCCAAGACATCAGTGCACTCTGTGCTCTGGAACGTGTGGCTTTGTCTTGCATTTGCATTTGACTTCCTGCATTTGACAGTGACAGAAAATGACCTTGGGCCTGGCTGAGGGCACAACTACAGGATAAATGGCCCTTACTCATGTCCTGACTTCAAGGAGTAATTCTGCCTGGAGATCACTCAGTACCTGGAGCTGTGTTTAAGGGTTTTAACTTCTGCTACTGACAGTAAAAAATGCAGCAACCCCAAATGTCACATCACACTGTTCTGGTACACAGTGCTCTCCTGATTCCCTTGAAAAGCAGCCTGGGTTTGTGAACCAGTTACCTTGGTCTGAAATACTAAAAGAAAATACTTTTTCCCCTTACCATTCCATGCAAGTTTATGTTTAAAAAGCAACATAAGCACAAAAGGATTTTTGTGCATCCACTGCATTTTCCACACTTCCTGTATTCTGCTTCTGAAAGGCTGGGCACTGAAGGCTTCCTTGGTATATCCAAGTATTCAGAATGGCACAGAGGAAAAAGGCAGGCGGAAGTGGTCTTTGCTAGCTTGCAGGGCTGCCTCACTTTGTTCCAGTCTACCATCAGAATGCACACCCTGCTTCATTGGGTTGGGGTTTTGCATTTTGTTTGTGTAGAACCCCACTTCCTGTTCTTGCTGAGGGAGAACAAAGGAGTCCAAAAAACATCCACCCCTAATCCTCCCTGAACAGCTGAATTGTTTCTTCCCCTCCCTCTCTCTTGCAGAAATCTCAGCTTTAAGACTCACCTCATAATTTGCAGATGAGGCAACAGCTTTGAACAGAATTGAGTTTGTTGCAAAGGCCAAAGGGAGAAGCATCATTATCAAAGAGACAGCAGGAGTGATTTGGTGACTTTGAGTGACACACTGAGCCCAACTCCAGCACCACTGTGCTCCATTTGAAGTGACATTTCCATTGTAGCTCTGAGCAATGTGTTAAATAAAGGTAAAGGGAGATGGGGCACATAAATTTACCAAGGAAGTTTTACCTGTGAGATACTGGCTACTGCTGATGTGGAAATATTGACAACAGTTGAGGATGTAGAGACTGGACTGGCATTGGTAGTTGATGCTGTAAAATTGAGAATTACTGCATTAAATATTCTAGAAAAGTATAAGAAATGAGAAGTTGAGAAATAAATACTTACAAGGCAAATGTGCAAGCATTTGTGCTTCCAGAAGCACTCTACTGCTAAGAGCCAAAAAAGGACTGGGGTGTATTTTGACACCAGTCACATTTCAATTGTACAGCTTTAAAAACAGTCCTTTCAAATGTTCAGAAACCTTTTCCCTCTATGGCTGCTAATCAACTGGTGTAGAATTTAAAAGGTTTTAGATCTTCACTACATGTTTTGATAAGACAACAACCCCAATCTGATGATCAATCGGTAGCAGTTGACAATTAATCAGTACAAATCAAGAAAAAGGACATGAATATGTTTAAATCAGTTCTGTAAAAAAAATTTGCATAAAACTTTGCATTTTTAGTCTAATTAAATTTAAAATTTAAGTAGAAAAAGAGTGTTTTCTGTTGGAGAAAGTGAGCATCTCTCTCAACACCCCTGTGTCTAGAGCTGCTTTTTGGATGTGACTTTCTGAAATAATCTGTCAACAGTTCATAGGATGAATTCTTAGAGATGTGCAGTTGTTAGTACCAACCTGAAGATGTTTCATAATCTCTGTGTCACTGCATTCAGCTCTCCCAGAACACAGAAAAGGCTGCAAGAGCAGCACTTGGGAATGCCAGTGGTTTAATAGTTTTTGGGGGTTGCAGACACAAGGCTACTCCATTAAACATTCCTCAGCATGGGGTTTTGGGACTCACAAGGATAACAACAACCAATTAAACCAGCAGGAACAACAGAATGTACAAAACCAGATGCCATCAAGAACTATTTTCTTTCCTAAACCACCTTCCTCTGCACACAAATAAAACCAAAAAGTCACTTTTAGATGCTTATGTAAAGTTGCAGAGATTCACAGTATCCCGACTTTACCGTCGCTCTGAGAAAAACCCTTCTTTTCTGCAAACACCACCATGCAGAATTCACCCCAAGAACTCAAGCTTCTGAAGGCTTCAGTCCTGCTCCCCCAGGGGAAACAGACCCACCAGGAACTCTCAACAAGAGTTATGTGTTGCATGCTGTGCTATGACAAGCACCAATACTGCCTGGTGCCTCTTGGAAAGAGGAATGGATCTAAAACATCCCTCAAAAAAGTTAAGAAAACAAAAGAAATGGATCTTAGAAGTTGTGTAGAAATACGCAGTATTTACAAGAGATGAGAAATACAAAAGGTGCCATATCTGTGGAAGCAGAAACAAAGGGAAGTTATTAACCCCAGAAACATTTAAAAAAGGGCAGTGAAGACACTCAAGGACCTACAGTAGCTCCACAGCTACATGGAAGCCAGGAACCTGTCACAGATACCCATAAGCAACTGCTCAAAACCAGGGCTCTAGTTTCCAAATAAAGCTCCTTCCATAAACATCATTGAAACAATCAATGTTATCACATTAAGAAGAAGTCCCTTCCTAGGCCCTATTAAGCCCAGAAACGACCATTTTCTTTTTTTTTTGCTAACTGAACAAACCTGCCATGCAGCCAGGGCAGAGCAATTCTCTGGAACAGATTGTTACACCGCTGCTCTCAAGACTGTCATGGAGAGGAAACACAAAGTGATTCTGATCTGTAGTGCTCTGCAGAGGCTGCTTCTACACTGAGATTGATTACAGAAGTTAAGAAATGAGAAAAAAAGATTTCAAGATTTGGCATCCCCTCATATGAAGATAGTTGTTTATCTTAATTCTGGTCTCCCTCCACCAGGTCTTTTTAATAATCCTGTATCTAAACAGTGCTACATATCAGATTTTTTAAAACAGCTCCCGCTACATGGATGAACCAATTCTTTCTGCACTGTGGGCCACTTCTTTTTACCTGTGATTGGGCCAGAAACATGTAAAAGTATTTGGCATGGATTTGCCAAATATGACTTCAAGGGCTGAGGTTTAAAGACCTGCAAACACAAGTACTGCATTCAAGATGCCAGGACTCTTTTCCTTTCTTTATCCCCCACTTCAGACATTACATCCCTGTTACCTCTACCTCATTAATCCCAATCTGCTTTGCTTCAATCATTTTCAAAGAGCCAAAACCAGAACCATGCACTGAAATCCCCCTCCAGTGGGTCAGCATCACTGTATGACTGTGTCTCACCCTGCCCATCCGAGTGGGGACAAAAGACAGATATTCCAGGGATTACTATTAAAACAACTCTGGCCATCCTTCCAGCTCTGCCCTCCACCACCTCCCTGGCACCAGCCCCTGTACTGACCTGACCCCTTGGTGGGCTGCTTGAGAAGGAAATACAGCAAATCTGGAAAAGGAAAGGTTTCCTGCGAGCTGCAAAGGCTTTCCAAAAAGCAAAAGCATTTGCACAACTGGAGTGACTTTTGCACACTTTGTGCACAGTTTCAGAGAGCAGCCTGCAAGGAAACTTCTCACACCACACATTCTCCCAGCAGCACAGATTTAAAATCCTTCTCTTGAGTGAAAGCCTGACAAAGCTGGGGTTGAGAACTTTGCAGAAGAGAAGGCTCCAGGAGTCCTCAGAGCCCCTTCCAGCATCCAGAGGGGCTCAGAGAGAGCTGGAGAAGGATTTGGACAAAGGATGGAATGACAGGATGAGGGGGAATGGCTTCCCGCTGCCAGAGGGGAGGGTGAGATGGGATATTGAGAAGGAATTCTTGGCTGTGAGGACACCCAGTGAAGCTGTGGTTGCCCCATCCCTGGAAGTGCCCAAGGCCAGGCTGGACAGGCTGTCCCTGCTCATGGCAGAGGGGTTGAAGTGGATAATCTTCCCTTCCAGGCCAAAAAAGTCTGTGATTTTACAGTTCTTTTACAAACCAAGGCCTGACTTGGGTCTGTCACCTCACCAACTCCCCTTGGGACATCTCTGGCAAATCTGGCAGGGGTCACACTGAACCAGTCCTGACCCTTGGCAATTAAAGCTGGTGCTGGGAAACACAGTAAGTCATTCTGGGAAGAAAGGTTATGCTGGAAGGAAGGGAGTATTTCCTGTATTGCTTTCCTCATGTTATAAATGTGAAAAGTGAATTAAGGATAAATGTTACACTGGGTCATTGACTGTCACAATAATGCAAACCGAGCAAGTTCCATGACACACCACGTGACTTTCTTCCATGAGAGAGACATGCTAAAACCCATTCACTGCTGATTTTAAGAATTATGCTCCTTTTCTTGGTTCTCATGAGACCACATCTGGTTATGGTGTTCAGTTTGGCCCCTCAAGCCCAAGAAACATGCTCTCCAGTCAGGGATCTGGAGAACATGTCCTGCAAGGGCCATTTCAGGGGAGAGGGGACTGCCCAGCCAGAAGAGGATATATTTGGGGACCTGATGCAGCCTGCTGGTACCTGCATGGACATTAGTGAGAGGACAGACAAAAGGCTCTTTTTGCAGGTGTGCAGCAGAAGAGAAATGCTCAGAACGTGGAAGAGGGAAAGCTCTGAGTTGACCAAAGAAAAAATGTTTCATTATAATGATAGGTTCTGGAAATGGCAAAATTTCCATCCTTGGAGGTTTTGGAGATCCAACAAGATAAAGCTCTGAGCTGGTTCTGAATTCTGTATCAAGCAGGAAGCTGAACTAAAATTTCCTGAGTCCCTGAATTATTCTGTGAAAATATTCCACAAGAAATAGATTATGAATTCTTTAAATGCTTTATTGAATTTCCAGAGAAAGACAAATTTTCACAATTCGTTCCATAAATGGCAGCCTCAAGAAAAGGTATAATTTTGCATATATGTGCCATAAGCAACACTATTCCATTATTCAGCTGTCTGGCACATTCACTCCTAAAAACTGCTGTGGAAGCTGGTGAAATTCAGCACCTGCCTTCTTAGATGTGGCAGTTCCAGCAAATATAATATTTAAATTATAGTTCTATACTGAGAAGTTTACTTCCTAGCCAAACCAGTGTGTGTGATATCCAAGAGCCATCTACCTCCAGAAGGAATTCAAAACAAATGTTTAAAAATCTCACTGCAGTCAGCATATTTCCTGACATCAAACTAAAGACCACAAACAAAGAGAAATGCAAGAGCATTCCCAACACAGCATGCAGGAACACAACATGTCTCCTTCCCCTTCCCAACTGCTCTTCACCCTGTTCAGCCCAGCAGCATGGCACCAACGAGCCAGCCTGGTGCACACACAGGTATGAGGCAAACACAAACCCAGAAACACACAGGCAGAAAGAGAAAAGAGGCAAAGCATGAAGAAGCATGCACAAACCAAGGACAAGCGTGCAAGCCTCTCTAGAGTTTGCTATCTGGACTCAGTTAGGTGGAGAGAGATGCAGATAAAAACCATGCCAAGTTACCTTCAATGGAATAAGAATAATGTGCTGGGCTGGGCTGGCTTGTGGTTAACCCTGTAGTGCAGGTAAGAACACTGTGCTGACTTGTAGATGGAGTCTGAATTAAACCACTTTCAGGTTTCATACCTGGCCACAGTGCACCTGAATCAGATAAATTGGACCAGTTACAAACAAATATGCTGGGACCAAACAGTGTGCTCCTACCTCAGATTAAGATTTTTGCTCATCACAAAAGCAAATAACAAATGACACATGGAAAATGTTTAATTTCAGCAAGAGTAAGCACTGACTGTCAGGCTGCGCAGGGATTAGAGCTGGTGACAAAATGGCTGAAAGAGAGAAAATTAAAAGCACCGAGAAGACTAATTTGCAAAGCTTTTAACTAAGAATGTTTGTTTCACTAAGATTCACTGCCCATGCAGATAAAGACCTGCCAATCGCTGTGATTTTGGGCTGAGCTGCACAGCACTGCAGGCAACATCAGCTGTTACAGGGAGGCCAAAGCTGGGATCTGTGAAGGCCAAGCTCAACACTTCCTCTACTTCACTGGACTTTGGGATGAATCTTTTAAACCAAGCCACAAGTCAGTAATTTTCCTAGAATGACAACAATAAATATAGAGCTAAAAAAAAATTTTAAATTACAAACATTTCCTCCAGATTTCCTGTTGTTTTGGAATGCCTTTGTATCAACTCTGGGCACAGCACAGAGAGCAGAGTGACTATAATTACATGTACAGGGCACACTCGGCACGTGGCTCAGCTCAGGGGCTTGTTAAGGTTGAGGTCTCTGCACTGACAGGTGCCAACAGTGCCCAGCTGAGGCAGCTGAGCTCAGACCTCACTCTTCAGGGCTCTTTAGGCTTTCATTTGAGTGGCTCCAAATCCACAGCCAAAGTCAAAGACAGTTCTGCCTGGCCCTGGTTAGAAAGCAGAAATATTTTGAGAGGATCTACTTAAAAACAAACAGGAGTATGCAAAGCAGAGGGACAAAGGATATTTGGAGCTAGACAGAGTTCAGGGCCACCAGAAAGATCACCCTCCTTTTTCAGCACCCCAAAAACAGTACCAGGAAGCCACCTGCAGCCCTTCACCCACTCCAGCAGGACTGAGCAATGGTCTATGAGCTCTAGGTTCCTCCCCAGGAGATATGGGAGAATCCATCAAGCTGGAGATGAGCAGCAGCTCCAGGAGGTCGCTCCATACTGCAGCTTTGTCAGAATTAAATTCTGCAATGGCCCTTCGATTTATTTACATATCTGATCTCAAACTGACACCTATGAGTCAACTTAACTCACTCCCCTCTGCACAGCCACCCCAGGGATCGACTCTTCAACTCCCAAATTGTGTCTTCATTAAGGTTTCAAACCTCCAGTACCTCAATCGTTAGCAAAAAATAGGAAAGGCTGATTTAAGAAACACTGTAGATACATTGCAGAAAATGCACAACAAAATATATGGAAAAAAGATCCTCCAAGGAGAGTGGGAGTAGCTGTGTTTGTTTAGTCTGGAAAGGGAGTGCCACCATCTCCAAACAGGGACAGGAACCAGAAGCTCCTTAGGGCACGAGGCAGAGGGATAAGGAGCAGACAGTGACACAATGTGATGGTCACATGACATGCAGAAGTGTCAAATAACCTGACAGTGGAACACAAACCCACCCTGAATGCAGGACAATGACCACACAGGGACTGTGGCACCAGGTCACACACACACAGAGGTGCTGGCAGCGCTGCCTGGGTGCCAGTGCAGGAGCTGGTTCAGGTCATGGTGCTCAGTTTGGCCCCTCAAGCCCAAGAAACACGTTGATAAAATTTGGTGGGTCTGGTAAAGAGACACCAAACCAGTCAGGGATCTGGAGAACATGCCCTGCAAGGGCCATTTCAGGGGAGAGGAACTGTCCAGCCCCTGTTTGAGCCCCTGCTTTCCAGGATTGTCTTGTTTTGCTGTTACTTCTCCTCACATTCTGCAGGACAGCATTAGAAGCTAGCACAGCCTCAAGGCTGATGGAGAAGCTGTGAGAGGGGGAATGAGTCTCTTCCATGTCCAATGGCAGCACTGCATGTCACAGAATGCCACAGCACACATCTGCATACATCAAAGGCCCCACACAGGACATCCAATCCCTTGGAGGTTTTTCTTGAGTTGATGGAAGCCATCACACCCATGGTGATCCTAACACCAACTTACAGCTACATATGCAGCCTGGATTTCATTACTCTTATTTTAATGCTTCTTTAAAAATATCTCTCCAGACCACAAGGGCATCACATGCAGAACAAGGCACTGAATACCAAGAGAGCAGCACAGACACAGGCCATCCCTTCTCTAAAAGGGGCATCCTGACTTCAGCCACCTCCAGACTATGCTTGTGTTTGTCAGCTTGCCTGAATTTCGTGCTGGTTTGTCCCAGTTAGATAACCCAAGGTGCCTTCTTTCTGGCACAGAAACAAATTCATGGTGGAAAGACACACTAACCTCCATAACAAGCCCTCTGGTGCTGCTAAAACATGTGACCAAGCTGTTGGCTCTTACCTGCTCACCAGAGATTTTGTGAGCAGAAACAATTTCCAGAATTCCCTCTGCAGTGTGCATGTCCAATCCTCTATCTCTCCATCAAACCCAGGTCCATCTTCTCAGCATGACTCAGTAGGTACCACTCCACTATGATTTCCATTACTGGAAATAATAACTTTTAACATCTTCCTAACACTTGATTTTGCACTAAAAATTCAGGTGTTTGACAACACATCTCAAAATGCACACCAGATTTCAGCAACTGATGACATTTTGGATATTTTACAGACAAAAGCTCCCTTGAAGTCAATAGAAAATGCAAATCTCCTTCTTCAGAACAATTTCTGGTGTTACATTTAGACTATAATATTGAAGCAGCTGAGTACCCCTGCACTCCAGAACCTTTGGCTTTAAAAAAAATTGAACACCCCCCACAAATACAGCCACCACTACTGTCACCAACAAAACATCACACACAACACACTAACAAAACCCCTACACCCTCCCTCCAAAATTGTAAAAGTCTAAAGCACTATTTTAAACAATTTAACTGGAGCACTCCATGTATTTACAAATATTTACCTTTAAAAACACCAACATGTGACACATTAAAATACCCAACAGCAGCTCAGTGCACCATGCACAACACACTACTGACAAACAAATGAAGCAAAGAAACCATCAGTTCAGAAACAGCAAAAAACAGTGCAACAAGGCACTAAAACCAAAGTGCAGGCACCCAGTGAGGAGGAGTATGTTCCAGCAACCATTAGAAATTACAGTATTAGCAATTTAACTTATGTTTAACAAAGCCAAGTCTGGATTTATTATCTTTCCTACACCATCTTTCAAATATATCATGACAAATCAATTGTTTTGCAACCTTTAGAAAAGCCCTTTCTTGGTCAGCAGCTAACAAAAGCCAGAAATGTAGCTGTTTTTATTCAAAGACATCTAATTCTTTAACTAAAGAAAAATTCATCCTTACACACATCGAGGTACTTAGATTTTAGCACTACAGATAAATCTGCAAGAGGCTCAGTGCATATGGTTGTGCAGTACAACCACGAGCCCCTCAGACACATACTGAGAATTGTAAAAGTTGGAAAAGACCTTTGAGATCATCAAGTCCAACCATTCATCCAGCAGCACCATGTCCACCACTCAACCATGACCTCAAGTGCCAAATCCATGAGTTTTTTGAACACTGCTAGGGGTGGTAACTCCACCACCTCCACAGGCACCCAGGGTTGCTCCCCCAGAGTTCCTGCACGGTGGCAAGATGCTCTCCCCTCTCATCAGTGCTGCACGCTAAGAGATAAAACACCCTCTGCTCTCTTCCCTGTTTTAAGAGCTGCATTTGCAAAGACTGGAATAGCTATCAAGAGGGCCCAGTTATTAGAGCAAATTAAGCAAATTATTTGCCTAGTAAACTTGGACACATATTACCACGAGCTCTCATTTGGTGAAAGATAAAAAAAAAGTCTTAATCTTGGACAACAAAAAGGAAAGGAAAAAGCAGAGAAGTTGTAGTGTGGGCTGTTGTGTCATTTCACTAACAAGGAAACTGCACAAACAGAGCTGTACCACAACTAGAGACAACTGTGATCCCAAACCAAGAACCATATGGCAAACTTACACAGCTATACCACAACGAGAGACAATTATGATCCCAAACCATATGGCAAACTTCATGGGGAGATCCAAAGTAACAGCTTTGTAAAAAAATCTGATTTTTTAAGTTGAAGTCCCATCAAGAGATCAGTGCTCATCTACAACTGAAGCTACACATTTGCTCCCCTACAAACTCTTCTCTCCAACACACCTGGTTAAGCTTAAAGTTGGCTTTTTAATGAGACATGAACAGTAAGTGCAGGCACAGAGAAGGGTTTGAAAAGTCACTTTTACCGAAAGGAGGTAGTCCGTAGGTCTGGGTGGTCTGGGGGTAGATGGTGTAGGGCTGGGACTGCTGGAGTGCTGGGTACTGACCAGGGTAAGGGCTCATGGTTTCCGACACTGGTACAGAAAGGATATGTGCATATGGCCTTAGTGAAGAGAGAGAACAAAAGTCAGGAAGAGCTGTTTGCATCATGCATCTTTCAGCCTTCATACCAGAAAACACATTAAAAAATAGCTCCAGAAAGGAGAAACTACTCAGACTGACATGCTCTTAGTGCAGTAAGCTCCTTGTGCTGCTCAAGGCAGGCTCTGGAGTTCACAATGCTGCCAGCTTCCTGTGGTGACACCAGGGAAACTCCCTCCTCCACAGTGCCGGAGCAGCAGTGCTCATCCAGGACTGGGAGGGACAAACTCCCCACCCCAACAGGCACAAGCAGGCAGTCCCACTTATCATGCCTTCCCACACCAAACCTTGAACTACTGTAATGTACCAGTATCTGTAAGAACCAGGGACACACACAGAAACTACACAAAAACAAGCAGCAGGGGTTAAGGCCTTTCCTGCTCCAGCAGGAAGAACTACAAAGATCCCTGAACACAATGAATGATGAGAAAATCTTATATTCCTCTTATATTTATTTATGTTCAATTTGTTTATTTGATAAATATAATGCACATTGTTCACCAAGACTATCATGTTAATTATTTGAAGGGCCTCATTTAGCTTTGTGAACATAAAACAACAGTCACTAAAGGCAAAGAGTGAATTCTGTAAGTTCAGTGTACTCAGCAGTATCTGCTGCCATAGTGGGTTTTACAGCCCTAGAGAAATGCATAAAGATACAAAAAGATTACTTTAGAGAGAAATAAGAGTTAAAGAACTCAGTAACAATTTATTGACTTACTTTGCAGAATACATTTGTGAGGTATAATCATTTGATGACCGTGGGATATAATCAGTGCATGTCATAACTGAAAAAAAAAAAAGTTTGTGTAATTACAGAAGTGCTTTCAAAACCCAACAAAGAAAGACAAATATCAATAGTAATGGTACATTTTAGTCAACACACAGTATATACAGAGAGTTTTTATGTCCTGAATATCTGTTTCAAAGCAAATTCTCAAAAACACACTGTTAAACCAGCAGAAAAATGTTTTGCCAGCTCACAGCAGGTAGATTAGCCAGTCACACTATTCCTCCCTGGGAAACAGTGCTCTTTATCAGCTGGTACCATCATGTTTTGCAACTGTCACAAAAAACTTTGATTTCAGTCCTCCCCAAAACCCTGCATATTTGCCAAAGGGGCTCCATCTGCACCAAGGGTAACATTTCTGTGTCTTGGAGCAGAAATCAAATGCCTGCTTTGCAAAGCTTTCCTCTACCCCTACATACTGTATCCATGCATGCCTCCAGCAAACAGTCTTTCCTGTAAAAAGGAACAGCTCCAGCTCTAAGAATTTAACCACACACATCCAGTGAAGCACAGCTGTGGTGCACAAGGCTCAGAGATTCCTCTAAAGTAACCTGGTAGTTACATTTACGTTTCCATTTTTCTGCTTGAATAAATCCACTGCAATTGCACTCTGCAACTGGTAAACCATGGAAAACCATGGAGGAAATGTTTCAGATGTCCTCAGCACAATCTATGGCTCTAGTACATCTAGTACATTCCAGCTGGGATGGGGGATTGGGCTCCTTATGGCTTAATCCCAGAGCCATTAAACACCCCTGGATTCAGCAGATGACCTGCTAAAATACTCAGCTGGCCATCAAACAGGAAAGCAGTGATGGGCAGGAGCACACACCATGCTGCTGGGACCTACAGCTGTGTCCCTTGCACAGTCTGCACCGCACAGGGGTAGATCAATTCACATCTGGAAGCACCAGACTCAAACCCTCAGCAAACAGCTGCACTGCTGTGCATCCAGCTGGTTCCCCTCTGAAAGCAAAGCACCCAGGGCTTGCCCAGGAGCTAATCCAGGCTGAGTGTATCCCCTGAGCAGCCATGGGGCCCTGCTCCCCCACCACCACCATTACAAGAGCCCACGTTTTCCCTCTCCCTCTGGAGTGACTCGATTTAACAGCCTTCAGAACAGCAGAGGGTCACAGATAACAGCACACTCTGCCTTGGGATTTGATCCTAATGCCAATCATGTGCTCCAAAAAGTTGCGCTTTCCATATGGGACTGTATTATTGCTCTTGTGTGACCATGTAGCTAACTCTGCAGAGTCACACTGAGGAAAGCAAGACAGTCACCCCAGGAAACTCTAACCCTAACGCCACCTCAATAACCTTCTCTTTGTGTCATCTGAGCACAAGCAGCTGAGATGTAGAAACCATCAACCAATGAACCTCCCAAACAACCCATGAATCACTTTCCTCTGCTCCCCAGTGTTTGCCTTTACTCATAGTGTGAATCCCACTTAGCACAAGGATACAACAGGAAACACAAACTGGAACTTTTGGACCTAAAGGCTTTCCTTTACCACTTGTCAGTTCCCACATCCCTCCTGCAAAAATCTGGATTTGTAGGGGTTTTTAAAAGAATGTCAATATTCATCTGAATAGTTATGTAGTAGTGATATTTCTAGAATTCATATTTATAAAACTGCATACAAAGAATTAGGCAATGGTGTAAAAAAACGGAAGATCCAAAATAACACTGCATGCAATTTCTGGGATTTGTAAATGGCTTATCCAGTTAAGCTGCAGGTTTTGCAGGCTGAAATTTCTTGCAACTCCTGCACCACCACAGTATGTGGATTAAAACAGCAAAGTTTAAACCAATTACAATGGAAAGTTACACCTTACACACTTTCAAGTAAGATAAGCTGACTTACACTTTGAAATATGTACTGGCAGTAAAAGGTATACCAAACAGGAATCTGACTTTCCTAATAACTTCCAGCCCTCTTTTTCCAAGAGATGGGATACACTCCACTCTTTTTTTTATATTCACTGCCTGTTTCCTCTCTGTTTCTTTCCTAAGAGCTTTCTGCAGACATTCAATACAATTCAGTCTAAGATGAAGTGTATGGCATATTGCTACAAAGGACCCAACCAGCTGTGTACAGTATGTTTACAATAGGCATTATAATTGATATTGACTCAACCCTCAAAAAGAATCTTGTCTAAGATACTGCAGTACTCAGAAGCACCCAGCAGCAAGCTGAGGGACAGTGATGCAGAAATATTTGTTAGAAACAGATATTTCCTTACCATCAGGCATGAACACTGTTAACAATACAGCAAATGTTCACTGTACAAATGACAGTGAGGACAGGCTAAGGACTACAAGAAGACAGCTTGTGGTTGATGAAGCATGGCACCAGGGACAGACAGGATGGAAAACAAAGGGAGAACTCCAGAGATACTCACTCTCACTGGACATGGGAAGGTCTGAAGCAAGGTTTGAGGATTCAGTTTTCTGATCGCTGACGTCCGTGTTGCTCACATGACTGCCAGGACAACAAAGGCTCAGTATTAGCATTGTGAACTCTTAAATTAACACCCTTGGGCATCATAACCCCTGGGTTTGCCTTGCTGACCAAGGCAAACCAACTCTTCACAAAACCTGGCCCTGTGCTCTTTGCTGTTTCATGAAGAGCCTCTGAGAGAGAGATCTGCAGCTGGGATTAGACATCAAATTATACAGGGTTAGAGTGGCCAGGGTTTGGTGGAGGGGGCACTGCAGGGTGGCATCTCCCTTCCCCCTGTCACAGGCTCCCCTGCCCATGGGCATTGCCTCACTGCTGGATTTGTACCCAACATCAGTGTTGAAACATCCTTGAACTTCTGGTACTTAGATACTTGCAAGTTACTGGATTATTTTGGATTTGTCCCACATTGCTTCAGTTCCATGTCAATGTTGCTTTGCTCATGGATAGAGGAGGAAGAACAGGTAATTTCTGAATGAAACTGTTTTTTACTCAATGATTGCCTTCCTGGCTTTTGTTTTATTATTGCTAGCTCTGCAACACAGCTTTTCACAACGTTTTGAGCCATTTGTGTGTCCTTGTGACATTCTGAGACTGCAGTTCTTCCAGGTGAAGAAGCCAAAGGTTTATTGCTGCTCACGGGGGACTTCCCCTCCTTGTAGCTCAGGTGCACCAAGCATGGTGCTCTCTGCTTCCCTCCATGACCTGGCTCCACTCAGCATCCCAACAAAAAACAACTGCACAGTTTTGTGTTGGGTGAGCAAAATTGAACTCTCGGGAAGAGCCTAAAGGTGACTGAGCTGAACTACGCAGGGAGCAGGAGGCTGTATGAGAAATAAACCCAAATCTCAGCAGCCTCCCCCACCCATCTCTGCTTTCTGGGCTCAACTAAACTGATTTTCTCTCCCTCCTTCAACTCCTGCAATGCAGGGGAAAGGGAGAAACAGGTCCAATAAATCCATTTAAACTAACCCATTGGTCAAACTTTAAGTCATGTATAGCTTTATAAAAACAGAGCCAGATTATTTAAACAGAATATTTAACCAAATTAGAAATGCAAATTTATCCCTCCCTTCTGTTTTTAAATACTGTCTGTCTATAATTTTAGAATACAAGGATGTTTACACTCAGACCTTGAGCTCCCTGTGCCCTAGGGAAGCTGTGGCTGTGCTGAAGCAGAGGAGAAGGGAGAGCACCCCAGCACATTCAGACCTGCCCACGCTGTGCTCAGCCCTCTCCATCCAAGAGAGGAAAAAACCCTCCCTAGGGTCTGATCATCTGCCCTCAGATGGGCCAGAAAGGGAGCTTGTGTGATTAGATCAAAATTCTGATTTTTAGAATATACCACATCCACTCCTGCAGAAATGATGTTTTCTCCTTGCTCCTATGGCAGAGACTTCAAAAAGAAATATTTATTCACTGTATTTGGTGCTATTCAGAGAAACAGAATAAATCCTAATATGGCTATTCTCATTATAAGTAGTAATAATAGTTAATTCCTAAATACAATATCCATCAGATAGCACCTACTGAGACTAAAAATAGTATCACACAACAGCTTTAAATAGGAGACACTACCAATCCAAGAGTTTCATTTCTCAAAGCAGCTATCCACACAGTTTCACTAAGAATAGGAGCACAGATATGATTAAAATATCCTGAGGCTCACCAAATTAAATGCATGTGACAGTCTCATTCTGTGAAAGATGGGTGTGATGATGCCATCAAGACTCTTTGTAGTCACTTTTATAGAAGCTTTATTACCATAGGGCCAGTTAATTGTTTTTTATTGGAAACTTAATCAAAATTATACTAAATACAAATGCAAGTATATTTTCCATAGCTTTGTAAAAAATAAATCAAGAGGTAAATTTCTAAAATAAAAGCTTTATAAAAGACCATAAAGAACTGTTCCACACTAAAATGGAATTTAAAATCCTGTACCTCAGGCTCTGTTCTCTGGACTCCTGCATCTTAGCTTTTTTCACCTGCAAAGACAAAAACGTTCAGAGCTACAACTAACACAAGCTGGAGGGTTCACAGTGGTGAATAATTACACAGCCTTGTCCTGCACTCCAGAACTCATCAGTGCAACCATGGGTTCTTCATCTCCAAACAAGCCTTTTCCTAATTAGAAAACAAGGGCTAGCACTGGATCTTGTATAGCAGAATTGTCACGTTAGCTACATCAGTAACAGGTGCTGAGATACAGAGCCACAAAAAAGGCTGGGAAGGAGAATTTTGTGGAAATTGAATAACACACTCGTAAATTTTAATAAAATCTTATTCTGCACAGATTCAGCACTACAGCCACAAACTCTGCTCTTCTCCTATATTTTAATACTGCATAAAGATAGGAACATGAGTGCTTTTTCTGTAATAAATCAGGAGTTTTGACTCCTGACCAAAACCAATAGGGCACTTTTTCTCATTTTGTAGGTGCCAGCTGGATCCTGTTCCTATACAGGATATTACACCATAGCACTGGCTTGAACACAAATTTGGTTTCTGCAGGCTACAAACATTACTGTGAAACTTTCAGCAGGATGCCAGGGTGAGTTCCTCCTGCAAGAACGTGCCATTACACTCAAAATTCTACCACACTCATTCATTATGATCCATCTAGTCTCATATTCTGTCACAGAATGACCGACTGGTATCAGGTACTTAAAAGAAATTACCAAGAAAATCCTTAGGTGAATATTACAGCAGAATCAACAGACACACCACAAAATTAGCTGTACCCTATCTCTCATGCCCTGAAGAACAAAGACAGTTTTCATTATATAGGGATGGATTTAGAGAGATTTCCTTTCTTAGGAATTCATTTTTAAACTCCTCAAATAGCTGGACTACAAACTACATGGTTTTGCTGCTTAGTTGCACATTTTGTGGATATTACTCAGGCCCATCATTTGCAGGTTGTGACAAGTCAGGTTCTGAATAATTTCAAGTTTACATTTCCACTTCATTTGACTTTTTTCCTGAGTCATAAAACTTCACACACAGTATTACAATGTCTTTTTAAACTAGTTTAACTGAAGAATGTTAAATTCTCACATAAATTACAACACATCCGAAGTTATTCTGTTTCTGTGCATTTGACAAGGTCTCAAGATTACAAGCATCACTCCTGTTGTAACTTGGCGATTTCTTGTTGAGGTTGTACCAGGTTAATTTTGGGAACAGAACATTAATACAAACGTTTCTGCTTAATTCCTGTGTTGTTATGTTTCAGATACACAATTTATTCATCTCATACCGTATTGATAATTCTCTCTCCAACACTTCTGTGTTGTGTTAACATCAGTTATTGATAATGCAAATACTTTGCATACATGCAGCAACTTTAACCTTCAGACATACTTCCCCACCCCAACATACTGTTACATTAGTTATTAAAAAATGCCTTCCACTTGTGGAAACAATGAATCACAGGATCTTTTCAAGATCTCAAGCATAAGAAGAATTAAAGACAATACACTCTGTAATAACCAGCGTGCTGATTCTATCCCCAAAATAGTGCATTTTATTTTCTCTACAACAGGCTTGAAATGTCTGATTTTCTGAGCATAACAAGTAATCATTTTGCTCAGAAGCATCATGGAGTTCAAGTACATATAACTACTCCTTTCTTACCACTGCATGTACAATTATAGTACATTAAATGTACAACACATTTTACAAACAACAAAATGCTTTTTGTCCTCTGGATAAATACAGTAAGTATAAGCCTTATTTTCCAATATTAGTTAAAATAACTGTATACTGAAATTGTGAGATTGCTAATTTGTTTCATATCTTCATTTTCAGCATTTTTTAGATGTACTTACTGGTTGTTCGGGTAAGTCTTGTGGCTCTTCCATGGGTCTTACTATTTTAATGCTAAAATGATTCAAACGTGTGTTCCTCAGCAGTCCTCAAGCCCTGTTAAAGAAAGGTGTTCATAGCTTTATGTACTTTTTGGGGGCTTATCATATAGGCTATCAGAGAATATTAATTGTTATATACTCCTCCCACAAAACTCGTGTGGCCATCTCCCAAATAAAATACAAAACCCATATATGGGAAATTTCATAAACAAGGGATTTGGCTTTAAGATTTGAAGATATAGATTCTTCATGCACATGGCACATTTCTACATCATTTACTCGGACCACATTGAGTGCAGAAGCTAACACACTAATCAGACACGTGCACCATGATTTTAAAGACACTTTAAATGATCAAGTCTGGTCTACTAGGTCAGTAAACAGCATGATTCAATCTAACCTGTTTTAATTTAGAACATTTATATAACAATCAAAAAAAATCAGGACAAGACTGTACACCTAAATGCATTTACACACAGCACTATTCCCCACCAAATTCACAAAGCAGGTTCATTATTTCAACAGCACCTTTCAAAAAGAGAAGCCTGATCAAATTTTATAAAACAATTTTGATTTTGGAAGCATTTACCAGAGAGATCTTATATACTACATCAAAAAGCTGCAGCCTTCTAGGGCTTGAACTCATGAAAATCTGCAGAATATTTTCACAACCTGATTAACTTTTGCAATTTGCCTGCATCCTCCTGGCTTCCCCCTCTGCCCACCTGATGTGCATGAGCAGTATGATTTGTGTTTTTGGTTTTTCTCCACCTCATTTTGATTATTAAAACCATCCCCAACCTCTTCAGAGCAGCTTTTCCTGAGCTGCCTCCTCCGCCACTCCAGCAGAGCCTGCTCTGCCACACATACAGAGCACAACTTCAGGGGATTGAAGAAATTAGAAGAAATGCTGAAAAACACTTAGTGGCTCGGAGAAATCAAATCCAGTGACTTTCTGTGCTGAGGTACAACCTATTCCTGCCTTCACAGCCACAAAAATCCAGCTTTAAGTGTCTGTAGAAATGAAAGGACTGTTTTATACATCACTCCCTCCTCTAGGACCTTCTGCTTACCCACCCTATTTGGAGCATTCAGGCACCTTCAAATCACGGGATTATCCCCACAGAGTGACTGGCTGAACTAGTTTCCAGAAAGAACTTTGTGGCGTCCTGAAAACCACGTCTCTGTCTCCTGGCAGACCTACTTACCCTCGTGGCACGTGCAGCCTGCCTGCAGCCCGCTCCCACGTGCCACTCTCAGGGGTGCTATGCAGCCTGCAGCAATTCCATATCAACCAAAAACACAAAAGGCTTCTCCCTCACTAGAGGGCAGGTCTTATCCTGTATGCAGCGGGATAAAATTTTATTGATGGTCTGAGGATTTTTGCGAGGCTGCCACTCCTAATCAGAGCTGCTTACCGTTATTGCCTGAACTCTAAGTCAACTGAATTCACAATTAGTTTCTTCCACAATTCAGGTTTTTTGGAGACAACCCTATTCACAACACACAAGTCTATAATATGAAGCCCTTACTGTCACCTTTACAGTTTCAATCAGTTTTATTTTAAATGTAAATCTTATTTATTTTTGGTAAAATAACAGAAAAATCACGACTGAACAGAAACTCTACCACTTACAGATTATAAAAAGGAATACAAAATACAATGGCTAAGAGGAAGAAGACTTGAAATTCATACCAAGAGGTCCTGTCCCTCATCCTTCACTTCTGGTATTTAACACTGCTTTGTTGTGTAATTTCATCAAAGAATCCCAAACTAAACTCTTCAGTATGGAAAAATATTTTATGTTCCACTGATCCATACAGCAGTAACTTCCCTTCCCATGCCATGCTTCACCTAAAAGCTGTGAGTGGTTCTTTAATTTTGGTTTTGAGTAAGATTTAAATAATTTAAAAAGACAAAAAGATTCTCAGACTCCCACTGGAGTGAAAACACTCTTTCCAAATAAGCTGGAAGCAGATAAATGAACCAAAGCAGGTGAACACAAAGTGCCTGTCTCAATGGCAGGCAGAACTTGACCTCTGGTGGCCTCATGCTTTCTCCCAGGGAAGTGAGAATTCCAGGTGAGAGCTTGGCCCAGCGTGGCTTTGTGCCTCCCCTGCACCTCCAGGAACAGCAGTGCAGGCAGAGAACACCCCACACTCGAGGTGTGCCCGAGGCTGTGGTTCCACAGACCAAGCAGCAGCGTGTGTCAGGGTGAGATGGAGGCACTGAACACATCTGGGAGCAAGGGCTGAGTGCATCCTCCCCCAGGCCAGCAGCAGCTTACAGAGGTGTGGGAGCAGGGAGAGCTCCTGCCTCTCCTGACCCCCTGCACCCCACTCCTGCCTGCCTGACACTCCCTCCCTCATGGCCACAGAGGCTTGTGTGGTTAAACAGCAGTCTGCATGTAGGATCTGCCCAGGGAAAAGAAAGAGAAACCAGAAAGACCCAAGCAGAGTTTCTGATGTCAGAAAGATCAGCTCTGGCCCCACACAGCCCTGCTCCAGGGGAGCCAGCAGGATGAGGATGAGGAAAAACACACAAGCAGAGCAGCAGGATGTCCCTTTTCAACCACAGCCATGGTAAATGAAACCATAACTTCATCATCTACTTGATGTTTCACTTTGATGAAGCAGAGACGTGACAATGATAAATACACAACCTTTTCACCTGTAGCACTCACCCAAGCACCAGCTCTCATGCAGAGCAGGCCCACAAACTCCTTGGATCCTGGCATGGCAGGAACCTCTCCCTGCTGCTCTGCTCCTGCACTGAGAGGCTGAATGAAGCTGCTGCCAGCTCCAAGGCTGAAGCCACCAGAGGAGGATCCAGGGAGCTCCTGCTCATTTCCCTCAGAGCCCTCTCCACCACAACTGCCCCCAGCCAGCCCCAGCCCTTGGTGGGTACATGCCCTAGGGCCCTGAGCCTCTCCAGGTGCTGTTGGACACCTCCTCACCCAGCATGAGAGGTCAGAACCACTCAGAGCTTGAAAAACAAACTAAAAAGCTAAAAACAAACCCAGCACCTTGCACTTGCTCAGCCTGGGCTGCCTGAGAGGAGCATACTGAGCCAGCAGCTTACCAGCAAGAAAGACGATTTTTAAAAACTGAAAATACATAACACTGGGGGTTTTTTTGCGGGGGGGGTTGGTGGGTTTTGGGTTTGTTTTTGGGATTTTTTTGCACATCAAATCTCGCAATTAGATTTTAACTTGTGTAAAACTCAAGCTAACTGCACTTCAGGTAAGCTTATCACACATTATTACAGAACATTTTTAAACCCTAAGTAAACACAACCACAGAGGTATCAGAGATTCAGGTGGTGAGAATGCTCCTGTGGGCCAAGGGATTTGTGAATGAGACAAACAGTACAAAATGGAAGCAAGTGTGCAAGAAGCCATTCAATGAGCTGCTGCAATGAAAGAAACATTGAGAAAAATGAGTCCATTGTTCTGCTTCTGGAAATCAGCAAAGTACAACACTTTTTTCCTTTATGGGATGATTTTTGTTAATTACCTGATGAAAAGTATTCTGTAATATTCAGGTTTTATTTGACCTAGATTTGCTTCAAATAACCATCCTGTTAAGTTCCAACTTGCATGGAGCACCAGCAATGCAATATATTAAGAACTGGGTTTGTATCTCATTTTATTTTGTTTGCTCAATTTAAGGAATCACATTATCTAAACTTCAAACCAGAAGGCATCACAGCAGAGGAATGGGCTGCAGAATCACTCTCAGCAGATGCCTTCTGCTCCACACATCATCTTGATGCCAGTAATTTACCATTAAACCTGGCAAGTGAGCACCAGTTTCTTGCATTAAATCCTGTTTTAAAAATCCTAAAATACGAAGTCCAGCTTGGTCAGGCTTTCTCAAACTAGATAGCCTGTATAGAATTTCTGAAAGCTGCCTGCTATGAGTAGCACCTGGATAGACTGCTATTTACTTTCAGCTTTTGCTTTTCAAGCCCATCTGCCTTGGCTTTGAATATAAAGTTTCATGCAAGAAACAGTTCTCCCAAGCTGGAAATAAAACCAACACACAGTAATTATATAGGTTAGGAAAAAAAATGGTTTTATATTGCAGTAATTTCACCTTTATAAGCCGCACCTGATTATAAGCCGCAGGTCCAGGTAGCAGAGTAGACCACGGGATTTGTCCATATATAAGCCGCACCCAAATATAAGCCACTTTTTTTTTTTTTAAAAGCGAGGATCCATGTGTAGCAAAGTAACAAATCAGTAACAGAATGGCGCCAGCGTGGGGTTTGGTGTCAGGTGCTCAAGTTGCAAACAGTTTTCATAGACCAGCGAAGCCTTTAAAGGCAGCCCCAGGCGCCCTCCCCGTCTGGCTCTCACTTCCAGGTTGGCATTTCACTGGGATTTGTCCATAGATAAGCCACACCTGATGATTAGCCGCACTACTGGGGTAGGCTGGATTCTTCAAGGAAAAAGGTGCGGCTTATAATCGTGAAATTACTGTACTTTTAAACAGTCACTATTTCCTTAAGAACAAAGATTTGATTGGGGTAATGAAATCACATCTATTAAACAGAGTTGGAATAAAATCATAGGCTCATTTTGGAAAAGACCTCCAAGACCATTAGGTTCCACCAATACCCAGCATTGCAAAGGCCACCCCTAACCCATGACCCCAACTGCCTTGTCTTCTAAATCCCTTGAGGGATGGTGACTCCACCTCTGCTCTGGGCAGCCTTTGCCAGGGCTGGACAGCCCTTTCAGGGAAGAAATTTTCCTTACTATCCAAACCTGCAAATCTAAACCTTCCCTGGCACAGCTTAAAGCTATTTGCTTTTGTCCTGTCCCTTGTCCCCTGGGAGCAGAGCCTGACCCCACCTCGCTGCACGCTCCTGTCAGGGAGCTGTGGACAGCAAGAAGATCCTCCCAAGCCTCCTCTTCTCCAGCCTGAGCCACACCAGCTTCTCCAGCTGCTCCTCACCAGATCTGTGCTTCAGCCCCTTCCCCAGCGGTGTTCCCTTCTCTGGACATGCTCCAGCCCCTCAATATCTGTATTGTAGTGAGGTCCCTTTCTGATTAACCCCCTTCCAGCCACTTTCCCCCCCAGCCTGGAGTGTTCCATGGGATTGTTGTGCTTAAGATGCACTCCATTCCCTCGCCCACAACATTCATAAAGATATTAAGCAGAACTGGTCCCAATACTGAACCCTGGGGAACTCCACCAGTGTCTGGTCCCACAAGGATGTGATTCCATTCCCCTTCTCTCTCTGGGCCCAGCCACCCAGTTAGTTTTAAATCCAGCAGAGAGTACAGTAATTTCACAACTATAAGGCACACCGAACTATAAGGCACACTTTTTTTTTTTTGCAGAGAGGATCCGCATGCAACAAAGTAATGAATTAGTACCGGAGGGGTTTACTGGCAGGTGCTCAATTTGCAAACATTTTTCACGGATCGGTGCAGCCTTCAAATGCAGCCCCAGGTGCCTTCCCCGTGCCGCGGGCCCCAGCACTCCCGCCTGCCCCCAGCTGGCGTGGCTCTCACGGCTGCTGCAATCGCAGCTCGACTCCGCTCATGGCTGCTGTGGGCTTGCACTTCTGGGTTGGCAAATTTCCGAACTTTTTCCGTATACAAGGCGCACCGGAGTATCAGGTGCACTTCTGGGTTTCGATCAAAATTTTAGTCAAAAGGGTGTGCCTTATAGTTGTGAAATTACTGTACACCTTCCCAAGCCCTGAGCAGTCAGATTCTCCAGGAGAAATGGTGTCAAAGGGTGTACTAAGATTCAGGCAGACACATCCACAGCCCTTCCCTTATCCACAGTGCAAGTCATCTTGTTGTAGAAGGAGATCAGGTTGGTCAGGCAGGACTAAGCACATGCTGACAGGGACTGACCCGTGCTTGCCCTGTATGTGCCACATGATGGCATGAAGATGGTGTGTGCTACAACCTTCCACTTCACTGAGGTCATTTTCTGACCCTCTTTCTAGATGGCCATTTGAAAGCAGCCAGTCAAGTGGGACCTTCCTGGTTGGGCAGGAAGGCTGGAAAATGATGGAAAGTAGCTCATGAGCATCTCTGTCAGCTCCCTCAGTGCCCTTGACTGGATCCTGTCTGGCCCCAGAGACTTGTCTAAGTGGTATAGAATGTACTTATAGAAATGCTTTTTTATTATCTTTAATGGCAATGGCTGTAATGTTTCAACCCAAATAACCTATCCAGTTATTTTCACTCCTTAATTATTCAGGGACCATCACATTACAATGAACAGCAACAAAAATACATGCATTAGGGAGCAGAATAGTATAGTCTTCCCATATTTTTGTTGGAGTATTTCATGACAATGTGCCCCATGCTGCTGCATTACACACACAGAGGATCACAGAATGCAGCCAAAGCAATCCAAGACATCACCCAACTGGAGCAGAGCTTTTCCTCACAATGTTTTCACTCCACGCTACTCATCACTTGACAATCAGCTTCTGACAGAGAGGAACAGAACTTGGCACAGTGCAGCATGGCAGATCTACCCCTCCTTTCTTTTTTTAGATTTAATTAAAATACCCAAACAAAAACAAAAGCAGGAGAGACATACTGACATTACTATGCACCGCACAGCTGTTGAATGCCTTTTATTCTGAAGCTTTAATCTTCAGGCAAAATATGTTCTCAGTCATCCCCAGCACTGGCAATGGCCTCTGTTCCTCCACATTTGGGTGTAAGCAGGCTCATGCATATATTTTATTCTTCCCTGTATCTCAGCATTCCTATATCCAATCATGATAGTATTTCACCTGCCAAGTTGATGAAATATTTCCAACATATTATTCAACACAGGCAGATCAGTGTTCTGACTATACAAAGGCAGCACATCCAACCTGCTGCCTGCTCCTACAGGATCTCTCATGAGGATTTGGCAAAAACAGGCATTCTCCAGAGTTTTGAAGAATCTCCCATTTTGCTTTGAAACAACTTGATTAAAGAACCCAGGAAATGACAGCATTAGACTGGTTCCTGGTTTACAGAATAAAACAGCCACTTAAGGAACTGTCAGGAATTGAACAATTTTGTGTACTAAGCTTCATTTTTTTCCTTCCTTCAGGCAAAGCCAAGATCATGAAAATTCTTCATGAGTTGTACCATCATGGTGATGCAAACAAAATGAGTGAGTAAACTGGTGAAAATCAAAAAATGTTAAAGATACTTCAAAGAAAAGGACTCTCCATAGTAGTGCAACCCTGCATAGAGACAGGAGGGGCTCAATGAGTTTTCCTCCTCCACCATGGAATGAAATTCCTCACACAAGTCATCCCCCCTCATGCAGAGCTGGCAGTAGCACAATGCACGCCCTCCTTCCCATGGTGTGCAGGAGCTCATTTGTAACAGGCAAATTCAGGTTGCACAGCCCATGTCTGTGACTGGTACCCCACAGCTTCCAAGCCAATGGGAATGATACCCTAATCCAGTTTGAAAATCAGCTGAAGGAAGAAGGAAAAGGAAGTGGGAATTCTAACTTCACACTATCCAAAGTCCTACTTTCTAATACTATTGACTCCTCAACAGCCTTGCTCTCCAAAACAAATCTTGAAAATGCCCTCTAAAATCCATCTTCCAGCCTGAAGGATGTGTCTTTCTCTCATTAAATCCATCTCCTTTGTAAATAGTTTCCTCCTAGTGTCTCCTTCTGAAGCAGAGCTGAAAAAGGACTCAAGTGAATGAATGAAAGCTGGGCTACACACCAGGCTGCTGACTGTGTCTTGAACAATCCAGCAGAGCTGGCAAACACTGATACTCCACTATTGGCTTTTCTCATCCTCCACACACACCCACATGTCCCTTGGTAAAACACTCACAGGTATCTACAAAATATTGTGACAACCAGAAGAATAAACCCTTGCGATGAGGGCTGCTGGATGATTCCCTGCTCTCTCTCCACGCTCCTTCTTCCCTGCTTTATCAACCAGGAAATTTCAGAATCAAACACCGTAAAAGTTACAAGGAAGGCATTTTGTATGCCCTATTTCTGAAGGTATGGATGGTCATGACAAGTCTCCAAATGCTGTCCTGCAGGACTGAAAAATCATGATTTGATTAAAATTTCATAACCTTAAAATGGAAAACAAAACTGTGCTGTGAGAAATAAAATAAGAAATAAACACAGTGAGAAAATAACTGAGATCAAACATGGAAATACAAATCTAGTTTTTACTAAGCAATGCCTGTTCCATTGACAGGAAGTTCCCCATGATTTTTAGATCCTTGAAGAGCTATCAGTGCTCTGACTGTCTGCAGCTCACCCTGCTTGACTGATGACACATGCTTGTTTTGCCAATTCTTATGCAATGCTTTTTCAATTCCATTTTGAAACACAGCAGGGAAAATTTTAATGTGGAAAAGAACTGTTTTCACTAACAGAAGATTTGGAAAGAACAACTTCATGCTCAAGAAAAACAACTCCCACTGAGCCCAGAAATCATGTGGCAACTCCTGCTAGACAGAGCCAACATGCATCACCCACAGGGCACAAGAACACAGAACCGTTGCTACCTTTCAAAGCAGTGATCTACAGAAACATCAGCCAAGAAGAAGATTTTATTCCCTCCTCTCTTCCTGAGGTGAGATTGGACAGATTTCCCCTTGAAAAACACACAAGGTGTGGTACTTAAAATCTCATAGCCCATATACATTTTTGTGTTCCTGGGCATCAATAAACAGGTAATAAACTTCTAGAGCTGCAGCCCTAGACAGAAAAAGAGTGCTGTTTGACTTGCATGGTTTTATAAACAAACTTCCCAACAGCAGGACACTCTGCTTTTAATTCCTAAAAACCACTTCAGACAAATTCTAATAGATTAGGACATTTCCTGAACAAAAGACTGAACATTTTAAATTTCTCTCAGACAGCAAATGTGCATCACATTAACCACAAAAAGGAATCATTGACATTATGTAGTTCTAAATTTCATTTTCAATAAAAGATTTGACGCATACAGATATAAAAAAAATCACATAGCTAGCACCAGAGGCTACCACTAAATGAACCTATACTTGTATTAGAGAAACTCTTTCAGTAGTCAACTGTACTCAGTTCAAGGTTCCAGGAGAAGTGAAGATGACAAGCAACAAATTAAACAGACAGCTTACTGTTTGTTCAGAAGGCTGATCTGATCTGCACAGTGCTATGGGGGGACTGAAGAGGCAATGTCTGATCATCAAGGACAGCTTCCCCAAGCACAAGAACCCAGTCCACCCCAAGAGGCAAGAAAAAGAGTAAATGCAGGGGGAGAAGTTTGGCTGGACAGACAATTTCTGACTAAGCTCATAAAGGAAGAATCTGAGAAATCAAGCAAAGACCATGTACCTGTGATGACTTCACCAAAACTGTTGAAGAGTGTGGCTCCCAGGAGGAAATGAACAAGATCATGAAGATATCTTCATTGCTATAAACATATTTTCTTCAGACCTTGGCACTGAGAAGCAATCCCTAACTGGATAACAAGCAAATCTCAGTAAAACCAGTGCTGTATGTCCTGGAGTGCCTGATGACCACAGAAAACCTCAAAAGCAAGATGAATGCAGGCAGATGAATGACCTGGTCATTGCTTTACTAACAGATCTGTAATTAGTTTTTGTAATTAGTGACTACACAAATTAGTGTTATTAGCCTGTGGCCAGTGATGAGATTGTGCACTTTCATTTCAGCTGACACCAGCTGAGAGGTGCCACATAATGCAAACTCCTGCAGTGATAACCAAAGCATGTTTAACCCAACACTCCATTAAGTTACCACCAGTTTTGTTTGACAGCTGGAACAGGTGAGGAGCAGAGCACAACTCCCTTGCACAGCTCTTGGGACCTTGGCAGCTCTCACCTGTGACCACAGGGCTGTTCCCAGGGGCTCTGGAAGAACAAGAAACAGAAATGAAGTTTGGGCAGCACCAGAGGTTGACACAAACCTTCAGGCTGAAGGACAGCCCAGGGAATTTGTGTCTTCTTGCTTACCACATGTACTAGGCAACCTCTGCTAAAGAAGAGCCCTCAGCACTTCCTGCTGCCTTTTTGCTCTAAAACCTCTCAGTATCAAGACCTGACCCAAAGGGCTGTCATCTCTGGCTTAGGCCTAGTCTGCTTTTTTAGTCCACTTTTTACTTTCCTCACTGGAAAAAGAAGCTGCTGACATAACACTGGACTCTGCCAGTGGTTCAGTGAGAACCACACTTTCAGTAAAGACCTGTTATATATGTTTTTTTTACAATTGCAGCAACAAAAAAAAAATAATTTTTATTCATTAGAGAAAGATGACAACTTGGTGCTGTTTTTTATTCAGTATAAAGTTAAATTCTTTAGGTGCTGGATAGCTAAACATTCAAACTAATAATTTACAGAATTACTATAACTACTTTTGCTATCTTGTAAAATGCCATTGGCAGTGATACAATTGACTCATAGGGACTTTCTGGTTTTCCTCCTGTCACGCAAGATTGAGTATTTTGTAACTTCTTTTATTTTTAAACTAGAAAATTAATTTTTGCTCATATCCAGAAACATCAACATAGCAGGACACTTGGCATGTGAGCTAACATGTGGATAGAAAGGAAAAAAGAGTAGAATAAGAAGAATTAAATTTTGTGTCCTTCAGAATACCAGCCAAGCTAACGAAGAATAGAAGTGCCCCGTTAACTCTGAATCACATCTAGAAAGGCCAAAAGTTCTGGATGGACAGGAAATGGGGATTTAACAACAGAGAATAATCATGGCAACAGCTTTGAAATTTCAAGAGCTGTTATAAAGGCAGGGAACAAAGCACCAGATATATCCTGCAAATGAGACCAGACTTGCATGTGAAATTTCAAAGTCCTGAACCAACTGTGTGGTTTTCTGAGACAGTATTTTCCCCTCCAGGTAGGTAAGAACACTATGTCTTTACCAAAAGAACAGCATGAGGAAATCTGAAGTACAGAAATCAGTATCACTGTCCTATACAAAACACCTCCATGTGGTTTTGAAAACAACTGCTACATTCTCTTCTGTTCTGAATAATTAATAATCATTCTCCTGAATATTCATTTTTCTACCCTGATCATCTTAAATTAGTAATATTTAAGGAAGAATTTCTTAAGCTCTCTCAAAGAGAACACTGTAAAAAGAGCATCACAGGATAGTCACTAGAATGAGACTGACTTGTAAAATCCCAGAAATGGAATTACACATAATAGTGCATTGTGTATAGAAATAGGAACCATCACCCAAGGTTTAAAGCTGCCACACACTTCATGTGATGTTCCAGCTGGTGACTCTCAAAGAAACAGTACTGGCAGTGTTCAAATACAACCAACAAACATTTCAAGACACAGCAGGAAGCTCCTGGGATGCAAGAACAGTGTTCTGGCCAAGTCTTAACTCAGGAGAGACCCATCTGCTACTGCATTGTCCCATCACCTCTGAAATTAGACCAGACATACCCTTAACTCAAATAAAAATCTATTTAAGAGATTAGAAGAGTTTCCAGTCAGCTCCATCACAATATTATTTTTTCAGCTCCATCACAATTATTATTTTTCTAAATACAAGGCTTGTTTTCTAGTTAGCTTGTTCAGTTACAGAGCTGATGGGTGACAACCTGGAAAATCAGGACAGTGATTGGTGTGAATCACAACGACACCAAACACTAAAGAGGCTGCTGTGCCCTGCTGTGCCACAGCACTCTCCTGAACATCATGTTGGATAAGGCATCAGGAGGAGATCCATGCCCTTGCAACATCACCTTCACTGAGGCTCTGGAGGCAGCTGCAAGAAGAAAGAAAGGATTTGAAATTAATCCCTCTGGTACTGGAGTACCTCCAGTCATGGCATCTGCACAAATTATCCCAGAATCACTGCTGGAGAGGGGCCACCAGAGAACACTGCTGAAGAGATGCTGGGTTCCAGCCCTTCAAACAAGTAAAGGAAAAAAATTCTAGACAAATTAGGATGAAATAAAGAAAATCAATTAAGGGTAAGACAAAGCAAGAAAAATCTGAAAAAGACTTTCCTCAATTTATAACCAACATATAACCTATACCTGTCTGAAGATGGGTGGTCTCCAGACACTGCTTGGTGCAAGAACATATATAAAACAACTTAACAGTTTTTAAGTCTTGACACAATTCCATTTCAGGCTCACAAGTTCTCACACCTCTCCATCCTGGCAGCTCAGGGTTTTGCAGAACCAGCAAAAGTTTTATCAAACATCTGTTTTCTAAGAGCAGATTTCAGGGAAAAAGAGCAGAGATTTGCCAAGAGGGGAAAAAAATAACCCTGCTTCTGCTAACTGAGAGTACAGGCATGGAGCTGCTCACATCCAAATGATATATCATCTGTTTTATGCCTTGAGTACCTTGTGTACAGCACAGCTGGCACACAGGAACACACTAGCTGCCTGAATTTTAATTCAGTTAAAGTATCTTAGTGTACTTTATCTAGTTTTATTTTTAGCCCTCTATAACCACCTGTTGGTACACATAAGTTAGGAAATGGTACATTAGTCTGCTGCAGAGGGGCTCCAACTCATTCATACAACACATGGAAACCTATTTATAATAGGACCTCTGCAGGACCTCTGACATACTCAACTCAAAATTCATTCAACATCTGGATATTTCTGATGCAAAGTTTTGAGAAGTCATAAATACTTCCAAAGTCATCAATGGCTTAGGAATTCCTATAGCTATTGCATACATTTGTGACAGTTTTTCAAACTATTTTTTTTAAAAGCAACAATTTTTCACTCAGATGTGTTGTACAACCCAATAATACAGAGTTCCCCAGGAGCCATAACTGCTGCTGAGGCCGAGGGAAGAGCTGAGTGGGACACGAAAGCTGCAGGAACTGCAGCAGCTTGGAAACTGCAGGAGCTCAAGCTCAGAAACGTTTCAAACAGAGCAGGGAGAATGCACCAGCAGATCACTGCTTCTGTGGCAAAAGCTGGATAGTAGAACTTCACGAGTAAGAGGGATCACACCAGGACAAGGAAAATCCCTCAAACACAGTAGCTTCAGCCCAACAAGCCTGTAGGTGTGCAGGCTGAGAAAGCTGCTATGTTCATGCATTTTTAAAAGTAACTTATTATGAAACCACTGACTTGAGGCACATGAATTGTGATTCTGAACTAAACATACCTTATTCAGCTTCCGGATCTAAGATAATCCACAACAGACAAAACTGAAGAAAATCAAACAAATGGCAGGTAAGATTTTCATGATTATCATTATCCTAATCAGTATGTTATCAGTTGGAGGTTACTACACTACATACTAAGTCTATCACAGAAGAAGACTAGCTCTATTCTGAAAGCAAACCCCACCATGACTCTGATGTTACAGAACAGCTACAGCTATTCTCCATCAAGGACTAGCTCTAATCTGGAAACCATTCAGCCACACCACGCACCACAGCAACCAAACTAACAAGGCACTCTTAGAGCTGGGTGTACATAAAGCTCCAGCAACTCTGCACAGCATTCCCAGAACCAGGAACATCCAGCAGAGCCGATGTGGAGCCAACCTCACTTGAGAGGCCCAAGCATCTATCAGACTGCACCAGCAGCTAAAGCCAGCCCGGAGCGATGCAGGTGTGCTGAACTGTGCCCTGGGGAAGCCCGCACAGCCCGAGCCCGGCCCTCCCGCGGCCATCCACCGAGCCCTGGGCATGTCGCGGGGCTGGCTCTGAATCCAGGCTCCCTCTGGCCGCTCCTCGGTGCCCGGGCGAGCCCAGGGAGCCGGGCAGTGCCCCCCTGCCCCTCCTGCCTTTCCCGCAGCTCTTCCACCAGCGGCGAAGCAGCCGGGCCGGCCGGGCACACCCCGCCAGGCTCCGGAGCGGTCAGACAGGGTCCAGCCCCGCGGCCCCGCTCTTGCCGCGGCCCCTCGGGCCCACGCTCCGGGCAGGCAGGGGCACAGCACACGCCGAGCACACGCGTCGGCCTCGCCGCCCGCAGCCCCGGCCCGCCGGTCCCAGCCCAAACCTGTGAACAGCACCGGGGGCCGCGGGGGTGCTCTGTGCGCAGGGCCCGAGCGGGTTCTTACCGAGAAGCGGCTCCGGAGCCGGGCCCGGGGCCCGCAGCGGACATGGCAGCGGCGCCCGCGCTCCCCGCCCGCCGCCGGAACAGAGAGCGGCGCCGGCAGTGGCGTCACGGCCTGCCCGGCCCGGGGCGGGGCCGCGGGGCTGAGGGGACAGCCGGGCTGAGAGGACAGCCAGGCTGAGGGGACCGCGGGGCTGAGGGGACAGCCGGGCTGAGGGGACAGCCGGGCTGAGGGTGCCACCGCTGCGGGTCTGGGCGCTGTGGCCTTCCTGAGGCTGCCCCTCTGCTCACTCTCCCGGCGGGTATTTCAATAGAGTGGGGCCCAGCCAGCCCAAAGCCGCTCCATCACCGCCCTCCTCAGCCGGGCCGGGGAGAAAAAACAGAGTGAAAGGCTGGTGGAACGAAAGCAAGACAGGAGCGATCTTTCACCCAGCCCCGGTACAGACATGACCCCACTGGGGGAATCCGCTTAATTTATTGCGAGAGAAATCAGAGTAGGGTAACGAGAAGTAAAGCCACATCTTAATCCCCGACCCCCGCTGCTTGCCGGACTGGGCTGCGTTCCCGATTCTCTCCCTGCTCCCCGCAGTATTGTAGGGGAATAGGGGATCATCACACGCTCTCTCCCTCCCTCAAGAGATGGACGCCGCAGAGTTTTCCCTGCTCCAGCACGGGGTATTTCCCGCGGGGTCAGTATTTTGGGAACAGGCAGATCCACTGTGGGTCCCCCATGGGGTCACAAGTCCTGCCAAGACCCTACTCCAGGGTGGGCTTCTGTGTCCGCAGGTCCTGCCAGGACCCTGCTCCAGCACGGGCTTCCCGTGCGGTCACAGCTCCTTGGGCATTGCCCTGCTCTGGCGTGGGCTCCTCCAGGAGCTGCAGGGGCATCTCTGCACTCCCTGCTCTCCAAGAGCTGCAGGGGAATCTCAGCATCCCTGCCCTGCAAGGGCTGCAGGGGAATCTTAGCCGCAGCACCTGGAGCAGGTCCTGCCCTCTTTCCCCACCGACGCTGGGCTCTGCAGGAATGTTTCTCACATATTCTTTTCTTTGGCTGCGAATTGCTCCTATGTAGTAACTGGTTTTTTCCTTTTTTATTATGTTGTCCCAAAGGTGCTGTCACCATCAGCGGTGGGCTCAGGTCCACTCTGGAGCCCTAATGGCTTTGGCTTCATTGGACATGGGAAAAGCTTCTGACAGCTTCTCACAGAAACCGCCCCTGCAGCTCTCCCCACTCCTCACCTCCTCCACTATTACAAACTAATACATTAAAATGGTTTGTCACATCACAGCCACACAATTGGTCGTATCAATTCCCCATACGCAAATCAGAGAGTTCAGGGATTTTGTCTTGGGTTTTGGAGAGCTCTAGCAGATTTTTCAGGAGTTGTTTCCTATCTGAAATTATTTCTTCCCCTGCCCTTTTAGCAGGTAGAACCTGCTAAACCTTTAATTTTGCCCCTCCCAAGAGTTCATGTGATGGTTAAAAAAAAAAAAAGTCACATCGAAGCTGTTTCAGTGTGGTAGCAAGGCTTTCCCTCAAGTATAAATACAGAAAGATAAGAAGGTAGGAAAAATTAAAAGGCAAACTTGAGGAACACATTTTATTTAAAAGAACTTTTGAGGATCCATTTCATTGCAAGGTAAAGCAGAGTAATGCAACATTGTGGTAAGAACAAGAAAGTATTTCCAGGAACAGAAGTAGCAGCTTAGTCTGGTTTTTAGAAATGCGTTTTTACTGACTAGTTAGCGTAACATCTCATAAAGTGGCTTTGGGGCTTTCCCCTCTGCTTATCCTTTTCCTGAGATGCAAGTTTATGTTTGTTCCCTGAGCCCACAGTGCTTGCTGTGGAATAAAACCTGTTATGTACCCATGGTAAAGAGAGAAACTACAAAATATTCAGGCTTTCCAAGAATCAGAAGATCGTGCATCTGCCACTTTCCATGTAAAAATCCTTTCAATTTTCTCCAAGAGTTACCATCTATCAGGGCTTTAGGGTCTGTGAAATGAGAGCTCCACTATTGCTGGGAGCCAAGTGGGGAAGGCAGGTACCCCTGTCTGCCAGCTGCAAGAGCTCCTCCTCCAGAATGTGCCCACAGAAACAGGCAGATCCCTTAGCAAACCAGATTTAGGCTTTCAAGTTACAGAAATTGCTCGTCTCCTGTGTGCTGTGGCTCTGCAGATTCAGGGTGCATCTTTGAACATGCCTGAGGAGCATGAGGTACTGGCAAGTGTTTGTTGTGGGTGGCTATTACTGGAGCCCAGGACTAGATGGGAGATGGATTCTTATTGTGATCAGACTCTTTCCTCTGGCACTGGGCCTAGAGTGCAGGGCTGGCTCACACAATGGCCTTAGAAAAATAAAGTTCTTTTCCTCGCTGGCACAAGCTGCCTGAGGAGCTCCAGAGGATACATCTGAAGGACCTGTATCTCCTCTGGGTACAGGCAGAGCAGGACATTGTCTTTGGAAAGACAGCTTATCTCTCCCATTCTCGGGCAGGTGTGGGAAGGCTGCTGTCCTGTACATGAATAATTGGTGTCACAGGTCAGATACACTCTTCCTGTCATCAACAGACTGTTTTATAGGGAACCAACAACTGTTGTGAAAACAAGTAAGTTCCCTTCCCTGCCTGATTTCCTGTGCTAGATTGAGCAATTTGGGTCAGAAAAGGAACCCCAAGTGTCTCATGACTGCTAACAGAATTCAGCACCCACAGAAAAACACTTTGCCCTGTGCCCCAGTGGATTGCATCCAGCCCTGGGCGAGGGGCCTCCAGTGCTGTGGGAGTGTGGGAATTATTTGTCTGTCAAGGGTCCTGACCTAACACTTCCCTCACTCTAGATCAAGAACTAGTCAGCTTTGATTATTTGCAGCAGAACTAGAAAGGCTGGAGGAAGGCATAATGTAATGGTTATTACCCTAATTTAAATAAATAAGTACAAAGGTACAGAAGCATTTTAAGCTTTATTTCCCTAATCATAATGCCCATGCTGACAGTAGCCCTCTGTTACCTGGAGCCTCCTGAGCAAGACTGAGTGTCTGCAGACACATGCAGCCAGTCAGAAATTACTAAACTGAGTGCATGAGGCCACTGGCTGGCCAGTTCTGCTCTCACACGGGAAGCCAGGACAAACCATGGTTCCCTTTGGCCATAGTGCTGATCTGGTGGAGGGAGGGGTACGGATGTGCTGAGGCACTGCTAATTTCTCTTCCCTGCTTTACTGACCCAAGATCTGCAAGGAAAGATTCATAATTACTACTCCCAGACATATATCAAGTTTGGATCCCAGCAGATCATGTGAGTCACTAAGAAGGGATGAAGGGATCAGAGGTGCAGATCTCTTTAACAGCAGCTGAGGAATTCTGCATCCCTTACCACTCAAGAGCTTCATCAGCTCAGACTCTCTTCACAGGACCATGTAGGCTGCTTAGAAGGGCCACCCAATGATACTCAGAGCTCACTTTGTTCTTCCAAGTCTTTTAAAAGTCCCTTACCAGTGACACTGGGTCCACTGGAAGAGCTGCAAGGGCAGGCAGAGGAGCAGAGATGGTGCTCTCTGGACCAACACAATGCGTAATTTTGGTACACTCAGCTTCTAGCTGCTCACTGCAGAGGCTCAGTGACACACTTCTTTCACATTAAAGCAGGTCATCTGAGCTGTTCTCAGTGCCCATGAGAACACCACCCTGGACAGAAGGAGTTTTGCTGCCAGGTTCCAGTTCTGCCCATTGTATGTGACAGAAGAAATGAGCACCCATTCTTCTGTCTAATGGGAGAAAGAAAATGTAAAATCTTGGTCCTCTGTTATGTCCCTTGGTGCCTCTTGTTGAGAAAAGATGAGTGAATGATTCATGCCCCTCCTCGTGCCATCAGAAAACACCGAGTAGCCCTAACAGATCCTAATGCCATCCTCTTGCTGAATTGTGCCCTCAATCACCGTGTCTGTTGTTTGCCTGGAACATTTGCGACTCCCTTTCATGCTTTTCAGGTTTTCTGAAAGATGCTTCTGGAACTTCTTGGTGAGGAAGCAGTAGATGATCGGGTCCAACACACAGTTCGTGCTCAAGAGGCACAAAGTCACCTGGTGAGCATCATTGAGCTGTTGGCGCAGCTGACAGTTTTCCTTCTTCCACTGCTCCAGAACAGTCAGAGTCCAGGGCAGGTCCACGATGTGATGGGGCACAAAGCTGATGATGAACACGGCCAGCACTGTGCACACCATCCACAGCGCCCTTTGCTTGACGTGAGCACTCTTCCGTGGATGCACTGACTTGGAGAACAGGGTCCTGATAATGACAATGTTCCAACCTAGTATTAGAAGGAAAATTATATAGAAGAGGATGCAGATGATGACATGAATAGCAAGAACAGCTGAAACACCACCCGAGGTGTCATAGCGCTCAAAGCACCGCGTGAAATTCTTGGAGCCGACCTCCTCCACATTGATATTATTGTCAAAAAGGTAATACAAAGAGCTGCCCACTATTGTGATCCAGATAGCTGCTGATAAGTAGATCCCTCTTCTCTGGGTGGTCAGCTGAGCTGCTTTGATAGGATTAGTCACAGCTTGGTAACGGTTGTATGTGATGACCATCAGAAAGGAAACAGAAGAGTAGGTATTAACAAAAAATAAAAAGCCAGCCACGTTACACAGGAACTCAGGCATGATCCAGTCTCCATGGTGGTTGTAGTAAACAATCCACATTGGCATTGTAACTAAGAAGAGTAAGTCAGCTACTGTCAGGTTCATCATGAATATCTTGATTTCATTGAGTTTCTTGGTGGGGTAAATACGGCTGAAAATCCAGAGAACATAGCAGTTGGCAACAAAGCCCAGAATGAAAATAATGCTGTAGAAAACAGTGAAGAGGTTGTAGCGAAATTCAGAATCTATGTGGCATGCAGTGTAGAAATCAGCACTGCCTTCCACACTTCCTTTGTTCTTTCCAGGCATCATGTCGTTGATGGGCACGTCTGAAGCACAATTTCCTGCCACAGCTTTTCTTCTCACCTAAAAATAGACAGCAGAATTTAAGCTGATTGGTTTGGCACCATTGCTAAGCCAAACCCAACCTTTCATGATGAGTTATCTATGACCATAGGAGTCCTGCTGATGCCTTGGCTCCAGCCAGACCCCTGCCATGTCTCTTGGTCCTCTCTTGGGTCCCATTTCCACAGATTACAAACCTGTGTGTCGTCATTCAGCACTGTTTGCTGCAGTGAGGTCTCAGATCACTGATCACTGGTCTTAAAATACTTTTCTGCATGAAAGTTCTTAGATAAAAATAATCTGTTACTCTCCCCTGTCTCAAGTTTCTTACTCTTTTACTAGAATCAGGAGTGTTTTCTATGATTCCTCCTCTCCCTGAATCTGGTTCTCCTTTCTTCCCATGGCCCTACCTCCCACCACAGTTCCTGATACTTTCTAACTTCTTTATATTTGTTTTAAAGAATTCCGGATGTGAAAAAATACCTGGTAAAAATGTCTCACAGAATCTCAGAAGAGTTGTGGCTGGAAAAGAGCTTGGGAGGTCACCTGGCCCACAACCCTGAGCAGGTTGTGCAGGATGGCATCCAGGCAGGGTTTGAATAACTCCAGGGAAGGAGACTTCACAGCCTCTCTGGACAGCCTGTTCCAGGGCTCTGTCACCCTCACAGTCAAGAAGTTTTTCTCACATTCAGATGTGATTTCCTGAGTTTCAGTTTGTGCCTGGTGTCCACGTCCTGCTGCTGGGCATCACTGAGAAGAGTCTGGCCCTGTCCCCCTGACCCCTCCCTGCAGACACAGACAGGGATAATGTCCCTCTCAGACATCTCATCTGAACAGCCCTAGCTCCCTCAGCCTTTCCTCATCACAGAGATGCTCCAGTCCCTCCATTATCTCTGCAGCCCCTACTGGAATCCACTCCAGGAGCTCTATGCTTTCTTGAGGAGTTTAATGATAGATTGAGGAGCCCGGAAGGGACACAGCACTCCAGATGTGGCCTCACCTGAGCAGAGTAGAGAGGCAGGTTCTCTTTCCTCACTTGCTGCTCCTGAGCAGATGTCCTCCTTCCTCAAAACCATCTGGATCCTCCCCAGCAGCAGGCAGTGCCAGGAAACCCCATCCCATCCTCTGTGGGCTGAGTCCCCCCCGGTGCCCTTGTGGTGTTGTTCCTCATTTTCACATTTGTACATTTGCAATTCTCCTCTGCAAATGGGGAAGTCAGCTGGAGCTGGAGCTTGCTCTTTATTTTTCTGCAGAATTGCAGCCCTCAGCACTGCTCTCCAGTCATTAGGAGAGCAGCAGTCATCTTCCTGAGGGTCCTGTCCTTCCTCACCCCTCTCAGGTCCTCTGAGGACATGACAATTACAAGATTTGGACCTTCCCAGGCAGCTGCATGTTGGGCAGTGCTGAGTTCCAAGTGTCCTTAAGCTCAGTCTTCTGGCCATGGAATGGACACAAAACCATGGCAGTGCTGGGAGCTGGCCCCAGGTGACACCTGTATGTCACATGGATTTCTCCTCATTCACCTTGATCTCTGCCACCCTCCTGAGAGCCCCCTGATTCAGGTTGCATCACAGGGAGTGGAATGTTTGATACACTACTCTGACATTAGAATAAGGAATATAAACCCAAGAAGTCCTAATTACCTTAGATCATTTAGAGAACTCCTTCCCCACCTCTGCCCTGCAAAATCTGCATCATAAATTCACAGCTGGGACTATCTGCTGCTTGGGGTTGGGATCTTTGCAATTAAAGGTGGTCTATTCCTGTGGCACCAGACCTGAGTATACCAGGAGTGGGTGGAAAAACCAGTTAATGCAACTCTCCAGCAGTATTGATGAGGAGAAGTGCTTACATCCAGTACATGGGCACAGCTGTTGTTCACAAAGTCCCTTCAGACAGTGCCCCAGGGCACTGTCCAGCCACACCTCTATTTCTGGTTCTGCACAAGGGCATGTTGGCTATCTAACTTCATCCAGGAGTTCTGGAGAATTTTACTGTCTGCGACCACACACCAGCTGCCAGATTTAGCAGATGGGGTGCAAGGGAGAGTGAACGTGCATGTCCCACCCATGGCAGACCCTTGCACAGAAGCTGGGCTTGAGCCACAGGGCTGTGCTCTGAGATGGAGAGGTGGCTGTGAGAACATGCCATGGCAGTGCCATCTCCTGGCCCCAGCACCACCTGGTAGAGCTCACCTATCTTGGCATCAGGAGGCTTTGCTGTGCCAATGCCAGGGTCCTGCAGGGATTCACAAGAAGTGTCCTTTCTTCCCATGAGCCAAGTGAGATGTTCTATTGAGCACAGCCAGAAGGGAACACAGCACCATTCCCCACGGAATTTACCCAGTGCCCAATTCCCTCTTCAGCCTGAGGAACCCAGGCTCATGTCTCTGGACACTTGTGAATGCCCTGAGCCCTGGACTCTGGAGCACTCTGAGGGGGCTCTCATCCTGTCTTTCTGAGCAGTTCCCCTTTCTCTGAAGCCCGTTCATGCTGCCTGTGCCAGCAGAAAGGCCGGGTACAGGTGGCTGTGGGTCCTGTTGTCTGCTGCATGGACAAACCCCTGAGACCTCCAGCCCAAGCCCACATTCCCCCAGGCAGTAATCCCAGGTGGTTTGTGCCATCAGCTGCACTGGATGCAGGGTTGAAGGTGGAAGTAACCAGCATGGTCAGGGCACCTGCTGATCCTGCTCCCAGGATCAGACTCTGCCATGGACTGTGCCCTCCCTGTCAGGATTTACTGGCTTATAGATGCAAGCAAGCTCTGCCATCAGTAAGAGTATATTCCAACAGGAGTAGTATGAATAAAGTATATTTTCTGCTTACCAGAGTTGAAAAAGTTCAGCACAATATGTCCATCTTCAGCCTTAGTAGCGGTGGGGGTTTCACTGAGGATGCTTGGTTGTCTTCCAGTTGTTATTTTCCCTGCCCTGGGGCTGGACAGTTTCCACACTGGCAGCTCTTAAGAACAGGGCACCAGAATGGGAGAAACTGTAGCATGACTGCAGAGTCACCAGAAGAGAGGAAATGTGTGTCATCACTAAAGGAAATGAGAAATAAAATAAGCTGTAGAGGAAAGACAATTAGCCACAGTGAAGGTCTGCCAAGTCCTTAAGGCATTTTCCTCAGAGTATCTCTGCTTCTGGTAATCCTGAAAAAAGGCAAAACTGGGGTTTTCCTCTAAAGGCAGAATAGGAATCCATTCTGTGTCCCCAGCTAGATTTGGGGTTAGACAACTTTTTGAGCATCTTCCTCCCAAAGAGATGAATGGCAGAAGAGCTTCCATTTAATAACTTTCAGAAAATGAAGAGACAGGAAACTCATATATGGACAAACTCATTTCTGAGCAGTCTCCTTCACACTTGTGTTGGAACTAATTCAGAGATTCCACCATCTCAAGTCTCCCTTTATGTCAGGGATGTTCAGCAGATAGAGACACCACAGCAGAGCAGATTGTTACCTGTCCCATAGACCATCACATCATGGCCACTGTTGCCTGTGGCAGCCTGAAGCTCACTCAGCATGGTAATGCTGGTGGTGGAGTGCTCAGGGACACCACTGACAAGCAAAGCTGCACACAGGTCCCAGCCTAGCTGTAAATCCCAGACTGCAGCTCTCCTGGCAGTGATCAACCTGCCCTCCATGCCTTCCTCTGCTCTTGCTCTGCACGCAGCACAGATGTGAGCTTAGAGCAAAACCCTCTCACCTGGCACCTACAGGAACCAGGTCCCTGAGTCTGGTGCTTGGGATCTCTGGGAAACACACTGGAACAGTCACAGAGTCCATCAGCAGGACAAAGGGGTGTCTGAGCCTGCCACCAGGCTGCTGAGCAATGACAGGATCCCCAGCAGAAGAGCCCAGTCTGTGCTGGAGTTCCTCTGGGAAGGCTGGGAAAAGCTCTCCTGGCTCTTGTCAGGAAATGCCCTCTATGGCAAACATTCCATAGAAGGTCCTGGCCGTGTCCATGCTGTGGGGGCACCAGAGACCCCCATGGTGTGGCTTCATGTCCTGGGAGCCACAGGGACAGACTGAGGGTTGTGTGCCCTGGGCTTCCCCGCTGAGAACACCAGCTGAACTTCTCCAAGAGCAAGGAGCTGGCACAGCTCCTTTGCCACACTTGTTTTTTGGCTGGTGAGCCCTGGCTCCAAGCTGGAATACGGCAATCTTCTCATCAGTGAGGGAGAACAGGTAGACAGGTGGACAGTGCTGCTCTATGCTGGCTTTTGGCCCACTTGGCCTCAAGAACCCCAAGGGCTCAGCCTGCACCATGCCAGAACCCACTCATCATCTGTGCCCGTGCCTGGATGTCTCCAGCCAGGGGCAGGCAAAGCCCCAGTACCAGTCTGGGCTGCATTGCCTGGATTGTCTCTTCCCTGGCTCTTCTCCAGAGGGTGCAGGTGGCCTTTTCCAGGAGGAAAAGGGGAAACACCTGGCATGCACTGCAGCACAGAGCTCTGAATGTGTGCATCCAGGGGCCAGGCAGTCCCCAGGACCCCAGGTGAGCTCAGCCAGGCTGAGAATGTGCAAGTGCTCTGCAAGCTGCAGGACAATCCATGCTTCTTTGAACCCCACTCAGAGAAACCTCCAAGACAATCAAAAGTCCGTGGACAGCACAACTGGCACTACAGCACAGGGTGGCCAAGGTAGTTGGGAGCCCCCTGAGCAGAGTGGAACCCCAGCAATGTGAGGGAGCCCCGAGGAAATGGCACCACATGGGTGGAAGCCTCAGCAGGGTGGGCTGCAAGGGACAGCCAAGCTCTGTCAGGCCACGTGAGGCTGAGCTGAGGCTCCTGCAGTGATGCTCCAGAACTGTGTTGGGATGGAAGCTGCAGCCTTCTCCTTCCCTCTGCCACCAGAAATCCTCCCTCCTTTCCCCTTCCCATCAGCTGCTGTAAGGATAGAGGAACCTGACCCTTTGTGGGATAAAACAGAGCCCCAGCTCTGCTCTTTAGGCTGCTCCTGGGGGTTTAAACTTAAAACCAAACAAAAGCCAAGAGCGTGCTACAGAGGTTGGCTGACAGCCAGACCAAATCTCTGGGGAGAGCAGCTAGAGATGTGGGGAGGTAGCAACACTCGATAAATCTTGGTTCACTGTCCTGCCACAACCCAGCTCTTAGAGGAAATGAAAGCCCAGGGAGTTTTGGGCTGGGGAGGAACCTTGAGAAGTCTTCACCCTTCCTCTGCTCACCCTGTAGCTTGGCCATTGTGCATTGGCAGGGCTCTCTGGCCCCATGCCCATGGGGCTCCTCCCTTTTACTCCTTTCTCACCTGGGGATCCTCTTTCCCTGCTCTCCTGGCCCTGCTGCCGATTTCTGAGCATGTAACTGTCTCCAATATTAAGGTGCATTTTGCCAGTGGAAACTGGACTCGTTCAGCACTCCTGGAGTCTGCCCTGTACTCTGTTTCCTGCTCTTCCCACCCAGGGAATGCACACACTGGCTGACAGCTCTGATGGCTATGCAAGGCTGAGTTGAGAAAAAAAACAATCTTAAATATGCCTTTACTTTCATCAAGCCAACTTGCAACCCAACAAAAAAATAAATAATCTTCTTTCACTCTGATTTCCATATATGCTCTTAAGGAGCACTGATAATCCTTCAGGTTGTTGTATGTGCTGGATCCCAGAGCAGATGTTCCAAAGTCTGTGGGGATAATCCCACACAGGCTGATTGGTGGGCAGTGGCTATTCCCCAGGAGTCTGGTACCATGCCAGATTAGCCATGGCAAATGCCCAGTGCCTCGTATAAGCCCCATCTGCCTCTGGCTCATGGTTATTTCCTTCTTAGACACAGCCCATTAGCAATACACTCACTTTGGATAACCACATGTAAATTTTGGAGGGATCAGAAACTCTTGGGTTTATAAGCAAATATTCAGAGATTTCTTATCAAGAGCAAGGTACACTGGCTTGGCAGAGAAGAGCCCTCTAAGGAGTGCAAATGGAGGAGCAGCATTTCAGTTGACTGTCAGTGACACAAGCAGCAAATAAGGACAAGATGAAATACCAACATGCAGCTAGTGACAGCACCAGCCACTGGCACACAGATGAGCTTGGTCCCTCCTGGTTCCAATCCCCAGGACACATTCTTGAGTGCCAGGATGGGTCTTTGAAAAACCATGAAATTCTTTTGGACCTGTAGCACACGCTCAGCTGGTGCTCAGTGTTACTGTCTGTGAGTTTGCACTACTCATGTAACACTCCACTAAATTTTATTTTGCTTGTTGCAGGAAAGAAATACTAAATAAATAAACTCAGCTTGCCCTGTCATGAGCACAGCCTGTCCCCACCTCACTACCAACTCTACAGGAATGTGCCCTGGAGCTGGACTTGCTCAGCAAGAAAACACAGAAAACACACCAACCAAATGGCCAGGAGCCGCTGCTGGGGCAGTGGCACTCCCTGGGTACCCTCTGAGAGCTGTTGAGGCAGAGCACGGCTTCAGCTGCTGGCTGTGCCACAGGGATTGCCCAGGCTGGCACAGAATGTCACTGCTGGTAGCTGGACAGTCTCACTAGCACTGGGTGAGGCAGGGGAGCAGGGCAGTCTCCAGCTGGTTTTGGTTCCCAAGCCCAGCCCTGCTGCACAGGCAGAGGGGTGAGTTCACCACGTCAGGATTTGTGTGCTACAGCCCCAGGCTGTCACAGCTCTGCTGGAGACAAAAGCCACGTCTAGCCTGAGCTGCCACAGCTGGGACAGTGCCCCTGCTGCTCCCAGACACAGCTGCCACACTGCTGGCCTTCTGCCCCATCTGCCTGCCCAGCCTGGGCAGGGGCTGTGCATGACTGGGATGAGAGACCTGCCCTCCCTGAGAGGCTCCAAGCACTGCCTCCTCTTCCTCACAGGAGGAAGGAGCAGCAGGGCTGCTCACCATGCTTCACAGTATCGAAGTGAAGCCAGGGTGGTTGTCACTCAGGGGTGGAATGGGACCCTGGTGAGAGCAGTTCCCCTCCCCACAGCCCCAAGGCAGCAGCAGCACCCACCTGACTCACACTGTCACCATGCACCTCGTCACCTCGTCCCTGCTTGCTGGGCATGTGGAACAAGGAATGTCTTCCCACACCCACGCTGGGAGGGTGAAGATGTCCCAGAAGCCCTTGGCCCTGTCTGAGACGCCATGGCTCAGAGATCCCTAGGGAACGGGGAGCCAGCCCATGCCCTGAGTTACCCAGACACAGAAAGAGCTTGGGGAGAGAGGTCTGGGAGAGCAAGCAGAAGGAAAAGGAGCATCTTACCTTGGAGTCACAGAGGACCTGCTCCAGCTCAGTCACAGACCCCAGCCCACCAAGTCTGTGCTTCAGTGGAGCAGCAGGGCTGAGCTGAGTGTATGCTCCTGCCTGGGAAGAGACTCTGACAGGAAAGAGGGCGTCATGCTGGCTCCCAGGTGAGTGACTCACTTCCCTCTTGGCATTTGTTACATGCTTAGCCGTGCCCTGGCTGCACCTTGGATCTTGACACCAGTTCCTGTGGTCCTTCCTTGGGCGAGCAGTAGAAGGAACAGTGGCTGAGGCTCCATTGATGGTGAGGGGCTTGTCACACTCCTGTGGCACCTGGTGCCTCACAGGCCAGAGGTGGGACAGCCCTGGAGCAGCTCCAGGTCAGGGGCACTCCCTGCTTGGGCCAGGGGCAGACAAGTGGTCCCAGCTCAGCAAGAGGGGGCCAGTGCCCTCAGCAGATCTGTCCTCTGGGATCCTCATTTCCTTCCAGGTCCTGGGGTCAGGAGGGAGCACAGTGAGTACTTGTTCCAGGGCTTCCATGATAGGTGGAGATTCATTGGCCTAAGTGCCAGGAAGGGCACAGCTCTGCTGTGAAGTCTCCAAATCAGAAAACATCAGCCAGGAAACACCCCAAGCTATGGCAGCTCATTCCTGTACCCCTTCTGCAGCACCATAAACCACCCTTGGTCCTCATGCTCCTTTAGCCTGGGAAGAAAGGGTGGCTGGGCACATGGGGGACCCACTCCTTCCTGCTGCCACTGCCCTGCCCAGGCTCCACATGGGGGTTTCCCCAACATAATCTGTGGCACTGGCATGGCTCAGGTCACAGGCACAACATCCACCTGAGTCACTCATAACGAGAAAGCGTGTGTTTCTGTCTGCTCTCTTTATGGCCCATGGGTTATTTAACAAGGAAGTAGGAAGTGTTCTTGGGGTTTCCTTGTTAGTAAGAATTCACTCTTATTTTGGCAGGAAAGGAAGTGTGAAGCTTTTAAGACAGTCCTGAAGAGCAAGACAATCACAACCCATAGGTGCACAAAGGAACTGGCTGGCTGTGTGCCCTGGAGCTCCCCAGACACCCAGCTGCAGAGCTGCAGCAAACATCCCAACTTCCCAACCAAACAACCAAGCTGCACCCACTGAACAATGGCTTTTGCCAGCACAGACAGTTGTCTCTGCTCTTTGCCAGCAGACAGCCAGGCTGTGGATTAAGGCAGCCAGGCCCTGCCAGGAGCACAGCCAAAGAATGAGAACAGTTAATGTCCCTTCTGCATCAGGCTGGTGCCACTGCACTTGGAACAGCTTGGACAGCTTAAATGGGATGTGGAGAACTGAAAAGGCAGAAAGCTGGCACCACAGTCTGAGCTTGGGATACAGGCTCATGCTGAAGAGCAGCAGCATCTCAGTGCCAGCACTCCATTCACACCCTTGCTATTGCATTTTTTAATAATTCCAAGAAAAAAACTCCAGTAATTTGGGTAAAAATTTATTTTACATACAGACCATTGCAGCTTAACTATTAATCAAGAGAAGTTATTTTCCTTTATAGGAAGTGACCAGCTGGTCTGAGATTAACAGAAGTCTAAGCCTGAGAGCTGGGATTTTAGTTTGGAAATCAGATATTGGGGTAGGCTCTTTCCAAGCACCACTCAATGCAGTGAGGAGCTGCAGGATTTCACTGCAGGCCAGCTGCACCGCACAGTGCTGGAAGCACACTCCCAGAGTCAGTCCAGATCTCTCCTAAGCTGAACTTGCTGAGAAAGATGGTGCCTGAAAGGAAGGGTTTGGATGCATTTCCAATATTTTGTTCAGCTCTCAAACTAGAAACAGAAGTGGTGAAACAGCACAGTCTCTGTGAAGTACAAAACATCGAGTTACAGGGCAGCAGACACACGGGACAGCAGGGTTGGCGGGGACTCTCCTAAGCCAAGTGCTCTATGTGGAGTGGGGCCCTGGCCGGAGTCATTCTCTGGCCCTATTTCAAACAGACAGAGTACAAAAAATACTTTGACTGATAATTAACTGTACTGGAAACAAACAGTCTACTAAAAAGCAAATCTTACTCTAGGTGCCAATGAGTCCTTAAAAGCAGAGAGGGACTGAGGAGCTGCACTGGGCAGTGCTTCCAGGATCATTCACGTTGCTCCATTTTTACTTTGGGAGGTCTCAGGAAGGTCCTGTTTTTCTTTTCTTTCTTCCCCTTTGTATTTGCCTGGAAATTTCTCCAGCTGTCCACACGACCATCCCGACTTTCCTGGGAACAACAGGGAGGAAGTGGAGAGTTAACAAGTGCAAAAGCCAAAGCACAGGTTGTACATATCAGTTTCAGGAGATCAGCAGCAATTTGCCCTCATCCAGCATGCAGCCCCTGAGAGCCAGGACACAAAGACACTGGGAAGAGCCAGAGCAACACAGTGCACTGCAACTACAAGTGAGCTTACACACACCAGTATAAGCACTGTGCTGGATTCTTGTTTCAGGAACCACCAGATTGGGTTGGGCAGTACTTGCTCTCTACAGAATCCTCAAAGGAAACAAGAAACCTCCCAAATGAATGTTCCTTATCTGTCAGCCCAGAATGTGCCATGTCCTTTCTCCTGGTGCTGCAGACTGGAGGCAGGGAGAACAGAGCAGGGAAATGTACTGTTGCCTTCTCTCATGCTTCTTGCCCAAAGTCTCATCACATTGACACAATGAGAAAAAATATCTCTGGTGCACTTCCCTGATCTCTCTGCCCTATCTGCTGAGCAGCAGAAACCTTTCCTGAGAAGATAAAAAGCCCAAAACAGAAACCAAACCAAAAAGAGCAAAACCCAAAAAAAACCCCCTAAACCCCCATATCTCCCCACAAACCCAACCTATGATCTCTACAGGCTGAAGATTTCACAGCAGGACAGAACAAGTCCCGGAATGATCCACAGCATGTAATCCATCCACTCCAGGCCCATCTCTGCAATCCCAGAGCTGCAGATGGGCCCTGGCTACAGCAGCTGTCTCCTTCCCTGCCCCCTTTCCCATGGCAGGATGGGAGAAAGCCCAATGTTCCAGCAGGGATCTGGATGCTGGGGCAACCAGACTGCAAAGTACCACCAACAGTCCACACACACACTTCCCAGAGTAAGTTTTAGTGGTCACCAGTGACCTGGGCTAAGCAGCAATTCTGTTTTGCAACTAAAGACAAGAATGAACTGCTGACAGAGATGAAAAATAGTATATCTCAATTTACCAGATCTGTTTCTGCATAGGTGATACCAAAGCCCTATTGATGGGCTCTCCACACACATGAACAAAATCCAGGCAGATCTGTTAAATTATCTTACAGACTTGCATACAAAAGGTGTCTCATCTCTCTAGAGGCGTCCCCTACAACATGGATAAGTATTGCTGAGGCCTGTTCTGTAAGTTAAACTGCTAAATACCTCAAAGTTCTTCTGCCATTCTCGTTCTCGCTTAGCTTTCTCTTGCGCTTCAATTTCCTCTTCCCTCTGCCGCTTCCTGGAATGGAAGCCACAAAAGTTACAAATCCACAAGCAGCTACTTTAAAACCAAGACAATACTTTCAAAACATCTTGGATATCTCTTCTAATTTTTTTGGCAGATTACAGAGGAGATAAATACGCACACCTAAGATAGCACAGCAAACAGAATTTGGTTTCAAATTTGGTCAAGCAGTGAGCAGAGAAGATGGTTTGGCCCCACTGACAGGAGGTGTACAATTAAGGAGTTGGCTTCTCTTGCTCAGCAAAGCAAGCTGGACTGCTTTATCCAAGAAGCTGGAGATCACTCTAGTGTTAAGTCTCTACAACTGCTCTTCGAAGGTACATGTTCTGAGAAGTTAATAACCATTTCAGCATGCAAAGTACAAATTACACTTTTAAATTCCCGCTTTTCACCTGTAATCAAAAGCAATGTCCTGCAGCCATCATCCCACAGAACCCTGCTGCAGGAAGTGTATTCACAGTAACCACTCAGGCATCATGATCAAAACACTTAAAATAGTTCAGGATCACACATGCCACAAGGTATTTCTGGCACTTAAATAAAATTAAAAATCAATCCTTTGCAAGTTAATAGCATGCAGGATTCTGTCACCATTTCACTGCTGTGGCTGGCCTCCATGTGTACACATAAGAGAATTTTATATAAAATATATTGATATCTTCAGCACAGGAGGGCAAATTTCCTGGGTGCTTTTCTCAAGCATAGGGCTCTAAAACCCACAGGCTACCCAGAGAAGTGGCAGAATCTACATGACTGGAAATCAGCTTGACAGGACCCTTGTTAAACTAATCCAAGGCCCTGCTTTCTGCAGGAGGTCAGAGCAGATGATCTTCAGAGGTTCATTCCAATTTAGACTCTTCTAAGACTCTGATCCCTTATCTTTTCTGAGGAAGCATGAGGAGGAAGTAGAGTCTGAACTGCATAAGCAGAATGTCATTTATACCTTTCATGCATTTCTTTTGCTTCTCTTTCTTTCCTCTTAATTTCCAGTTCAGCAAAGAGCTTCATTGTCTGTTTGTATACAGCTTGTTTGAACTGCAAAACAAATCCAGTCTTAAAATAATGCTTATCAACACAGTTAAAGTCAGTTTTACATACAAAAATAAGAATCTAAGAAAAAAGCAAATCATAGGTGTGCCCACATAGCCCCTATCCTGCCCTGACAACAGCAGCAGCACAAAGAAAGGTATAAACCACTGCTGATTAAATTCTGGCACCAGGAATCTGCATATTAACCTCTTATTAGTCTCATTTAAATTTGTATTCATGAAGCTGTGCCTAAATAGAACTGTTCACTTAAACCCTCTTATTCTTGGGTTAAGTCTTGCATTGTTACATTTGACAAAAAAAAGGCAAAATGGTCACAGTTTTAGAGTAATTATCCAGCAGATCTTCTTGATGGGTTGTAAAAATCTAGCATTGGCTTCCCAGTAGGAAATCAGTATGCTTAAACCAATCTTCATTACTAAAGAAGAGCAACAGACTTCTGAAAAATGAAAAATAGGATTGTTATGGGGTTACTGGGGTCATATTGACAGGAAGAAATCACTTTCCAGGAAAAAAAGGGTAATGAGAGTAATGAAACCGATGTTTGGTGATCACCTGTCACTGTTACAGCCTCTCATATTGCTGGACTTCTCCAGTCTAGAACCCAGGTAAGAATTAAGTTATGCCAGCCCTTTTTCATACACGTGGTTTGTTGCAGAACAGCTCATCTGTCCCTCAGTGCTACATGAAACTGCTTTCATTAAAAAGTCACAAACTCATTTTAGCCACGCTGCAGTGAGTGCTACACATGCCTCTGCCAGCAGCAGGATTGCCATGGTTCCAGCAGCCAGAAGACAAGAAATCCAAATCAAAAAAGAGTGCATGATGCACAAGCAATGAAGACTTGCTTTGAGAAAAGAACAGGGCATTTTGATCTATATAATCTCACAATGTATTTACTCTTTACACTACACTAAAGCTATTTTCCACAGTACACAGGCATCACCTGACACACAACACTCTACAGTGACACTCTACTTCTGTACTGGCTTTGAATCTTAATTTCTCAAAACACATTTTGTACTCTCCAGTTTTTCTGAACATAGTACAACTTACAACTTCAGGATCATCCTCCTCTACAGTGGGAGGTTTTCCATCCTTCTTCAGCTGCTTCTTTTTTTCTTTCACCTAAAGATTAAGAACAAAAATAAGAGCCTTAAAAATTTTGTAGGGCTTACATAATTGTATCCAAGTGGCTCTGCACTGCTATTCCAATGTACAGAAAGAGCTGTTCTTGACTGGTGTTTTGTTTTACACCAAACCCTCCTAGGCCCAGACAAGCACATACAAGATTACTATCACATGAACTGCAGTCATTAAAAATACTGTGTTGGATACTATTCCTTCAACATAATCCTTTCTGGTTTCTTGAAAGATATATTCTTATTCAACATACACCATCCAAAGCAGGAAGAAATTTATTTTGCTTCATGATATTTCAGATGACTAAGAAAAAACAGAACATCAAGTGCTCCTTGTGTTTAGAGTATCTGAGTTCTCCTGTATCATCTGCTTCCCCAAGCTTTCTGTGTTTTAATCCACCCATATCACTTTAACTTTTTAGCCAATGCAATCCAAGCTCCTTTTCTTATCTTATAGGTCAATATCCACCAAACTTCCCAGTCTCCTGCTGTCACCACCTATTCTCATCCACATACACATATCTCAACTGCATCATTCATTCACAGACTTGGAAAAAAATATTTAGGTCAGATCATGTGGTCTGACCTGATTATTTCAAGTACTGAATTTCACTGAATTATCTTGCACTGAGTTCAACAGCAGTCCTGGACACAGCAGGCTTGTTTCTGCTGTGAAGAGCTTGGAAACCACCTGCACAGTGCCATTACAAGGTTTGCTCAGTTTAGTGACCTAAACATGAAGCAAGTGTACTAAAAAGCAAAATATGAATGACTGATTACCACTCACCCCCAACTCTGGATTTTCCCACAGAATACTCACAGTGTGTTCCACATATTCTTTTCCTGCCTGTATCACATCCAAGGCTCTCTTCTTTTGCTCCTGATCTAGCAGCAGCTTGTAAGCTTTATCTACAGCTAACAAAAAACATGAATATTAATAGCACCAGCAGTCATGTTCACAAGGCATCACAAGACTGCTGCTTGTTGGTATTACTAATTTGGCTTCTAGAATTTGTAGAGATCATTTGTTTGGCAGTCTGTTTTGTAACTAAATACATTTAGGAAAGTGATAACACAATTAGTGGAATGAGTTTTGGGGTTCAGTAATGGCAAGATACCTTCTGGAGGTGAAAGCATCAGTCCCACCAGCTGTAGTTATGGACGTGAACACCTCACTGTGATGCAAAGCACACACCCAAAACCATCACTCCACTTCTGTCATTTCGCCTTTGAATAAAATCTAATGCACAGATTGAAAAGTTTTTCTTGAACAATCCCAAAAGCCCATGAAGATGTCGGCCCCTGCTGTGACATGACAATGGCATTGTTGCCACCTAGTGCCATCTACTGAAATGCCACCACCTCACAGCTGCTGCTTTTGCCCCAGCTAAAGCACCTCTACAGCAACCCTTCTGTCCCCTCCACCTAATGAACTTCTAAACCAGCACCAGAAAAGCTGCAGCTACTAACCCAAAGAGCCCAGAGAAAGAGTATTACCTTCAAATGCCTTCTGGGCTCTATCTGCATCATCTTGGTTTTTGTCTGGATGCACCAATATTGACAGCTGCAAGAAAAAGGATCTTGCTATCAAGATGATGGTAAAAGATAAGTGTATTTCAGAGATTTTTGAGAGACGGGAAATAGTCTCAGACAGAAAGAATCCAAAGAGATCACATTCCTTTGTGCATGGACAAGCCAGCTGAAAACATGCATAAGTATGTGCCAGTACAAGCCGATGGAACAAACAATCCCTGTAACAAACACACTGTCCAAGAAAAGCTACAGCTTGTGATGAGAGGAACAATTTAACATCCCTCAGCTGCAGTGCCTTGGGCTGATATGAAGCCCTTGGTCATCAAAGATTTGTATCCTTGGTCTTGACAGGAAACAAACACAAGAAGATAATCTTCAACCAGTCTCTCAAGGAGTTCTCCAGCATCCCCAAGGCTGTCCAAATACCAAACCATTAAGAGTGGTCATTTTTCCTTAGGCTGCTTTACTGAAAGTTAAGAAAACTCTTGCCTGTACTCTACCTGGCAGAGACAGGACATGGATCACTACCATCCTGAGGGGAACTTTAACTGGGCTGGAAACCACATCCTCCACATTCCTCTTTCAGAAAGTTATTTCAAACTTTCCCCCATATGGCTTCTTTTTTATATAGACCTTTTATTTTTGCCATTGCTTTACAGAGCAGCAACTAAAACTGCTGAAGTATACAAAATAACCACCTCTGGATCTACAGCTGCCAGCTTGTAGCTCTCAGGAAAAGGTTTGCCTGCAGTCCTGTACAGATTTACTTCGGCCTTTTTTGACCTTTGTTGGCTGTTCCACATTCTACACTTAGATGTTTGATTTCTTCAATGCACAATTACATGCACGTTTTTCATTTCATTACTCTGAGTTCAAAACATCTCCCTGTAGTGTTTTACCAGCCCCAAGTTGAGGGGGTCACACTTTATTGTCTTGCACAAGTGAGAAGTCAGCATCAGACCAAAAAATTATCCTCTCACTTCCCATATACAGGAATAGCCCATATCCTGTGCCACCCAGCATCTTCCTGTCTATAAAACACTCACACCATTAATTCAGGGGGAGGCAGCAGCTCTCCAAATACTGTTTCTTTGCTGTATGCACTGATTAAACTCAAAACTTTGCTTGCAAGCCTGTCAGCAGAGGGAGGCTGGGTAATGTTTCCTGTGTTGCAGACCTGCAGCACCTTTTCAAGGTAACTAAGCCATTAAAAATAACCATGGAAATTCTTAAAGAAGTCTCAAAGAAAATCCGGATAAAAGTCCATATATTTGAAAAAAGTATCTTTTGATCTTCCTTTTGAACTCAAGCTCAAGAGTCTAATTATACATGGCTATATTAGCTTGCAATAGCCCCATCACTCATGGCACAGGCAGAGCAGCCTCTCATGCTTGGACCAGGGACACTGTTGCAGCTCTCCTCTTGTTGATACAAGCATTGTTCTATGCATTTCTGCCAAAAACAGACACCCCTCTAGCCAGGTACAGCTTTACTACCACTTTCCTTGTGTCCACATCCAGCTGCACAATCTTTACAGCACTTCCATTTCCCTTCCACAGACTTAAAAAAGCTGAATACCTGTCGGAATCTTTTCTTTATCTCTTCATCTGTGGCTTCAGGATCCATTTGCAACACCTAAAAGAGACCATGAAAGCAGAGCAAGTTTGATGCTACTCTCTATGTTTCAGGTTCCTGTCATCAAGTTCTAACACTCTCATGAGGAGTGGCTGAAGTCACTTGGTTTGCTCAGCCTGAAGAAGAGGAGGCTGAGGAGAGAACTCATTATATTCAAACCTCCTTCCAAGGGGCAGCTCAGGGGCAGGTACTGATCTCTTCACTCTCATGAACAGTGACAGGACATGAGGAAACTGCATGAAACTAAGTCAGGGGAGGAGGTTTAAGTTGGAGATCAGGGAAAGGTTCTTCCCTCCCCCAGAGGGTGCTGGGCACTGCCCGGGCTCCCCAGGGAATGGGCACGGCCCCGAGGCTGCCAGAGCTCCAGGGATGGACAGGGGGCATTGCTGGGGGGTCTGGGCAGGGACAGGGGCTGGGCTGGATCATCCTTCTGGGTGCCTGTCAACCCAACACACCCTATGATTCTGTAACACTTGCTTCACTGGCACACATACACATACCAGAGAAAGCTTGCCCCAAAACGACACGAATTGTCACCCAGTAAAACAGAAACATTTCACAGTCTTTTAACATTCATGACACTACTTTCAGCAATGCCAGACTCCTCTGGCTATGTCAGTGTCCTTTCTATTCAAATCCTGTGTATACACCTACAATCCATGAATCGGTCTGAGCCTTCCATAGCAACACTCAGTCTGACAGAAACAGAAGCAGACGGTGGTTTGGGGACAACGTCAGGTCACTCAGAATGCTGAACAGGAAACACAGTACTTTACAAGAATTTATTAATTTTATCATTTTGAAAGAAGACAGTAGAATATTACTGTCTGGTTTCCGTAAGTGACACCATTTGTTTATTAAACTTTACAGCAAACTTTAGGAACTCTTTTGTGAATTAATTTACTGAACGTAAGATTTAAGCAACAAGTGATCGGATGTGCACTGGTCTGACACAGACAATCTGTAAATAAAAAACAGTGGCTTTCTTAATTCACTCTTCAAGTAAAGAACTAAGACCTATACAAAACTGAACGTTGTCAAAATGAATCTGCTGACTCATCGGGCTGACCAGCCCTGAACTGGGACTACAAAAAGCACCTGAGGCTTGAAAAAGACAGCAAAGATAACAAAGGAATACACCCAGGGCAAGCCAACTCCAGATGAATACCAGATTGTTTATTTAGTCTCTTCCTCAGGCTTTCCTACTTACTACAACTTTATAACTGACTGCAACTGGAATCAAACACTATAAAGTGCAAGGGGATTAATTATCCATTACCCAATGGTTCCTCACAGACTGCTCGCTTGTGTGACCATTCAGAGACTTTCTCTTACTCTAGCCACCATGCAGGTTCAGTGGGATGAACACAATGAACACCCAAAATAAAAAACTGCCAAGTTGCCACCTCCAGCTACTACCTCCCTGTTTAGAAAGTATCCAGCCAAATCACCAGTCCTATTGCAGGAGGGAATTTGACAATATACAGTTTGTGCTGCCAACAAACACTGAGAAAGACAGAGAGCACATCAACACCATCCTGAGGAATTCTGAAAACCTTCTGCACAGTAATGTGTGCCCAGAGAATTTTTATCTTTCCTTATGTTGTCTTTTACTGGAATAAATACTCAGGAAATCAGGAAGCTCATACACCAATTCAGAAAGGAGAACAGAATGTTCAAACTAACCTCAAAAGGGTTCAAGTTGAAATATGAAGATCCAGGTCGGGTCAGCCGGTCAATTTGGTTTTTTGATGTTAAAACAGAGTCTCGTTTCTCAATCTGCTTTACCTAAAGAGCAACAGAGACCCGTATGAATTGACCATCTCAACACCCTCACCTGTTTATTCCATGCTGTTAGTACACCAGTCATCCTTGTCCTGTACAATTCATAATGTCCCTTACTTACCCCAAGGCTGCAGTTATTTTCTCAAGCACTAGCATCGCATTTTTTAGCCTTTTCTACAGCCTAATAGTATTTTCAGCATCATATTTTAACTATAAAAAATGCAGCAGAACAGTTCTTTCTGTCTCTTCTATGGCCTGCTCCACAGCCGTGCCTTCCCTCCTCCCCACGCACCTCCAGCAGTTCTGTCACTGCGATTCCTTGGAAACCACGGCATTAATAGTTTTAACCTCTTGTTGGCAGTGCAGCCCTTTAAACACGTTAACCGATACTGATGCAAACACACAAGCCCGCTTTACTCCGACCACAGATTATTTCATTCCGTTTTTACCCTTCACAATACTATGCCGGAACAAACCGCGTATTTCTATCTAACGTTCACCTTTATTTAAAGAAACGTGCATCCACCGAACGGGCACAGGCATTGTGCGGGCAGCTCGGGAGACACGCTCGGGCTGTGTCCCCACAGCGGGGCCCAGGCCCCGGCCCCGCGGGGCCACGCGCGCAGGGACCGTGAGCGCACAGCTCCCCCCGGGCTCAGCCCAGCGCAACCAGCGCCCAACGCGGGGTCCCGACCCCGGCCACCAGCAGGGCTGTGGGAGGCCCGGACCGAGCACGAAGCCACCGGCTTTCGTCACTCGCCCACTCCCTGCCCAGCGCCCAGAGCGGCGGCCCCCGACCCCGGCAGAGCCCGGCTCGGCACGGCCCCGGGGCGGCGGCGGGGGCACGGGCGGTACCTCATTGTAGAAGGTCAGGAACGCGTCCTCGGCCGCGCCCGCGCCCGCGCCGGGCCCCGCCGCCGCCGCCATCGCCACCGACACGTGACCGCGGCGTCACCACACGTGACCACGGCGCGCGCCGCAGTGACAAGCCCCGCCCCCCGCGGCGCGCGCGGGCCCGTGGCCCCGCCCCGTGACGTTACAGAGCCCGCCCCCGCGCCGCCGGGGAGGGGGCGGGGCCGCGGCTGCGCAGTCACGGCGGGGCGGGCCCGCCCGGCGGCTCGTCCGGCGCTCCAAGGGCAGGCGGCTATGGCGGCGGTAGCGGTGGCGGCGGCGCGGGGCGGCCTGCGAGGGGCTCTGCTGGTGCAGCAGCAGCGCTGGAGCTCGGGATCGGGCGCCGACCAGGTGGGTGTTCCGAGAGTGTCTCTTATCCCCTTCATCTCTCCGTCCCTTTGTCCTTCCTGCCCTCTGCCCGTCTGTCCCTTTGTCCCTCAGTCCCTCGTATGTCCGTCAGTCCGTCGGCAGTCTGTCGCTTTGTCCCTCTGCCTGTCCGTCTGTCCTTCCGCGCTCACCGCCGTCTCTCCCGCAGCTGGGCGAGCTGGGTAAAGGCGCTGGCAAGGGCGGAGGCGGTGGCGGGTCCATCCGCGAGGCCGGCGGCGCCTTCGGGAAGAAGCAGGCGGCCGAGGAGGAGCGGTACTTCAGGTGAGCGGGGCCGGGGCCTGCGGAACCGCTCCCCACGAGCCCGGGCCAGGGCCCGGCCGCCTCTGCCGCGCCGCTCGGCTGCGGGGCTACACTTGTGCCGTGCTCTCTTGCAGGGAAAAGGAGCGGGAACAGCTCTCTGCCTTACGGAAACACCACGAGGAGGAGATCCACCACCACCAGAAAGAGATTGAGCGTCTGCAGAAAGAAATCGAGCGCCATAAGCATAAGATCAAGCAGCTGAAAGATGACTAAGCTGGTGCTGTTGTTGAATGTGCATGGCCAATACTGATCAGGCTGTAAAACGGCATGAAGACTGTATTTTTTGGTCAACATAATCCAAATCCATACTATTATGTCTACAACAACATCAAATAAACTACTCAGCTTCACATTCTTGCTCAGTAACTGTTCAATGCAAACAAAAACAACCAACCTCACTTCTGGTTTTAAACTTCATTTTCTTTCAAAGTAAAGCTGCACTCTTGAGTAGGCAGGCCTGTGCAGAACTGAGCTTTTTTTTCAGATTTGTATGAAAGAAATGACCATTTGTGCCTAGTGAAATAACTAAAGTTTAAGCTGCAAGAAGAGTTAGGGGAAAATAGTACCTGTGTAGCAATCCATTCGCAAAGAAACTTTGTGTCAAGTAAATTTCTTGGCCTAGAGGGGTGTTTTCTCCACTGAACTAGCAGATGACAAAAAAATACAAGGTTCACTTGTTGCACTTAGTGTTTAGTGTCATAAACAGAAAAATAGTGTTATTATGTTGATGTCACTTATAGTCCTAATTCCTGGAGCAAGACAGCTGAGATCCTGACTTCGATGTGAATGTTCCTTTCTACAATGACTTTAAATGCCAGTAGATTAGATTTTTTTTTTACTGTCTCAACTTCTCTGTTCCATAGCTCAGTCTCTTTCCAAAGAAGGATGGATCCAGACTAATTTTATGCAGTTTCAAATCACTTTTGACATTTTAATGTAGGAAACTCATCATAAAATACACAGTAAGTGATCTGAAACAATGTGCCCTTACTGCAGTAAGCACTGACAAGAAGGGGACTTTTTCTATCAACAGGCAGGTAAGAACAGAGTCTTTCCTTGTGTACCAGCAGTGTCTTGTCTGTAAATCTCCCCAAACAGGCTCACTGTGCAGTGCTGGTGAAGGGTGGTAACAACACTGGAGTGGGTTGGTCCATGCCTGGAACTGAAAGTGGAGGAGGCAGATGATGCCTTTGATGTTGGAATGGTTTACAGGGTGTGACTAGCTGGCTGCAGGTGTCCCAGTTTCTCCTGTGTTTCCTGGTACATCCCCAGCCAGCTGCTCCCTTTGGGCTGCCCTCACTTGGCGAATATTGCAGATAGTGGCACATCTTGTCTGCAGAGTAAATGACACCACTGTCACTGTGCTGCTTTTAAACACTTCTTCAATGAAGATGTCACCCATGTGATCAGCCCTGGAAGAGATGCTGTGGAGTGTCCTGGCCTGGCTATGCTCAGTCTGTGAGAGATGGTGGTGTGGTGAGTTCTGCCAAGGCTGTGTACAGAGCTTCGCTGTGGGCTTTGTTCCTTTTAGTTGTGGTTAATTAATGAAATATGAGTACCTTCCCCACCTCTCTGAACCTGGTGAGATGAACAGAGTCATGAAAAGCAATATACTATCGACCTCTTTGGGTTATACTTATTTAAATATATCATATATAGGTATAGCAAATATACCTATTTAAAAATCCAATTTTTTTACCTTTTTCACAATGTTTTTCCTATTGTATCTGTCAGCTGGGGTTGGCTTCCCCAAAAGCTGCAGAGTCACTAGTGAGAAGTTTGGCAAACAGCTTCAGTGGACTGTGGAGAGCTGACATAAATATTAGGACAACTCTGTATTCAGAAGGGAACAGATGAGGGTTTAAATTCACGTCTCTGGGTTTTACTCTGCATTTTGGTGCACTGACTTTGCCATGTAAGCTCAGCCACAGAGCTTCTGTGCACCTGTAAGGATGTGCTTTGAGATGGGAATGCAGTGATTTGGACCTTTGTGATCAACTGCACCACAGAGAGAGGTGTTACAAACTCTGAAGTCCCTCAGGGGACAAGTGCAAGTCAGTACCTTGCTACACCAACATATGACATGAGCATTTGAATGATTTGCAGCAAGCAGTTTGTCTCCTTCAGTCACCACTTCCAGGGCCCACGGATGGAGAGATGCCAGCTACAGACTGTTGGCTGCAGGATTCCAGAGCAGGAATGCTAGGGAGTAAAACAAGATTATACCTTGGAGCTAGGTGATTGCTGGGGAGTTAAAAAGGCACAAGTTGTCTAGAGACCTTTCCAGGACTCCTCTTCAGTCTGTGTGACCTGGAAGACAGCTTAGTTCTCTTTCTGAAGCTACAAACTTCTGCCATCTGCTTCCAGGCAATTCTGAACCAAAACCCAAAGTTGATATTTGAAACTGGTAAGGCTGCAAGGATAGTGCTGAACTCAGATAACAGCCATAGAGAAGCTAATTGTTCTGGGTTTCCTCAGTCCCTCTGGAATGGCTGATGGCATGACTAGGCCCCTGCTTTGTCCCACAGGCACAGGGGTACACAAAGGAAGGGATTCTTCTCTGCCAGAACTGCTGCATCTTGGTTATTTGCTAATTCTTCAGGGTTGGACTGACCCTGTTCACAACAGCCTGACTTCCCACAGCCACCTACAGAGCAGCTCCATGAAGAGTTTCACTTCTTGAAGCCACTGTTATGTTTCAATGAGATGCTTATCCTTCCTTAGCATCAGATCCTCTGTCTGCAGTGTGCTTCTGAAGATCACAGCCTAACACTGCTTGGTCACTGCAGGAGCAGGAAAATTTCAGCTAAACTGAGTTATTGATTTTTGCTGCAGCAAACAGAAGCTATTTCCCTGTTTGTGCTGCATCCTACACATTCCATCCTGTGATGGAAATTGCCAAGAATCCTTGGCTCAGGGGTGGGGGAAAAATGAAAAGAAAGGAAAGTGTGATCCAAGATCATTACCAAGCTGGTTTTAGTGCAAGGCACCCAGGTAGCCCAGTCTGGTTTCTTTGGGCCTTTTTGTCACACTCAACCTCCCCACTCCAGAGCAGATAAAGGGAAAGAGGCAACACAAAGACAAAGCACATGTGTGTTTTCCTAAAAACCAAGTACTCTGGCACTGTGTGAGACAAAATAAATGTGTATGCACAGGGTAATAACAGTAGCCTGGCCTCTGCAGGCAGAAATTTTCCTGAGCATTTCCCTGCTGTAGAGTTGGTGGAACACACTGGGGGTGCTCAGAAAGTTCCCTATAAATAAAGCTTAAAGATTTTTAAGACAGACCTTTCCCTGAAAGCCTGGGATTTGCCAAACAGGTAAGAGCTGCACACACAGCTCCAGGGAACAAGGTATTTGCTGGAGGGAGGGTGTAACATATTATCTGTAATATGCTGCTATAATGATTGGTCAGGATAAGAAGTCCAGAGCATCAGTAAATATCATATTCCATAAACAATTTAACAGCTCACCTAGAAATTACAGCAGATTCAACTCTGTCATCTTACCAGTGATGTGGAACACACAGGAATTTCAGACCAGAGTAGAAGAGAAGCAACAGACTGATGGGAACATGCTGAACCTCATCAACCTTTGGCGACTGAACACAGAAAATGTCAACAGGTTGAGGAGTAAATATGTAGAGCTGTGAAAAGCTGGATCCCTCCCTTTGCTCTGTCCCCTCACGGGTTTGCTCAGCGTTTCCCCCTGCAGGAGTTGAATGTGCTGAAGGAACAGAGCAGGGCAGCCTTGCCAGAGGCAGGTTCTCCCTCTGTGTGGTCAGGAGCACCAGGAATGTCTTGCCCTCCCAGCTCTCAGCAGCTGAGATTAACTGTCTGCTTGGTTCCAAGTTGATTTTTGTTTTGCCTTGGCCAAGGACTAAATCAGATCTCACATGTACCTGTTCAGCTCCAATCACAGAGCTGTAACTAATCTTATTCTGGGATTTTCTAGCTAAAATTAAAGCTCAGGAAACCTAGCAAAAATTTAAATTTTATCATCTCAGATCATCTAGGGCCTCCTCAGGCACAGCTTGCAGCAGCACTAACCCAACTACCCGCAGCCTACAGCTTGTTCCTGGTTAGAGGTGTCCGAAGTTCAGGTCGTTTAGGCTGAGGCTGTATGTGGAACATGAGATCAAAGAACAAAGCGCTGCAAAGTATGCAGAAGATAGGGTGGTAGTTGCTAGAGATATTCTGGAAACTATTCTCAATTTATTTTACTGCAGAAACATACATACCTCAATATACATTTTGCTCATTAGAGTCATCATGTTCAGTTGGCAGCTGACAGGACGTACGTCATTATACTTCATCATTCACTCCTGGATACTATATTATAAAAAATTTAAGAGCTTTGAGAGACATTTAGTGGTGCTTAATAGCACTACTAAAGATGCTCAGCTCCCTCAATTACTCTCAATATTTGTATTACGAGAACTCCTTTAACTCATCATTCTTAACTCCCAGAAAAATCACTGCAGAGAATTGGGATGGACAAGGCAATGAATGATTACCCCTCCTTCCATCTCCGCACCACAGCAGACCCTACATCCAGCATCAAAGAGTTGGCTGTACTGCAAATCTCAAGAGGGAAGTCACTGAGGCAGTGCCAATTCTACAAAAGAAGGAGCACGTCTACCACCAGACAGGTTCAGCAAGACAGACTGAACACCTCCAGTATCTGCACAACCTTGCCTCCAGCTTCTGCTTTGGGAACATTGGACATCACATACCACTTCTCCACTTTTTCCCACATGTCCCTCATTACGAGTGGTAGAATGTAACACACACGTGATTCACCAAACAGGTACATGCACTCTTCAGCAGAGTAATTTTGGGGTGAAGATACTGGAAGAACATTTTCGCAGAGTACACGAGCTGCTATTTTTCTTTACCAGACTCTAGATGCTCAGTTCACATGACCGTAGGAACACACGCAGGTTGTCTGGGTTTAGTTTGACACAGCTCTCTGGGACTCAGCCTGGCCCAACCCAGCACACATTGACTTCCACGTTATGCAACAGCACGACAAGCACGTGAAGGCCGCACGACACCATCGGTGCCAACAGGCTGATTTCTTCCTGACTTAACTATTTATTGTGTCCGGTCTGCACTCATCGAAAGCCTGATCAAGGAAATCTGGTGAGCAGGTAAGTAAGACTTAATCACCGATTAATTACAGATAAGCAGCTGCACAGCCCCGCACGCCAGCGTCCTGAGATGAGCCTGACCCGCAGCTCCCGCAGCAGCAGAGCTTCTCCTCCTTGCCTCGGGCCTGGAGGGCAACGCGGCCAGACTCGGTCTGGGGGCTCACACGAGGCACGGCTCGGAGAGCGCGAGAGGCCGCAGGGCAGGCAGGGCCGGGCCGGGGTCCCGGGCGCAGCGCGGGCGGCAGGGCCCGGGGCAGCTCCGGCCCCGGTTTCGCCCCCTCAGCACAGGCCCCGCCCCGGGCGCACGAGGCGGGGCCGAGCGGAGCAGCCCCGCGCGCTCCCTTTGTTCGGGTCGCGGCAGGCGCTGCCCCTTTAAATGCCCCCAGTCCGGCCCTACCGGCGCGCCGGGTGGAAGGCGCCCCGCGATTGGTTACGGCGCCTCGCTCTCATTGGCCGCCGGGAGGACCGGCGCGTCCCGCCCCTCGCATCTCATTGGCGCCGCTGGCTGCCCGTCTGTAGCGCGGGCTCCTGAGTGGGCGAAGCAGCGGTCCCTGGAAACAGTTCCGGGAAACCCCGCGTGCTGCCGGGGTCGCGCCGCCGTCCATGAGGAGAAGGAGGAGCGCGCGCCATTTGCCGTCGCTGCTTGGGCCCGAGCTGCGCCGCGCCGGCCCCGCTCCGGTGAGTGCCGGGGCCGCCCCGCGGGACAGGGGCGCTCCGCGGCCGCGCCGAGCCGTGCTGCGTGGGCCCCGCGAGGGGACGGGCAGCGCGGGCTGCGGGCAGGCCCGGCGCGGGCGGGGACGGGCCCGGGGCGCTGGCGCGGCGGATCGGAGGGGGGCGGGGGCCATCGCGGGGCTGTTCCGCGGGCAAGGCGGGCGGGCGCGGGCGCGGGAGCGGCGCCGGGGAGGGGCCGGGGGCGGGCCCGGCGGGTGGTGGGGGGGCGGCCCGCTCCGCCCAGCCTTGCGGATCAGGGTTGCATGTGACGGGCAGCCGGGACGCGCCTCTCCCGGGGCTGTGGGTCGGGTCGGGTCCCCGCTCGGTCCCTCCGGGCTCTTAAAGCCGCAGCAGCCCCGGCGGTTGCGGTTGTGCCCGGTCCGCTCTGCCCGCAGGCACAGAAGAACGCTCTCAGCAGCAAATGCGTCGCCGCCGCAGCGCGCCCTTAGATCTTAGGCAGCGCATAATGTGCTAGAGCCGGGAGGGACAGCTGCCCCCACCCGCAGCGCTCGGGTCTGCGCTGCCTCCATTGAGGGAATAGCGCTTGTCAGGCGCCTAAAGGAGAAACTATCCAAAGTTTTGTTGTTAAGATATTTGTTTCTCTTCAATTAACTTTTGTCAAAAGCCTTTACTAAATCTTGAAAAGTTTCGCTTAAATGCATCGTTGTTGCAAATACTTTCGAAATAAGACTTTATTTACTCGGTCTAAGCAGCCTTGTTACCTGTCAGTCTTTGAACATGCTGCTTCAGTACATAAGCTGTGCTGGACTCCTCTTTTTGAAACAGTGTGTTGGGTTCCCTTTCCCATGTTTATGGCTCTAAAGGATCCCACTGCCACTTGGTGCTGCAGAGGACATTAATGCTCATGAAGCTGGTGCTTTGGTTTTTGGATTGGTTAGTGTTTGTTTTTTTGGTTTTTTTGCTTTGAGACTACACTTTTAACACAGTTTTTTGCTTTCGTTTTTTACGTGTAAAAGTAATCTAATGAATTTTGCATCTCACAGTATAAGGTTTTTGTAGTGTTTGCAAACAAGCAATGTCTGCTTGAAAATTTTGCATCTTTGAAATTGTATTTCCCACAAGCTTTACATGTCCTTACCTCCCAGTTTTTCTGTCTAGGTGTTGAAATAATACTCGAGTCTCCTGGTAGCACTCAAGTTCATAGTTTAGTCAAAAATCCCAATACTCCCTGCTTTGTAAGACATCTGCACAATTCTTTGAGGATAAATTCTTCACAACAAAGCTCATTTTTGCTAAAGTGTTGCTTGGAACTGGAGTGCCAGGAGTGTTGTTTAGTACAAGCAGATGAGCTATGAATAGCCAGCTCCAGTGAGAAATGAGCATGGGCAGACTTCATGGTTTAGCTGAGCAAAACATAGGAGCTGTTGGTGCAATCACTGGTTTTTACTGGCACTGATGGGCACCTTGCTAACCTGCTGTGCTAAAGTCATCTCCCAATCATAGTTGTGTGGGTACTGAAGCAGAGGTTTTTTTTCCTCTGTGGGCTGTGCTGGTCTCTTGCTTAGCATTATACTGGAGGTTCTCAGATTTTTCTGAGGGGCTGTGGAGTGAGCAAGGCTGAGCTGGAGAGTTGAGGATGCCAGCTGCATTTTGACTTACAGTAGTGAGAAATCCTGGCTGCTGTGTGAAGGTCTTCAGGCTTTGATGACTTCAAAATAAAGTTTCTTGTAATTCATGCTAAAGAACACTTAGCATATCATAATTAAGCTTTTAAAGTGTGCTTTCTGTGTTTGAATAAGCTAAGGGACAAAAGAAATAGCTAGAATGCCTTCATGTACAGAGTAAAGAGCCTGCCCTTCATGTACAGAAATGTTTCTGAACAAGTGAGGTTTTAATAAAACCCCAGCTTAGTCTTTATATGTGAATTCTTGTTTCCCTCCCACTTGTATGTTTTATATTCCTTGCTTGACAAGAACCTTCTTGAAGTGTGAGACATAATTTTAGGGACTGTACTTGTTTTCTTGTGGTCAATTAAAACAACAAAACCAAACAAATGTCTCCCAAACTTCCTGCAGTGTTATTTTTAACATGGATTAACTTAACTGCTTGGCACAGATAATATATTGGTTAGAAGGAGCAGCAACAGCAGCAAGTGGAATGACTTTGGTGCAGTTTTTATGTATGCTGTACTTGGCTTCCTGTGCACCTGAGCTAAATGAGTTCCATTCCTGCATGAAACTTAAATTTTCAGCAGCAAAACCAGTATTGGTGTATAATTACTGTGAAGTTCATTATGGTAGTTTTAGGTATTGTCCTTTTGCCAGAAATTTTCTGTTCCTTCTCAATTAAGCTGTCCCTAAGCATGTTTTGAGTTAACTAGACTGAATTTATAATTAATTGGATGGAGTTATACTTAGATAGTCTGTAGGTGGCAACCTCTGTTAGAGGCATGGTAGAAGATACAGGGAATAGTAACATCATGGCTGTTTCAGCAGTGATTGTCAGAGTAACGATGTGATCAGGCATCTCTTTTCAAGATGCCATGTATTGTCAGGACCACACCTCTATTAGTTTCTCTATTTTCCAGAAAAATAACAAATTGAGCTGTTTGAGTTATGAAACACTGGCACCTTCTGTAGTTTTAACTTCCTACTTGTCATAAGAGAGCTTTAAAAAGGGGCTAGTAACTCTGTAAATTCCACTTGAGATGCAGGAATTTTGGATGAAGGATAGTGAACAGCTAAAAACATGCTTTTTATCATGAAGTATATACAGTCTTCAGAAAAGTATTGTTTGCAACAGCAGTGTGAAACTTGAAACAAGAGCCTTCCCAGTATGCAGTTAGGAGGTGATGAGGGTAGGTGACATCTTGGGCACCAGTGAGAATCCTCCTTGCCTGTGTAAAATTGTCCCCAGTGTCTGTTTATTACTTCTGCTCATTTGGTAAGCATGGTTTTGTGTATACTGTTCTAAATTCATCCATTTCTGCATGTTTTAAAAGCAAATACATATCCCACATGTACTTATATACATAATTCTTTACTTAATCCAGCCTTGAAGTTTTTTTGATTCAACCAGTCTCCCTCTTTTCTAGATATTTTAGTATCTTATTTAATGCAGATGAAGTACTGAGTGTGTGCAGGTGCTTTTCTGCATGGCCTGGCCTGTCACAGGCTGAGTCACATGGACACACTGTGCATACAAACAGACCTAGCACTCCCCTCTAACATGCTTTTCATATTTTTTAGAGCAGAATAAAAATGTTAAAGTAATTATTGCGTACTTTACTTACTAGATAAAATTCAGTTAAAAATATTTTTCTAGCTCCAACTGACTGATGTTACCTAGAGGAAGAGCCAAGCAGTGTTTTTCAGCTGTGACTTTCACCCACATATCTCTGCTGAACTCAGAGGGAAGAATCAGTGTTACCAGAGATGCAGTTTTGCTTGTTGGTAATTGTGGAAGAAAGTCAATTCCATTTCAGATTTCAGGCCAAGCTTGCCAAGCCATTAGGGGATCTATTGCTGTATCTGTGAGAAGAAATATGTCTTCTGGATGCTCTTGGTACCTGAATATTTTGGCAGCTGTGTGACTTCAGAATTTTCTACAGTACAATTTCTTTAGGAAAACCTTTGAAATGAAGTTTGTGTGACAGGAAATAGCTAAAATTTGAACACCCAAACGGAATATGCATTGCACTTGACTTTAGTTCTTCATGAAGATGCTAATTCTTAAGCAAAAATAAGCAATACAGCCAGTGAATTACATAGCTGAGTATTGATTTAAGTTGCCTAAAAGCCTGCTTTTAAAAGCCTTGGAGCTGTGATGCTGTGTAGTAATCTGATTCTTAGAGTTGGATGCTGCTCCCCACTCTGTGCATGCTCGTGGTGAAGGCTGATACCTTTTTGTGCTCTGAATTTTGCCTGTCAGAAGTTTGAGTCACTGTCCTCCAGGGGTGATGTTTCCACCAGGGCACAGCATCGCTTGTATAAGTTCTGTTCACTTACAGGCAACGCTGAAAAAAGTGTTTTAAACTTTTAGTATGTGACACTTGGAAGCTACTCTGGTTTAACAAAAACTGCCCTTGAGTGTCACCATAAGCCCTGTAGTTCAGAAGGTTCTAGTAAGTGCTTCAAGTAAATTTTCTGGATTTATGGTTTGCTGTAGCCTCTCAGTTCATGGTGGTTATTTTTTTCCTTACAGAGAAGACAGTATACGTGTAATTAAATTATTTTATAAGACAGTAGAAAGGTAAACACAAAAGTGCCTTTCTTTTAATATCTTTTTTGTGTGTCTCAGCTTGGGAGATTTTGAGAAGACTGGTTGAGAATGATTCTGTACCCAAAGCATTTTTGGAGTAATTAAACCCCCTCTGCCCTGCACTGTTTCAAATTTGAGCTCTTGCTGAGGCTGTCTAGCAAGCAGACATGTAGCTGAGTTTTGCCTTTTGTGATGTTCATAACCCACAGAAAATTCATGTTCATTAGGGTTTTGATAGTTAATACCTGTAAGGATAGGGAAGCATCATTTTAGCTTCAGGTAGCAGCTTTTTTTTTTTTTTTTTTCCTACTGTAAATAGGTTGTAGTTGCTTTTAAGTAAACTGAATTGGTTAGAAAGTAATTTCTCATTGTCAAGTAACAGAATGTGTGTGTATATATATATGCCATGTAGCTATGGAAAACTTCCTTTCTTTTCCACACTACTGGCTTAAAGAAGTGGCATCTGACAGAAACAGTGAGGCTGCTTTGTATGTCTCTAAAATTACCCTTCAAGATAAGGCAGCTTTCATAAAATCATTACTGTCTGAAGAAAAATGATTTGGTTTTTTTTTTTCTTCCCTTGCTCTAGCTTGCAAATCCTCATAGGATTTCTTCCAACCAGCTCATGAGCTGTAGTCTGGAAAGGTTGGGTGTTCAGTGGACTGTTAGAGGTGTGCTTGTGCTTGGAGACCTGTTTTGCAGCGTAGTGAATAGCTTGAGGCCTCAGCATGTTTTAAAAAACCTGTTCTTGAATCATCTTCATACCTGTATTCCAGTACTGAATTGCATTGCTCCAACCATGCTGCATTGTCTACCTGGTTATCATTTCACTGCTGCTCATCAACTTCTGCCCTGTCAATTAAAGCCTCAGGCTTGTTTCATTTCTGAACCTAACAGCTGATCATCCTTATGTTCTCTGCCGGGTAGTTGAACTGTCTCTTGGCAGCCTTTTTTATTTGAAAGCACTGAATATCAGCTGGCTGGCTAATTGGGAAATTGAAACAGTCTTTAATGAATTGGGCAAAGCCCACTGGAATTGTGTGAGAAGAGAGTTGTGCATTTTTCGGTGCACGTGTTTGGAATCAGATTGTTAATTCTGAAAGCAAGTACTTTTATTAACATAAAGATCTGAAGATGCTGCAGTCATGCCTTCCTTTTAAACCAATAAGGTATATAGTATTGAAATAGTAGCTGTGATTTGTACAGCTCCTATTTGAGGGAAACTGAAAGCATGGAAACTGTTCATTGCAGCCTCAAATGACAATGTCCATCAAAGTGCAATTTTTCTCTTTCTGTCCTTGAGTTCTGACAGCGTCGTGAGAAAGCGTGTGGCTAGCCTTGTGCAGCATGTTGGCTTTGAAGGAAGACATGGCAACAAGCCAAGCAAGTGGAAATAAGTATTAACAAGAAACAAGTATTAACATTTTTATACCTTAAGCTGCTCTGCAGGGTTATGTGTTCACTACATTTTAAAGGATTGTTTTAAAAGTAGCGGAATGGGAAATGGAAATAGCACTAGATCTTCTGAGTCTTTGCTGAAGGATGTTACTGCCATGTCCCCAAACATTCTAGCTGCTATGGTAACCAGCTAATGACAATCAGTAGATGGAGTTTAGACATTGTTATGTACATGAAGTACATTTTTAAAAAGTTATGTAAATTCTTCCATGTACATTTTCCACAGTATTAAGGGTTGTACTTTCTTTTGAAACTTAGATCAGCTGCATCCAAACAGTATTAAATAAAACTTGATACAGGTGATTTTGCAGCATGTATACAAATTAGTTTAGATAAATCATGCATTGTCCTACAAACTAGTTATTTCTGGCTTATTGTAATATAGCTCCTGAATTTTTTCCAGCAGCATAATAAAATGGCTAATCAGGTGAATGGTAATGCGGTACAGTTAAAAGAAGAGGAAGAACCAATGGATACTTCCAGTGTAACTCACACAGAACACTACAAGACACTGATAGAGGCAGGCCTCCCACAGAAGGTGGCAGAGAGACTTGATGAAATATTTCAGACAGGTATAATATGCATTTCTTGTTTCTGATTGGTTATGAAAGTGAGGGCATACCATTTTCAAATTTTTATAGATTAAGATTTAAAAATTCATTGTTTTTGATCTGTGTAGCTCTGAATGTTTTGCTACTTTGATTTCCCTAAAGGCAAATTTGGTTTGACATTGACTAATTACTTGACACATCCTTGGAGTTGTATGTGATACCTTAGTTGCTTTAGGGCACAGAGCACTAGTTTCTTACACATCAAATGAAGATGTATGTTTCCACATACTAAACTGTACATTTTTTTTTTTCTTCAGTCCGAATCATCATTTTGCTTTTTCTTTTCTACTGTCACAGTGATTCTAAAACACTCAAAGGCTGGATAGGTGACTTAGTGAGGGAAGCAACTAGCTTGTCTTGCCTGGGACTACATTTGAATTGAGTCTGCCTGTGGATTTTTTGTTCTCTCTAGTTCTGAGTGGACAGTTTAATCCATGTTGGTTATTACACTGAAATGTTCAGCCTGACACTAACAAAGTTGAGGACTAAGCTATCTAGCAACTCCAGTAACACTTTGCTGGTAGCAAGTGGTCTCTGCAATTTCTAAAGAGGTTTCTTTATATACAGAGGTTTTCCTATTTTGTTTTAAAACCACCCTATTTTATCTTACAGACTGAGGCTTTCTTTTCCTTTTTAGAGTGTGTTCTGTGAACAGATTTACAAGAAGCAGTAGAACTGCTCTATGTGCTTATCTTGAATGCCTGGGTGGCTGTTTTTGTTGAAAAGAGTTAAAATTACACTGATCTAGTGAAGGCAGTTCAAAACCAAGACCTTACCAATCCTCAGTGTGAAACTGGCTCCTGTTGGTGATGTCTTTTGGAAGTCATTCACAGTGAGCTTTCTTCAAGCCTTGACCAGCTTTTATTGGCTACAGAGATGCACTTTCCAACTGTGGGTCATGATGATGTGCACTTGATGGTCTGAGAGAAGGTGTAAATAAACAGAGGAACTCGTGGGGTTCTGACATGTGCTGCAGTTAGGTTGTGTTGTGAGGAGTTCTTAAGGAGTTTAAAAGCTTTTCAGCCCAGAACCTGACTACCAAGTATAATTCCACTGCAGGAGAAACCTGAAGACATTTATTTACACTTCATTAATGCCACTGAAGGTGTTTGCATTGTGGAGGGGTTTATCAGTGAAGCAAACTGCTTTTGACACTTGAGCCAAATTTGGGGGTGAATTCAGCGATTTTTTAATCTGCTGAAGTCTTCTGTGAAAGATACAGGTGCCTTCCAATATGCAGGATCACTTCTGAAATGTAGTCCTTGGGCTTGGCACTACTGTGCATTTTGCAAATCAAGTAGCAGTGGAATAATCTCTGTATTTTGGAGATCAAGCTGTTGCAAAGTGTGTGGAGTTTGTAGTATTTGTCCTAAATTTGGATGGTTTTTTTTATGTGTAAATCTCAGTCTATATGTCTTGACTCCACAACTGATGCAAGTGCAAAAGGGAAAAAAAACCTGAAACAACCTTTTAAAGCTCCTTAAAAAGAAAATGCTTCAGAATTGGTCCAGTGTTTCTTGGGGGAGTCTGTACCTGTAAAATTAACATTATCTTTTTTGGGTACATAGTGGGGCTCAAAGTAATGCCTTTTTGAATTCTGCCTCTTGGAACTGCATAGAGCAACAAAATGAGTTTAAGAAACCCCAAACACTGTTTAAGATACACATGAGGTCCACTGACTCCTGCTTTATTGAAGCTGGAGGAAAGAGTGAACAAATCATTTTTGCTTCCTAATATTTTGTGGGGTAGAGCTTCCTAGGTATTTGATCATCAGTTGGGTAGCTCCTTTTTCCCATACAATAGGATACTTGTAATGTTCACCTGTCAGTTTACTCTAGAACAGCTCAACTCAAGAGAAGGAAGTGTGGAACTTAAAATGAGGGATAAACAAACAAAATTCAAATTATTAAAAGTGAGCCAGAGTTCATTGTTTCAGACCATGGTGTGCAGTACTGCTTTTATTGCAGATTGCATTCCTGAATGCTAGAAAACTGTTACACATGGGATATAATCTTGCACATCAGTTAGTGTTTAGGTATATACATTTTAATTTAACTTTTTCATTGTACTCATATTCTTTCATATACTTGTGTAGGAATATATAATTAAATGTATAATTCTGTTGCTATGGAATGTATCTTTTTGGCTTTAAAAGCAAACTGCATAGTTCTTAGTTTGTATGAAATTCAATAGAAATCTGTAACTTCTTTATCTTTAACTTTTAGGGTTGGTAGCTTATGTCGATCTTGATGAAAGAGCAATTGATGCTCTTAGGGAATTTAATGAAGAAGGAGCCCTCTCTGTATTACAGCAATTTAAAGAAAGTGACCTGTCGCATGTACAGGTAAGGTGAGAGCCCCAGGAGTGTGAGCACATAAGTGTAAATAGTGTTCTGGCACTACTGACAGGAGAGCTGTAACTTAGAAATTCACTGATGCTGCTGTATTATATTTCAAACCCAAATAACATGTCTGTTTAAAATTGCCTTAAATGTATTTGAGCACTAAGCAAAAGCTCCCAGATAATAAAAATATGTGTGCAATTGAGAAAATAGGTTAAAATGCTGTATGGAATCTGATGCCTTTTTCAATCTGACAAGTTTGTTCAATTAATTATTGTATTTTCCTGAAGGATTCTTTTGACATTTGATTTATTGCATTGACTTGAAGTAGTGACTTCATGGTATGGAGTGTAAGATTCGGTGGATTCCCAGGGCATGTCATACACACAATTGAGTTGTTTTGTAAATTGTATCTGCAGAACAAAAGTGCATTTTTATGTGGAGTTATGAAGACCTACAGGCAAAGAGAGAAACAAGGCAGCAAAGTACAGGAATCAACGAAGGGACCAGATGAAGCAAAGATTAAGGTAACACTTAGAGATACTGGTTATTCTGTACTAGCTGATCTATTACTTGTACATAGGCTGAAAGTGAACTTAAATCACATCAATACCACCTGGAAAAATGTATTCACACTTGGCTTTAAAGGTGTATGCATGAGAGAGATGCTAGAGAGAAGGGTTGTTGGGAATGCGGCTCTTTCTGATCGCACAGTTGCCAAAATTTAAGCTCTATAAGAACATTGATATCTGTTTAGGAATTGTCTGAGTTTTCTGTTGTTCTGCATTTCCTGGGGTGCTACATATAAAATGGAAAATAAGGGAAAAGACAAACAAGTTCTTTCCAGTGACCATGTAATATAAAACAAACACTGCTGTTCATGATAGCTTTACAAACCCACAAAACCACAGGATTTGTAGGTTCTATCTCTTATACCTTATCAGGTGTGGCAAGGTGCAGATAAAAATTGCTTATCTTAGAATTGCTTATCTTTTTTTGTTCTGTATATTTTAACCCACTGCCCTCTCTCCTGTAAATAGTCTGACTTTTTTTCTTTTTTCTTTTCAGGCTTTGCTAGAGCGGACTGGTTACACTTTGGATGTAACTACAGGACAGAGGAAATATGGGGGTCCTCCTCCAGATACTGTATATTCTGGTGTTCAGCCTGGCATTGGAACAGAGGTTGGTATATACAGACTAATCTGATAATTGCTTTGCAAACTCATAAATAGAAAATATTTGAAAATAAACTAGATTACAAGTTTAATGTATTGTAGAGGAAGATAATCTTCTTTGTGTGTCTTAATCAGTCTTTCTTACTCCTCAGTATTCCACAAAAGACAGGAGGGTAGGTTAAAGTGGAGAAAAAAGAGGTGGAATATACTAAGAAAGGCTATGCAAAATTTCTTAAAATTAAACCATCAGACTTCATGTTTCACCCTAAAGTTTATAGTTCGTTGCATGAATAGGTAAACATGTGACTTCAAGATATTTGATGCTGTTTACAAGAAATGGAATTTAAGCAACACTAGCTTGGTTTCATGCAATGTGCTAAAAATAAAAAAGACTTGGGTGTTGTATGAAGTACTCACATAAAAATTTTGAAGGGGACAGCTGAGATTAGTAATAATTAAGGGTTTGTTTATTTGCTTTTGTTTCAATCTAAAAGAAATCCTTGATGATTGCATGGACCAATATAATGAAACTAGCACAACTACTATACTGGAAAGAGGCCTTGTAGCTTCAGGGTTTTGTTTGGTTTTTTGGTTTTTTTCCCCTATTTCTGCACTTAGAAAGGTGGCTTAGAGGTTGTTTACCAACTGAGTGATGTTGCCAGGGTGATTATGTGATGTATAAAGTCATTTAATTGCACCATGTCTCACTGATGTAAAGAAGCATCTCTTTACCAAGATGGTGGTCAGACACTGAACAGGCTTCCTTGAGAGCTGGTGGGTGCCTCAGGTTTGCCAGGGTTTAGGAGCATGTGGACAGTGCTTTTAATAACATGATTTACCTTTTAGTCAGCCCTGAAGTGGGCAGGCCATTGGGCTGGCTGATCATTGCAGGTCCCTTGCTGCAGTGAACTCCTCTCATGACTGCAAGTCCTTGGCTGCTGCTCTTAAATATATTGTGCAGTGGTGGTTTGGCTTTTTAGGAGTTCACAGGAAAGCTGTAAATTTAGCTGCACTTTCATACTATGAAGAGTGTGGTTTTTATATTTTTAAGTTTTCTGAAGCTAGAGCAAGTAACTTGTGGAAACTCCCTTAATAGAAATACTTCTGCCTTGAATCAGCATTAGAAGCAAACCTCAGCCAGCTAGTTGTAGAAATGATACGTCTACTAAATGACTGTATTGCTGGCATTTTGTGGGACTTAAGGGCTGATTACTGACTTAGACATGCTGTTTGGTTTGACAGCCTGAAATACTGAACATGTTGCTGAAACTGGTGTATGTTCTCTGGAATGTAGACTTAGGCTGCTGCTGTTGAGCTCTGAGCATAGCAGTTAGTTGAAACAGATCCTGGGATTTGGTGCTAGGCAAGCATGCTTGCACATAAATGATGAGATCACTGTGGGCACTTTCTGCCACAGTGAGGTGGGGAGGTTTGGTTTTTGGTGGTGTTTTTTGTTTCCTTTTTTTCCTTAAGCTTGTGAGTACCACTTCTTGGTTTTTTTCTGACACTTCTGGTTGTATAGTAGTGTATATGCTTCTTTTCCAATATAAGAGATAAAAAAGTTTTTTAAAGTATTCCTTTGGATTGTGACAGTGCAATTTTTGTCTGAAACTTACTTAATTAATATTGAAGCTCTTGTAGCTTGTGTCAGCTCAGACAGATGCATATCTGTCACTCATGTGACAATAATGGCAATTTGGTTCTTGAGAATTCCCAAGTACTGTTACATTTGAAGATGATTACAAAACTTCTTTCCCTGTAAGATGCATCAGGTCTTTCTGCTGTAAATATCTGTACACCAGCTAATTTTTAAAACAAAGTGGAATTCATTGTATGTTAGTTGTAGCTTTAGCTCTCAAGATAGAGATTAATGTCTTGAGAGCTAAAGCTACATTCTCCAGTAAAGCTGAAGTATTAATAACTGTTCTGGCTGCTCAGCATGCTGAACATTAACAGACTGGCACAATGAACACGTGGCTGAAAGGATTAGGTGGGTGAAGCAGTCCTGTGTATTTTTTTAAAGTGGGTGAGCTGTGAGAGCAGTTGGACTTTCTTGGAATGTGATTCTGTAATAAAGACAAAGTTACAGCTGTGCAGAAGATTTTAAAGAAGAAAATAATGGCAGTAGGATTTGTTATATAATATTGAGCGTTCCTTTTACTGGAGGACTTGCTGCTCCACTGTAAGGCACTTTGCTTATAGTGAGGCCACATGATGTTGATACTTGGTATCTGGGGTGTATATTGATGAGAATAAAAACAGTTATTTGGGTGTTTCCTTCTCTCCTTACATTCACTTTGTCCTTTGCATCTGCACACACTGATAACTGCTTATCCTGAGGGGCTTGTGCAGTGCTCCTTTGTTCTGCTTAAAATTTCTAACATCTTTGTTTCTCTGCCTTTTTTTACCCATGTTACACCTGCTGTTCTTTTTAAAGTTAAAAGACAGTTGAAAGAGTTTCAAAGACTGAATTATTTTTTTCCTTCCAAGAGGCTAAGTCTAGTCTGCAAGCAATTATTTGGAAAATTAAGGTTATGATTGAATCTGTGCACTTTCCTAGCAAGCTGTGAGCAAACTTAGGTTTGGTTATAAAAATATTTGAACTGTTTATTTCTTCACATAGCTATTCTTCAAGGTTTTAGTCCCTAGCAGTTTTTGTAATCCATGCTCAACACTGTATACACTCTGTCATACTGCTGTGTGTCTAATAAAGTTCTTTCAGATTTTTCTATAAACCACCAGACTAGATTTGAGAAATTTCTTTCAATTTATAGAGAAGTTTTCCATTCTTTCAGATGCTGAAGCTCTTGCATTTATTGTCAAGAAGATGTCAAGAAGTATCACAGTAAGGATGATTTCTAAAGGGAATGTTCATGTTCCATGAAGGAAAATTAACTTAGAGGTGGTGTTAAATAATTAGAATGAGTCCTTGAACTGAAAGATAATAACTGATGTATGTAACTTCTCAAGCTCTGCTTAGGTCTGTGTGCTCTATGCTGACTGAGGTTTTGTCTTTAAAAGGTCCAAATGAGTTAGAATTAAGTGTTCTAGAAGTAATGACAATGTAAATACCTATTTAGAGGACTGCCTTCAGCTTTCTAGGGAGATGGTGGGGAAACCTTTTGGCTCTGCCATTAAACTTTCACTTAATGTGACAAATAAATTCCTTTCTTTTCTCCACAATAACTAATGTTCAGTCAACATTCACACTGAACTGAGAGAGGCTAAACTTCTAAGGAATGTTCTGGAAACTGAATTTCAGGAATATTTATAACATGAAATCTCTAGAAGTTCTACCATGTTCTGTGTTTTTGAAGTTTCTAGTATTCTCATGAGTTTGTTATTTTGGTGCTTACCAAATATGCATGCTGAGTGTCTTTAGTTTTCAAATTCTGCTGTTTAGTTCTGCTAATTCTGCCTTCTTTGACAAGGCCTTACTGAGAAGGAACGTGTTGACTCATGGCTTTTTTTTTCCTACAAAAAGTGTTTGAAGTTAAAATCAATGTATTTTGATCTTAATGGGTGTTTGTATTACCAAGGAAGAGGTTTTGAGAATTCAGAGGAGAGCTGCAGTGATTAAACAACTGGGAGAGGTCTTACTGGGGAGACCTCAGCTAAAGATATTAACTCCTTAACAAAACTTAACCCAAGTTAGTTGTAAGGAGCAAAACTACAGGTTTGCTTAAGTAAATATTAAACATTCAGTGAGTGGAAGCTGAAACAAGACTACGGTATATATTAAAAATGGAAAACATGCATCAAGCAATTAAAAGAAAATAATTATTATTAAATTATTTTTCCATCTCTGTAACTTTCCAAGGAAGATTAATTTACAGAGTGATTTGAAAATACTGCAACAGCAAGGAAATGTTTGGCCTGCTTTAACATATGCCCCTCTAGATAGTCTGTAAGGTCTTAGTTTTTAAAACTAGGTAAGAACCATTTATCTCTGCAGCAGGGGAAATTCACAGCCTCTTCAATATAAATAACAAACCCAGGTTTTCTGTGTGTAAAACCTTGTACAAGTGGCAGGAGGATTAGAACACTTGGGACATACAATAACATCAGCTGCTGTGAAAGCTGCACTGGTGACTGCAGTGTTTTTGCTCTGCTGGTTTTACTCTGCATTGTTTTTCCTTTCCAAGGAAATTTCAACTGTTAAAAAGAAGCTTGTATTTTTGAAAAAAAAAAAAAAAAAAAAAGCTTTGTTTCAAGTGTCTTCTTCCTTTTTAGGTTTTTGTTGGTAAAATTCCCCGAGACCTTTATGAAGATGAATTGGTACCACTCTTTGAGAAGGCTGGTCCAATTTGGGATCTGCGTCTCATGATGGATCCTCTTTCTGGTCAAAACAGAGGTTATGCTTTCATTACCTTTTGTAGTAAAGATGCAGCACAAGAAGCAGTCAAACTGGTGAGTTAACTCAAAGTAAACAGCAAACATGTGGGTAATTTCTTAAGTAATGAAGTCTTTAAAGCATCCATTGACAGACTCACAATTTTACTTTGTTAAAAATTGCCTCCTGATTTCTTTAGTAAGTACAGATACTTGTAAGACTGTTATCTATTGTACCTTACTGCAGATCAGGTCACAGAGTGATTTAGGCTGTTGATTGTCTTGGCAAACCTTCTCAGTGTTCAGAGCTGTGCAAGGAAAGAGGAAGAGCTCCCAGTATCTTTAATGCCGTGTATTTGCTTACTGATAGCAGCAGTTGACTGACAGCAGAGGAAGCAGTAACCAGTTGCTAGAAAGATCTTTCAAGTCTGAGATAAACAGTAGGTGAATAAATTTATGCCATGCAATTTGTATATGATTGTTCCTGTTACTGTAATTTTTTTGTAGCTTTCCATTCAACAGGACTTCTGGAGTTTGTGGAAATCCTGAGCTTGGCACTGTTCTTCCAAGTGAATGCTGACACAAAAACAGCTGTTCTAGGAATTCTCTTGCAATGTCAATTCAATGTGCTATGTATAAAAGTAGTAGATGATGAATAAAATACCTGATTTTTATGATTTGGGCCTTTTTTATGCATAGCATTGTGGATAAAGCAAATCAATGGCTTTGTTTTTTCAGTGTGACAACTATGAAATCCGTCCTGGAAAGCACCTTGGAGTATGCATCTCCGTGGCAAACAACAGGTTATTTGTTGGGTCAATTCCAAAGAACAAAACTAAGGAAAACATATTGGAAGAGTTTGGTAAAGTCACAGGTAAGACTTAATGAGTCCCAGAAAACCATTTAGTCTCTATTTTGTCGGTCTAGTTGTTTGATGTGTTCATCACTGTGTGTCTAGATGTGTTCAGGTATCATTTAAACTATTATCAAGTTGGATTCCAAGTTTGATTCTGTTAGAAATTTTATATATATGCTATATCTTCAGGTGGAGTGCAAAGGGACTCATGTTTGTTTCAGTGATTGTTAAATGAATGATGTTGTAACTTTACAATTAGATGGAAACAGCTCAAATGAATTCAGACAAACCAGCACACATCAACTCAGAAAAAAATGTTCTGTTACCTGTTTTAGCTTTCTCTTGAAGGCTCTGTATTTGTTACTGGATCTACAGGAGTTTCTGCTATCAACATGGAGAATTTTTTTGGGGAGCCTGAAGCAAATGTATTCCTGAGCAGGGAAGGGGAGGAGGGAATACTAAATTGGTTTAGAGGGAATATTATTAGATAAATACTTAATAACAGACTAATTTTTGTGCCAGTTTTTCAGCATTCTCCACTATGTGCAGCAAGTAGGAAGAAGAGAAGTCAGCTCATCATTGAAAGGGTTCTTCTGCCTTAGATAAGAGTTTGAGTCACTTGCTGTTGTTCCTGTAGGAGAGCTTTAACCTCCTGCTTCTTTTTTAGGATTGCTATTTATAACTACTTCAGGGAAGTGGTGAAAACAGAAGGTGAATATTAATTTAGTTCTCTCTCCTCTTTTTTGGAGAGATGTGCAAGATGTTCCTTCTAAGTTATGCAGGAGACAGGGGAGAGGTCATGTGTTAGTGCTGGCTACCTTTCAAACATGTGAAAATCATTTAAAAAGTATAGAAAACTTAAAACTCTGAGTTGCTGAGGATGGTGCTTTGCAGAGCCTAATTGTGAGGTAAGTTTCTTCTGTAGAATTTCACTTGCTAGGTGACTTCTTTTTGAGTAAATTGGATGGATATCTGCTATTTGTTTTGCTTTTCTTGTGCTCCCACCCCTTTTCAGGTGTAAAATTCAAATTCACTACAAAACACAAGTGAAGGCATTTTAGGGTGTAAACTCTAGATTTTTATTTTAATTTTTTTTTTCCTTTTGAAGCTCAGTACTAAAGATCTGTTTTTCAGAGGGTTTGGTGGATGTAATTTTGTATCATCAACCTGATGATAAAAAGAAGAATCGAGGATTCTGCTTCTTGGAATATGAGGATCACAAGTCAGCAGCACAAGCTCGCCGACGCCTGATGAGTGGGAAAGTAAAAGTCTGGGGAAATGTTGTTACAGTGGAATGGGCTGATCCAGTAGAGGAACCTGATCCAGAAGTCATGGCAAAGGTCAGTGGAAGATTTCACTGGATGCTCTTGAGCTTTGGGAGGAATTGCTTTATGCCAGAGTGACACAGATTTGTTCCAGCTGAGCAAGGCTAGTTTTGAGGCACAAAAAGCAATTAGAGGCATTTTCACAGTGAGCTGTGCAAGTGGCATGTCTGAGCACTGAGGATGAGTTGCTGGTGGAAGATGTTGGAAATGTGCTGTAACTAATTAGTGAAACATCTAAACCAGTCTTGTGCAGGGTTATCCTGCTGGATTGACACATCAGGCTGTGCATTTTCTGCTTTAGGTAGATATTATGTGAAACTGTTTTTCGGAGTGAGATGAAAGTGAAGTTCAGCCTGGGGAATGATGTGCACTTTATCCCAGTGTTTTGGGGTAACTTTCTGCTGTCCTTGAGGTCTGTTTTTAAAATTTTGCTGGGATTTGTAGCATCCCAAAAGCAGAAAATCAAAATTGAATATTCTTCTGGTTATGGAAGGGAACTGTGGAAGGAGAGGAGTTGTAGAAACTTCATGAAGGTAACAACAAGGCACTTTCCTTTTCTTTTTTAACAGATACAGAATTAGTGAAGTTACCCAAAAGAAAGAGTAATATCTTACTAGCTGGTGGTTTCCTTTGAGGTTTGACTTTTAAAGATTACATCTTTGTTCTCATTTTTTCACCAGGTTAAAGTTTTATTTGTAAGAAACTTGGCCACTACTGTGACAGAAGAAATTCTTGAGAAATCCTTTTCTGAATTTGGAAAGCTGGAAAGAGTAAAGAAATTGAAGGATTATGCATTTGTTCATTTTGAGGACAGAGGTGCAGCAGTGAAGGTAGGTTGATTATTCTTTCCTAGCTAAGTTGGTGAGAGCACTTGATTTTGTACAAATGGTTTTAAGAAGTTTCTTTACAGTAAATACCTCGATAAACCAAACCATAGAGCCCATTTAATAAGGTTCCCATTGTGAGAATTTTAATGCTAATAATTTTATTCCTATGATTTCAGTAGCTAGGAGGATGTGAAACTTGAAAGGACAAAACTGTAGCAAGTTAACAAGTAGACTGGAAAAGAGGTGTAGAGCAATGCAGGAGAATCTAGAGGAAAGGAAATAAAAAAAGATCCACCTAGACAATTTTTCTGAGTAAACACTGGCAGAAGGTATCAGTTGTCTCTCAAAGACACTCCAAAAGTATCAAACAGAAAGTGGGGGGTAATTCAAAAATGCTTTGTGGAGGAGAGGAGAATGGTGTTGGCAACTCTTTAAGCATTACCTGTTCTTAACTGTGTGCTCCTGAGGTTTCTTCTCAATGACTCGTTAATTTTGAAGATGATTATTGTAAGCTTCAGAGCTCTCTTTTGTGAGCTGTTGAGAAGGTCATTAATATCTGCTGTCTGTGCTTCAGTGTATTGAATTCTGTAAAAATTACTTCATCTGTTTTTTAAATCAGTGATTCAGGGGGAGAGAAGGAGAGCAGGAAGTGTTTTTGGATATATTGTATGTGTTGTATGTGGCTACATGGACAGTTCAAAGGCTCTGTACTCCATCTTATTAATGATTTTATAGCCATTTAATTGCTCTGGATTTTACTACACATGAGATTAGAATACTCTTGAGGATAGCTTTAGGATGAATATCACATAATTAATGAGGTTGAGGTTGGTTTGGATAGGTTTAGACCATGTCCAAGAGAGGACAGGAAATTGTTGAAACAAGGGGTAAGTCAGCAACACCTTCTCTGGATGTGGTTTTCTGTAGTGTGTGTGTAAACACTCTCCAGCCCCTTCCCGGTACCTGCTAAATGCTCTGTTAGATTTCAACTTGTAGCAGTTGGGAAAAAGACAGATCAAATGCATCACTAATGCTCATCTCAAGCTGGAAATACCACATCTGCCTCATGTGACTGCTTCATGGCCACTAAGTTTGCTATGAACTGCATGAGATAATTTTTTGATTGGGTGTTTCAGCTTTCATTGAGATAGTTATGGTATTTATGTGTTGAGTGCAGGGAACTGGCTCATTGATTCTAGTGCCTACTGATTTTCATATCTTCCTGGAAATCAATTGCCATAATTTCTAATGCTATTGAGGCATGTAACAGTACAGACACAAAGTCTTCATTAATGCAAATATTAAAAAAGTTTAATGCAAAGCAGATAACAGGTGAGGAATTGGAGGTCTAGTCCTAATTGTACTTTGTGTATTAAGTTCTCACTGTGGGTGCATTTGATAGTAAAAAATTGCACATTAACTTTCTGGAGGATTCAGAGTTTGCTTGATGAGATCATCAGGTTTCAGTAATGTGTTTTGGTTTTTTTTTTCTCCTCAAGTATGTGTCCTCAGAACTACTTGATTTTCTCAGTCACTTAACTCACAGCTACCTGGGAACCCCAAATATAACAATTCTTTCTCTTGAAAGCACATGTTCTACCAGGCTTAAAAGTGCAGAGTGTTTATGTCAATGTGAGTAGTGAGAAGTTGTCTCTTTCTGAAAGGTTTCTAGGAGATAGAGGAACACAAACTCGTATTGCTATGTCTGACTTTATAAAAATAATGCTTAATATGTTTTAATCCGCTTTTTAATCTTATGATATAAAGAACATATTTTTTTAAAAATACTGCTTTTTTAAAAATACTGCTTTTCCAAGTAGGACTTGGAAAAGTGATGTGTAACATTCTATTTATATAACACAAAAGCAAAGCATAGCTCAGCCTGGAGCAACCCAGCTGCCTGGTTTCTTGTAGTAAGTTGTAGTTCCTTTTTAAATGGAAAAAAAATTTTTAGTTGTTCTTCTTTTAATTTTTGTACAGGCTATGAATGAAATGAATGGGAAAGAGATAGAAGGGGAAGAAATTGAAATAGTATTAGCAAAGCCACCGGATAAGAAAAGGAAAGAACGCCAGGCTGCCAGACAGGCCTCCCGGAGCACTGCGTGAGTGTCACCCTCGCCCTGTGGGAATGCTGCACAGAGAGGCTGTGCTGGGAACCAGGGGCTGCTTTAGAGGAACCTCAACCACTTAACTCTCCTCCTTGATGCATATTGTTAATCAATGAGGGCAAATGTGTGTTGGAGATAAATAATTCAGTGTTTTTCTCTTCCTAGGTATGAAGACTATTATTACTACCCTCCGCCTCGCATGCCACCTCCTATGAGAGGCCGAGGCCGTGGAGGAAGAGGTGGATATGGCTATCCCCCAGATTACTATGGCTATGAAGATTATTACGATGATTACTATGGCTATGACTATCATGACTACCGTGGTGGCTACGAAGATCCCTATTACGGCTATGATGATGGCTATGCTATAAGAGGAAGAGGAGGAGGAGGAAGGGGTGGGAGAGGTGCCCCTCCACCACCTAGGGGGCGGGGAGCACCACCACCAAGAGGTAGAGCTGGCTACTCACAGAGGGGGGCACCCATGGGACCGCCGAGAGGAGCCAGGGGGGGGAGAGGGGGCCCTGCGCAGCAGCAGAGAGGACGCGGTGCTCGTGGAGCCAGGGGCAACCGTGGGGGCAACGTAGGAGGCAAGAGAAAGGCAGATGGGTACAACCAGCCTGATTCCAAGCGCCGGCAGACCAACAACCAGCAGAACTGGGGCTCCCAACCCATCGCTCAGCAGCCGCTCCAGCAAGGTGGTGACTATGCCGGTAACTATGGTTACAATAATGACAACCAGGAATTTTATCAGGATACTTATGGGCAGCAGTGGAAGTAGACAAGTGAGGAGGGATTGAGAATATTGGAAACATAGAATTGGCTATAGCTCTACATCTTTCAAAAAACAAAAAACAACAACAACAAAAAAATTGGCTTAATGTTTCATCCTTCAGTAGCGATTGGCTGCCATTTGTATTGGGCTGAAGAATCACTCTATTGTGTATATACTCGAGTCTCTTAGTTTTCTTTTTTCATAAACGCACTTGGACATTACTGGGCTTGCAGAATTCCTGAACTCCATATGGGGTTTCAGCGCTTTTATCATTTTAGGCTTCATTTTAGCAGTTTAAAAGCAGGAATGGCACACTGTTCAATCATGATTTTGCAGAACCTCTGGTTTTGGACAGTTTCTATTTTTTTTTTTTTTTAATTTTTTTTTATTATTTTTTTTTCGATTTGGGATAGACTACATAGGAGTATGCTGTACATAAAAGTAAAAGCTAGTGCTTTGTCTTAGTAGTTTTAAGAAATTACAACAAATTAAGTTTTCTTGTATTGAAAATAACATGATTGTATGTTTTGCATTCCTAGAAGTAGGATAACTGTGTTTTTAAATTGTTATAACTTCACACCTTTTTGAAAATCTGCCCTACAAAATTTGTTTGGCTTAAAACGTCAAAGCCGTGGCAATTTGTTCCTTGATGTGATTGTATTTCCAATTTCTTGTTCATGTAAGATTTCAATAAAACTCAAAAATCTATTCAAAACATTACCTATTTCAAATTCAATTGTGTCCTAAAACATTATTTCATTGGTAATTCTTGTGAAAAATACTGTTTTCAAAGTATAACTGCCTATGTGAGTGATCAAATTCATGCAAAATTTCCTGTGCTTTCCAACATGTAGCACTGTGGACATCAGACTGAAAACTAGGAGAAATTACAGACAGCCCAAAAGGCACTCACTGTTTAATTGCTGTTCAATAATTTATCAGCATCTAATTTTGAAACTTTTTTTTTTCCTATTTAAAAGTGTTGAGTTGTATCCAAGCATTCACAGAGATCTAATTTAAATGTAGCCTTGTAATGTGGAGCAGGAAGCGGATCCTACAGTGGTGTTAATTTTGTTCCTTTGATGATGTCCTGTGCAGGCTGTTCTGGTAGGATCCAGCCTTACTGTACAATTGAGCGTACAAACACACAGGGAAATTATTTTGATCTCGAGCATCTTAGTCTGATCTAAAATAATACTTGACTAGGAATGAGAATTACAACTTGGGTGCTGTGGCACACTAAACTAACTTCTTGCTACGGATAACACAAACATACTCTCCAGATTCTGCTTATTTCTATCTTGACATTTTAATTTGATGTTCTGCCATGATGAACAATTTGCCTTAGAATTCTCCTGCCTTATAATAAAGGCTGTTAAAAAATTTAAGACTTTATCTTTTGAGGGCATTGCTAGCTACATTATATTATGTGTTGCTTTGACCCTTGTCTTGGACATTCCCAGATGTCAATTTTAACTGGCAAATCATGACATTACTCTTGTGTTGCATCTAAGCCATTCTGTACCCCAATGAAGAACATTTGCTTCTCAAGAAAAGAGAGAAACAAACGGATTGAAACTTTCTCTAAAGAAAACTATTGCCGGACCTCTAAATATCCAAATCCAATACATTGCTCATACTTGATTTACAGCATTCCAAACACAGACTATTGAGGAAGTTAAACTTCATACTCCTCCCTTTGTCTTCTATTCCTGTCTGGTGTCTCAAGTGTGTTTTGTCAGAATATACCCAGTAAGATGAGCCTGCCCACACTGCTGTGGATCTGGAATGGGATTGCAGGGTTTGAGTTGGGACCTGAATCGAAGATGTCTTATCTGCTTCTCAGAAATGGGTTTGCCCGTGTCAGGCTCTTCCAATTAATAAAATTGGTCATAAGTAGCTTAAAAGTTCTTTTAAAAAAATCAATGTCTAGTATGTTGGGGTTTGGGATTTTTTTTTCTCCCCACTTACAAATTTACTGGGGCCAAATCACGTCCTCTCTGTTTCGTACCTGAGCAGTGAACTCACAGGGCTATTGCCTAACAATATGTTCAGGTTTTCACTTGTGAGAAGGATGTGGTTTGTAATTCTGTTCTAACACAAACTTTTGCTGCCCCATCCATATGACTTTGTGATAGTTTATACAGCTGCTGTAGAGCTAAGCAGAACCCTGTAGTCCCAAAAAGTATTGGCTTTTCAGTTTCATTGTAAAGGGGATCTAGTACAAGGAGATTAATTGGAATCATGTTCCAGGTCCTCTCCACCTTGGAAGAAGGTAGTGTTCCCATATTGCATGTTAGCCTAGGAGAGGTGAGGTGCTAGTAAATATTGGGGGGGAGTGGGGAGGAAGTGTAACACTTCAGTTACAGTGGTTACAAAAGAGCTGATAAACAAAATTGTTTAAATTATCTTCAAGAACTGTAAGGCTGCGTCTTGTATTTGCTGCTGCCCAAATCACCATTTATACGAAAATTTTTATTAAATATGAGGAGCAAGCTAAACATTTTTATAAACAAAAACAACAGTTAAACTGAGTAAAAGTTTATATTTACAAGTTCTTTGATTTAGATGGTTTATGGCTACTCAAATTCACCTTTTAAATTTGCAGCAGTACTTTTATTAAATCCTTAGATAAGGTGTGCTACAGCTTACTTGAATAGTGGTGTGTGCTGAACTTGAAGAACTTAATGAAAAGATGGAAAAAAATTATCAAGCAAAGATACTGTAGTTCAGAGGAAAACTACCATGCCTGACTCAAAGGAAGAATTTCTCAGCACAATTTTGATAATCTAGTTGAAAAATAAATTTAAATTTACTCTCGTGCATTTCTTTTGATTGTTTCTTCAGTATAACTTAGCAAAGATCCTCTATAATATATTGAAAATGGATTTCAACTTGCACACCAATATTCAGCTTTTATGAGTGTCCTGCTGGCATGGGAGGAGGAGCCATGAAATGGAGTTTTAGTAATCATTTGATCACTCATTTATAGCAGTTGCTTAAATGTCTGTATTGATAAGGTCTTTGACTTAAGAAGCAAGTTACCAGATTCCTAGCAGTTCCAAAACTTGAGCAAAATACTTTTACAGCTACTGTGTTATTATATGCTTAATTTCACTTTATTAACAAGTCAGTTTACTAAACTCAACTTAAAATTTTAGTATTTCATTCAAAGTAGTTTGCATTTTTTCAAAGTGTAAAAAGGTTAATTTTTTCTAGCAATTGTTTATTTTTAAATCTCAGCTTCTGTAGTCTGATTATTAAAGAATGACAACTGCATTGCTTAAACCTTTCCAAAATAAACTCAAAGTAGAAGATCACCGCATGATTTTGGTGACTCTGTATAAAAACCTGACCACTTTTTGTCCCTTCTATGTTTGGACACTAAGCCCATTTCTGTAATTTGAACTACACAGGAAAAAAAATACAGAGGGCACTCTTATTATAAGGCTAGGAGAGAAATGTGAAATGCTGAACAAAATGTCTTTAACCTCTCAAAAACATTTGGAACCAAGACCTATAGACCCTACTGAATGAATGCTTTTTTCAGCAAGACTTAATTGTTATCCAAAAATGCTGGTGGCCCATCTGTAGAACAGCAAGGACCTATCCTAGAAATGTGTCATCAGCAATCTTTGATGATGCATGACTTGAGCTGGAGAATGTGTGTGATTAAGGGTTGCTTGCACCTGGAGCTTGTCAGTGGAATTCTGGCATTCACGTGAACTATGTGAGTAGCTCAGAGCCTTATAGAAAGAGTGTACCACCTCGTTCCTGGTTTTTCTAAAACAACAACAAGAAAAGAAGTTAGAGCTTCTGTTAACTTAGAATTTAAATGAAGCTGGTGTAGTCTGTTGGCTTAAATTGTCCTTTGAAATCCAGAGTAGTTTTGTTGAGCATGCATTAGCTGATAAAATGGGTAGAGTAAGAGAGAAAACAAATCACTTGTAGCAAAGGGAAACCATAAGCTTTTGGTCTCATTTCAAATAAAATAGTCAAGGTGGATCTGCGATACTTGGTTATTGATCAGGAACCTCTGAAATTTTAGAACAGGAGAATCCCTCTGAAGAAATGTTTTAACAACTTGGAGGTTACCAGAAGCTCTGAAAGACAGTTCAGAATATATTTTCTGATGTCCAGAAATCTGCAAGTGTCAATTTTGTATTTTAACTCCTTCCTTTTACCTGACTATCAGGGAAGCGTGATTGAGGCTGACCTGACATGTCATGATGTCGACTTGCTAGGTGGGGTTCGCAGGGGACATTAACCTTGGAGTTATGGTAAGAAACCTTTCTTTCTCATTTCCTTCAGTAAGGTGAAAGGGTTGGTGTGGGAGGAGGGAGGATATGAGCTCCACAGACCTGAGCACTGGAATTACTTTCAAAATCTGCCATTTTACCCTGGAGAGATTGCAAGTGTGGAAGGTAAAGGTTGAGGTTAAATTTGTCCAAGAGAGACTTGGCATTGGTTCTTGAAATTAATTTGAAAATAAAGATGATTTGCACTTCAGAAGGAGGGTGGATGCTCTTTTGGGGGTGCTGGAAGCATAAAACATTTTGAACATTTAAATTTTTCCTCTCCAATTAAATCCAGGTATGGGTTGGATTTCTTTCCCCAACCGTGGAAAAGCAAAGAATTTGCAGCACACTTCTTCAAAGCTTAAGAATGCTGTTAAGAAATGTGTCCAAGTAGAACTCTGGAAAATAATAAAATTTTGCCTTGGAAATAACAAAACTGGCATATCATGAGTTTTGAATCATTTACATTTTGAACATGATAATGCTTAGAAGGCACTAATTGAGAGAGAATGGCTTTTGCACCAAGGGACAGCTGTAGTTGATCCCATTATAAAATCCCACTGGATTTTAATAATAATCTCATTTGTGGAGGGCATATGTTGATTCTAAACAAATAGCAAAAGCTGAAGAACAGGTTTGCAAATCAAATACTTGGACATGTTGAATTCTTCATGGCACCTGCTCATCTTGCACCTTTCCTCAGCCAGCAGACTTGTCTTTTCCTGCTTGTTCATGCAGTACTTGGAAAGGAGCAGAGAAGTTGGAAAAGCTTACTAGGCTAGAGGAGCATTCCAGGTGCAGTCATTGTTTACCGTGGGACTGAATAGCATGCCAGTTCTGACACCAACTGCAGAAGAAATGTGCCTGGTGAGTAGAGGTATTTTGTAAGGATTTTTCAGAAATGAAGTATTTGTTTAATTCCAGATAAACTTCACTCAGCATACTGCGACTTGAGAACAGTTATGATCACACAAAGTCATCGATGTTGTTTCACTTGAAAGATCAGAAACAGAAAAATGAGGATCTCTTAATTCTGGATTTTCCAATCTGCATGTCCCATAGAGCTGCTGATAGTGAGTGTAGTAGGATGTGTTTCACATGCTCAGGTGGCCTGTCTCTGGGAAAGGAAGCAGATGGCAAGGTCCTTACAGGAGAAAAAACCACTGAATGGATTGCTTTTTGCACATGTGGAATTTGGAGATAGCTGGAAATGATGGGAATGGGACATGCTCCTTCATAAAACATCGGTCTCTTATCACTGAAGTATATGAGTTTAAAACACAATGTCAATATATATTTATGTGATTGTAAGCTACCAAACTGCATTAAATGCCAAAAAAAGAAGGGGAAAAAAGAATGAAAAGCAGACCAAATTCCAGTTCTGCCCTCCTTGCTTCAGACACAAGCTTCACTTTTTTTCCTTCCTAAGCACCAGTGAGCATAAAGTCTCCTCATTGGATTTTCCTGTTGGACTTCCTGCAGAGCTTGTGTAAGTGTAGGATACACAATTCTTTCTGTTTTTAAATCTTTACAGCAGCCTGTGAGAGGTGATTGTCTTTCCATTTTAATTTCAAGGAATGAGCATCCATTGCATCAGCACCTGTTCATGTGACATTATTCTTTCTGACATACCTTGAGACATTTCAGATTTGCTGTGCAGAAGGTGCATACCCAGCTGGAATTTCAGAGGAGATCTAGTGTAAGCATTAATTTCATGATAGCGAAGGAATCTAATTTTGAAGAGCATTCAGCTGTCTTAGCAATGGATGCTTCTTCCTGTTCTGAAGTTCCCTGCTGTGCTGCTTTAACTGCTGCAGAAAAAGGGAAGCTGCATGGGCTAAAAGTCCTGTGATTAGAAATAGTCGTAGTTCTTCAGAAAAGGCCAAAACCAAGCAAACAACCTTTACAAAAAATCCCAAGTCCTAAACAAGGAAAGACACCATGGCTGTGCCCACAGCTCCCTGCAGACTGGGCACCTTTTCCTTCTCTCCCTGGGAAGGACAGAGGAGTTGCAGTAGTGTCCTGCAGGTAGGTGCTAGCTGGTCAGGTTTGGGAAACACCCCACTACTGCAGCAGTTCAGGAACAGCTGGATCATTTTTCACTAAACATGAAGTATTGGCAGGAATGGCTCTAGTCTGACATCAGGTCTGGGGCCTTTCACCAGTGCTTGCTGTGTGCTGCTCCAGGAAGAAGAAGAGAACTGTGAATTCTTTTTGCTTTCTGTTTTTGCTGGTATGGCCACTTTTCAGGTATTCTGTAAATCTCTTCATGCTGCAGTTGGTGTTGTCTTCCCACCTTGGAAGTGTCCTTGATGCAGTGTCAGGAAGGTTAGAGTTGAAAAAGCCTGTGGTGAGGTGTTCATGGAACGCTGCTGGGAATCTAGAGATCTTGTACAGTGGTAAAAATTAAGCCAGAAGAATATTAGCACACTAGCATTCTGCAAGTGAAATTCAGCAGGGTCAAACACTGGAGGAGTGTAGATCTTAGAAAGGTCCTTTAATAGCCAGATGGCTGAGCAGTAAGCTCATAAATAAGGACAGTCCTGCTTACCCCATTGTGCTTACTCCAGAAAGTTGAGCAGCCACCTTTATAATGTTTCCAAACAGTTCTGGATTCAATTTAAAAATTTTGGTGGACACAGCTTAACCATGACCATTTCTGTGAAATTTGTTTTTCTGCCCTACTGATTTTGTTTTCAGCTATTATATAGTGGTTCACTACAAAAACCCTATTAATGAATACTTAGTGTTTATGTCATACATGTAGTTTTGGATTTCTGCAGCTTTGATTTTCCAAATTGCAATACATTTGCAGTATGCCAATACATTGCATTACATCTAATAAATATTCTGTAGGCTTTTTCATAGAGCACTGCTGAGCTGATCACATAGGTCAGAGGCAAAATTCAGTTTCAGGTTGAAGAGTGAGTCTGTAGCAGTTCTCCTGATGAACTTGCCAGCAGGATTTCTCAACTGCTTCTCGTTCAGAATTTTTGTCAGCATTTCTAGATGATAGACATGCAGAGAAATGTAGGCATGCACTTAGGACCTAATTTGCTCATAAAATAATTTTATGTAGAAAACCATTCATCATTCATCATGTTTGTGAAGCATTAAAACATATATTTTCTTCAATATTCTGGTCAACATTAAATCTTCTCTATGTTTCTTTCATGGCAGTTTATAGAAAATAAATGTGCTTTTTTTCCCCTCTGCTTTTTTGCTTGACTGATTCTTGGTTGTAAAGCTTTAGCCTTTTCTCTCATGTCAAAAAGATGCTTTCATCTACATGCCTTAGGAGTGAGTAGAGAAGGGTTTGCAGTGTAGCATGTAAAATCTGAAGGTCACAAATTAAATCTATTTCACTGGGCCTAAGTGGAGTCCTTGGAGTGAAGGCTGCACCTTCCCCAGTGTGGAAGGCTGTGTGGCCAGAGAGGTATCTCCATCAATGTAGGTCATCTTCACTGTCATTGGAAATAGCTTGAAAAATCCTTTTAGAGCTAGGCTGAGGTTTAAAATAGAAGCAGCTAAAGAACATCACATGTGTGGCTGTATCAGTAGAAGTTGCTGAAATGAGATACAGATGTATTTGAGTAGCTCTGTGATTTTTCTGGTATGAGATGTGTACACTGTGGGATGGGCAGGGGGTTTGTTTATATATACAGAAGAAAACTGATGTGGTTGTTCAGCTCTTAATTGCTGTGATTAGCTCCACCCCTTCTTTGACTGAGGAATAAGTAATAATTGAAATTTGCATTTCAGGAATACATGAAAAGCAGTGCTCTTCTGTTATAGCAAAGTCTAGACTCTAGGATAAGGGTTTAGAGTCCAATTTTGCAGTGGGAATAATCATCCTTCCGCTCAGAAGCAACACTTGGAATTTTTATTCCTGTAACTTCAGTAATTTTCACTTGTTTGAACTTTTTGTACTGATTCTGTGTTTTCTGTTCTCTAATTATACAAAGGCCATATATTTTAGTTCTGGGGATTCAGGGGTGATATCCTTGGCATTCTGAAGAAAATTGCTTAATTTTTTGGTGAACTTGTCTTGTTTGAACATTCAAGTGCAACTGAAAGCATGTGTCTGCAGATATGATCTTCTGAGCAGTTCCTCCTGAGATAGGTTATGTTCAGTGTTGTTTTTATGTGAGCAAAGAGTGGAAATGAATTCGCTCAGAAAGTTTTCTACTCAATACTTCTACTGAATGACTGACCTTAGGAAAAACAGGAGGCATCAGACATTTAGAATAGTTGTACATTAGACCAAGATAGGCAGTCTTCTTCACTAATGGACTTTTATTCTCCCTTCTGGAGCTCTCTTAGTAGTGAAGAGTGGAATTTGTCTCAGAGATCTGTAATTTGTTTGAGCCGGCTGGAGCAAATATTTTCTATTTAAGTGCACACAGGTCCTTGAAAACGAAGCTGACTTCATTCATTTCTCACACTAACACTGGATTCTGGTGTGGCTGCAATGCAGCTTTTGTTTAGGGTTGAGAATGAGAGCTAGGGAAGAGCCAGGATGTGGCTTTTTGTGCACTCCAGGAAATGGCTGTAGGAGAATGAATCATACAAAAGGACTAAATGGTGGATCCCATAATTTACCACATAACTTTCCAAATGGGAAACACTTCTGCTAGTCTGATTTTACTGGGGGAGTGTTGGTTACATCTCCTTGGTAGTACATGTGACCATATTTCCATGCTGGGCTGGCAGCCATTCCTTGCCAGAATGAGCAGCTACATAAAGGAACCATAAAGAAGTTTCCAGGAGTTGAGCAGGAAGGCTAAGACAGTGAAATACCTGAAATGATTTCAGCTCAAGATGTAGGCACATAGTGATGTACCATTCCCCAGCTGAGGACAACTGCTGGCAAGTTATTTGTATGTTTTCATTTCAGTTAAAGAATAAAATAATCTGGTGAGAAGAGGCAAATACAAGGCTAGGAGAAATGAGTGATGGATGTGAGATGCAGATAGTGGTTGCTGTTTCTACGAGCTGTAGACAGGGAATAAAGAAGTGACACAGATCTGTGTGGGTGAGCAGGGGAATTCCATCCAAAGACTGCAAAGATGTGGTGGGTTACAGGATCTAAGTGTGCTGTGGAGTTGTCTGGCAGGCAGCATTGCTGGTTGACTTCAGTCTCCCTGTAGCATCTCTGAAGAACACATTTGGGCTGTGCTTCTGGAGTGCTTTCCTGAAAGTGAAAGCCCATCACACAGCAGTGGACTCCACTTCTGAGATGTGCATATCAGGCAAGTAAAGTCATCTCAGGTTTTTGAAGCCAAATGTATGTGAGGTCTGAAACCATGAATTGAAGTAATAGTTTCCAGAGGAATTTTGCATAGGCAGTTAAAGGACTGCTTGCAGTAATATCTAAATTGCATTAAAAGAAATCTGATGTAGACTTGGCCTTCTGTGTTGTTGTGTGTTCAATTTTTATAAATATAATGGCTGAGTACGAAGTAGCAATAGTATTTAGGTAGGGAGAAGAAAGCTGGTTAAGTTGCAGGGTTTTTTTTAAGAAAGTAACATAACCATTTTTTTGTTAAGAGAATGCTCTCAGCTCAATTAGTCCCACTAGGAGTGCACCCTTTGGAGAAAGGATTCAGGATAAAAACTGCTTTACAAGTGCATGGTGAAAATCATGGCAGCAATGAACCAGCTTTTCCTTAGCATGAAACCCAAATGCAAAGTTGTGACTTGCTTGTAGGCTGGGCAACCAGGAGAGGAGTAGGAAGTACTAACACTAAATATCTGCTGTCTTCTGTGGCTGTTTCAGTGTGAGCTTCTGCAACCTTGAAATACAAAGAAGTTGTGTGTTTTACATCATTTAACCATTGTGTATTTCTTACAAAGCCTCTAGTAGTAAGTTAATTAATGCAGGACAGACCACAGGGATATTTGGTGTAACTTTTTTTTCTATTTAAAAATATGTGTTTTGCAGATACTGAGCTGGATCTGGCCACAGAGACTGTGAATTTTGCTCTTGATGTAACAGAAACATGGGGTACCTAATTCACATTGATTCTCTGTTGTCAGGTACTGTGTGGGTAGGTGAAAATTCGATAATGATGCCTGAATTGATTAATTTCCTGGGCATAGAGGAACTGCAGGGTATAAATATGTAAGAAGACTTCCAGGAGGAAGTGTGGGAATGGCAGAACCAGGCAGAACTCCTGCACAGAGCCTCTGCTTGTGTTAGCAAAAAATTCTCTGTTCCAAGCTGAGATCACAAAACCTTTAGTGAGAAAAAACCCACAATCAGACTTTAATACCAAGAGCATGAGAATGATTGTAGTTACTTACAGAGATAGGATTGCTTGATGAAAATTGAGACGTAAGTTTGATTAGATGTTCATTTTTGCTTGTTAGACTCATGGTTCAGTCCTGTCATTAAAGCAGTTCAGCCAGTGCAGGTGTCTTTTGCTGCCTGTGAGAAGATGGCTGGTGGCAGAATGAAAGGAGAAGCACAAGTCTGTGGCTGGGCAAATGCACACTTTTTTTACCTCTATTACTTGTCTAAAGTAAGCTGGTTTTGAAACAACAGCAATCAGAAATCAGGCTCTGAAGAAGTTAAAACTCATTTTTTTATCTTCAGTCCACAAGTGCCTGGACCCTTTTATTTACTAGTAATGTTTTAGCTTCCATTGTCATCTCATCTCATAATCCCTGAAGAGCATTCATGATGCTGTATGAATTGAGTTGGCAAGTCACCTCTCCTTGTACATGCGGAGAAGTTTGATTTCTGGCTTTCCTGAAAGGACCTCAGGACTTCATTGCTGCCATCTGGTATTAACAGCCTTTGCACACACACTAAAGCTTTGCTACATTATCAAGTCAGTTGGAGCCTGGATATGCTTTCAAATTTACAAAAATCTAGCAAAATTCCTAATTCCCTGTAGGAAAATTGCTATTTCCCTGGCCTGTGGCAGTGCTGGGGGTTGTGGCCTGCAGGGCAGTGCTGCTCTTCAGTGCCTGACTGATGCAGCTGCTAAATGATGTCTGGCAGAACAGGAAACAAGATACTGGAGCACAGGTATCAGTCACATCCTGGATTCTTGGGCTGGGTACCATGCTCTTCAGCTTGTTAAATAATACCTGGAATAATCAACATAGGCTCCACTACTTAAATCAAGTTTATTTTATCCCAGTGGTTTTTGAATTGAAACTGCTCAGGCAAAACTAGTTTTTGATGTATTCGTAATTGCTTCTTAGAGTGTTGCATACAAATTTCAGCTGAATCTGGACTGAAAGAATTTGGGCATACCAGTAGGTGGCTTCTCAGGGCTCCTTTGCAAAAATTAAAAATTAAAAAAAAAGAAAATAAAATAAAAATAAATACCTGACAAGTAGAGAAATTGGACAGAAGATTATATCACTCTCTAGTTTCTTTGCCATATTTATTGTTACGTTGTAAAAATATTTTTCCTTTTCTAAGTGTTTTCTACATTTCCCGGACTTAGGCTTTGTCCTTCTCAGTCTCTTAAGGTTCATCATGCACCAGTAGTCAGAAGGCTTGGCTCATATTTACCTCCCAGTTTAGAACTGATTCTCCTTGCAAATATTTAAGAAGGGAAAAGAAAAAGAAACTAGTATCTCACATCTTCCTGTTTTTTCTGTATTTTAAATTGAAGTGATTAGGAAGCTGGGTTTTAATGAGCTTTTAGTAGAGGTGAGATAAAGAAGTATATGTGTAACTGCTCATTATACTTGTCTGAAATGCTTTTTTGGGTGTCACCTGACTCAGTGCCTTCTCAGGAATCTGCTGCTTTTCAAGGCTCAGGTGGAATATTTGTGAGACTGACACACCAAGAGAGGCAGAGGAGGATAAAAATCCATTGTGTTCTCAGAAGTGGAGCTCAGTGCCTGCGTTTTTTCACACGTGATTTGGGTTGGGAGAAGAATTGAACCACATAGTTGTGATGTTTTGTCCATTGATATCTGGTGAAGAGCAGCACAGAGCTGCATGACCTGGCAGAAGGAGGGCAGCCCCTGGGAGTGCAGAGAGGTAAGGCACTGGTGCACATTTTCCTTGCTCAACCTTTGCTTTCTTTGTGCTTGACCTGTGCCTGCAGCCCTTCTCTCCTTGGTCACAAAGGTGTCAGGCCCTGTACAACTTCATCCTTTCCAGTTTCTCTCAGGGAAATTCCTGGTCGTGCCAAAATCTAAACAAAAAGTGTAACCTTCCTTGCAGCTTTTCCGCTTTTGTATGTTTTGCCACAGAAGTCTGTGCTTATCTGTGTTTCCACTTTGTGTGTGACACTTTCCTCTTTGGGCTTGGACCTTTTCTGCTTTTCATAATGGCTCCTCAAGGCTTGGTCTTCCAGTTTCCTGCCTGGCTTATGTTTACAAGAAGTAAAGTATTTTCAGTCCTTTTGTTTATTTTGGTGGCTTTTGTCCATCCTGACATCACTCAGAGTCCAGGATGATGTCTGAGGTGTGGCAGTAGTGGGTGATGTTTGAGGTGGTGGGGTTAGAGGTGATTTTGCTTCATTGACTCTAAAAACCTTCCCATTCCATTGAGGTGTTCCCATGTCTGTAGTACTGCTGAGTTGGAAGAGTTTCCATCTTCCAGAGCATTACCAGAGGTAACAGGAAGGACAAGATCAAGCCTTTTTTGGCTTTGTGGTGTTTTCTGAGCCCTTTCTGATACAAATTGCATGTCTTGTGACCCAAGAGTTTTAAGTCCAGAAGTCAGCTTGGTTTGAGTGAGCTTTAGAGCTTTAAATCCCATCAACCTTCATGGCTTTGGCTTCTTTGAGCAGTTATTTGTTGGTTGCATTCATTTGAGGTGAGTTATTTTCATCTGGGTTCTTTGATCTCTGTTCTCTGGCACGTGCTGGATCATCAGCCTGGCTTAGCTTATGCTTCTTGATCTCTTCAGGCTTCATTCATTTTTTACAGAAGTAGGATGCTATGATCACAGTTCTTGAATCTCAAAATCTCCAATTTTTCTGGAATAAGCTGTTCAGTATTCATGGCTTTTGGCTGTTAGTCTTAGAAGATGCTCTTGGGGGTGTGGTAGAGCACTGCCTCCTTGCTGCTGACACCTTGACATGTATCACACTTACATTTGCATAGGCAACACGAAATCTTGCAGCCTGCTCATTCATCATTCATGTGAGTACATCAGAGTCAATTAGGACTTTAAATCCTTGCCTTGTCTTAAAAAAAGAGTAAGCAAACACCAGTTAATGTCACTGCTGCACAGCATTATGAATTGCCTGAGCAGATGTTAGTGAAGTGACTGTTGCGTTTTATTTCATCTGCAGGATGTTCAGATTGGTCCATCTCTGAACAGTTTCTCTCTCCTCAATGGCCAGTTTGGAAAAGATGATGATCTGTTCCACAATAGCTGGGATTTCTTTTCATTCTGCATGCTTAAGAGAAGCATCTAAAAAATAGCAGGAGGAACAGAATTAAAAAGAAGAAAGCCTTACCACTAAAGTCAAGAAACATGGATATTCATTCTTTACCATGGACAAACCTCCAAAGTGGTATTCAAAAACTGAAATGTAAAAAGAGAATGGCATCAGCTCTGGCAGTATGTCACATTTCCTTTAGTGAGCTGAAGCAGTAGCTCAGGTGAACATCACCTGCTTTCTTGTTTCCACATTCAGTCCTAAGTTTTAGCTTACAGACAATGCAGATGCAGAGTTGTAGCTTATGTAGAAAAAATCCTGTAAGGATCTTTCCAAGTCTGCCTCAGTAATTTGGGATATTTGGTGGCATGTGAAATAGGTGACTTTGTTTCACTTACCTTTGGCTTTATAGAGAGGCAGGAGGATGGTGTAACACCTGCTCATGCTCACTGCACTTCTGTAAACAGTGTGTGTGAGAGCTGATTAACTATTTGCATATTGATATTACTACCTAGCAATCTTGAATCACTCACATTAATGAAGAGCCTTTCCTGTCACTGTGAATTCTATTTTATTCATGTTTGCTGCTTTTGTATCTGCTGAATGCCAGCACCCTCTTTTCCATGGGGTAGGATTGCAGGATCTGTGCTCTTTGTTTTAATAACTTTCTCCTCTTTGAAATGCCATTATTTCTGGTCTGTTTTTAGATGATGAAGGATAGACACTGATGGGCACTAAAGCATGGACTTGAAGTGTGCACTCTGCTGGCAGGTACTCCTCTCTGGTCCAGTGGTCTGACGTATCTGAGGAGAAGGCTTAGGTGTTATGGGTCTCCATTTATTAATTTCAGTGTTGATTGAAATGTTTGTCTTTATTTATAGCATATCCAGCAGCTGAGTTGCAAAGGAGAAGGTAAGTTTAGAGCTTGGGGCTGGGGATGAAGGGGTTGACAACCAAGCTCTGGATAGTTAATCTGTTTCGGGTTTTTTTTCTGATACAATCCTTAGAGATTATGGACAGATGTTGGATTTGTGGACATCTGTCAGATTGATCCGGCAGCTGCTAAAACCATTACAAAATGGCAAGAAACTGGGCATTTATTATAAATTATATGGGGAGGAGAAGAGACTAATTTGAGAATTAGATTTTTAACCATTCTTGCAGTATTTATTTGTCCTTTAAGAAATAGACACAGATGCAAATTCACCAATCTGTTCAGTGAGATATTTTTCCTATTAATTTTCCTGATTTTGTGTTAGTGTCTCACTTGTTGCTGGAAACCATTGAGCTGGTCATGTTCATTTTTCTCTGCTGAGCTCAGTGAGTTTTGCTCTCCACTCTGTGATGGGGGATTGCTGGTTGCTGTTAGCTGTGCTTTAAAGACAAAAATTTCTGGGTTTGGTCAAGTTTAGGATGTTCAAAGCATTAGCTAATATATATCTCAGTTCTCTGATGTGGGTTTATAAAGGACTTGCCTGTCAATACATGTGAACTACCTTGTTTTGACAGGTAATTAAATCTGGATCTCCTCCTTAGCTAACAAAGCAAGCAGTCTCAGATATGCTTTGCTAGGCAGTATCATGTGAAGACAGCAAGGTTTTATTAGCAGTGAGGAAAAATGCATTTCAAGAACATGAAATCTAGATGACCTTGAAGGGCAACAAAGAAATAAAATTTTATTAGATACTGTATATTAATGCTCCAACTTGGATGTAGGAATTCCTGAGTAGTAATTTTGGTTTAACTCTCATTAAAGCTCTGTGCACAATCTGTACTTCTGCAGGAAATGTGAAACATCCCAGGGACTGGCTGGCTGCCTGAAGAACCCAGCACCTGCCTCTGATGGCAAATGATCTGAGCATTGATGTGCCCATGGTAGCAGTTCAGGTGGGTGTGTTACCTGCATTTGCAGAATTTTCTTGTTCTCTGAATTGTACTGGAAACTGCACGTGCCTTGTACAATCTGTTTGGCCCTCTTGTAATGTCTGGTTTTCCTAATAAACACCTTTTGAAGTCTTTGCTTTGTGGCTGATTTCCAAGGGTCCAAGTTCCCATGTGTTAGGTACATCCTGCTGATGTATTCTTTGGATCATGGAGGGAGGAGAAAAGAAACTCATAACTGTTTCCTTTGAATAAAAACCTTCTTTGAAGCTGCTATGTCCACACAAGACATTTGCTGGTAGTTTCTCTGTTTTGAATATTTTCTTGGAGTGTCCTGATGCTTAAGATCACACAGAAAACCATTGTAAGCAAAAAGAAATTTCTCACGAAGAAAAAGAAATTCTGAATGTTGGTTTTGGGAAATGATGGTAAAACAAATGGGAAGTTGTGATCTTGGGCTTTTGTTCCTGTGAAGTTCCAAGTCCTTCTGGGGAAACTTCAGCCATGTGAAGGTGAACTACCTGTGCTTACATGAATACCAAGAGTTTGGCTTCCTCCTGGCTTGCAAGTTTTTGTTTCAAAGGAGGACTGAGAAGAGAGTAGAATGCACCCAGTGGTGTGTTTTCAATATTCCTCCATTTGGTTCTTCCCAGGGAGGGTGGAAGGTAGCTTGTGTGCCCATGCAGATCTGTTTTCAAGAGGTGAAAATTTGTGTGCACGTGTGTATTGACTTCAAAATCCCTTTTTTTCTATAGCAGTGTTCTGGCATGTTGTGGAGATCTGTTTGCCTTTGTTTTTCAGTTCAGCTGGGCAGACATTACCAGAAGCCCTCAGAAAAACACTCTTTTTTCCTCTGCTTAATCCTTTTTACATGCAGTATTGTACTGATCTTGCTGAATAGCAGGAATGTACGTTTCCTAACAACAGCTGCTACAGAAGTGTAAATTAAGAAGCTGGCATGAGGGTATTTCGGAGACTTGGCCATGAAAACAGGATTATAGTTAATCATATGACAAATAAGTTTGGCAACTTAAAGAAAAAATGCAAAACCAAACATGTTTGTCAACTTGAAATCCAAAAATGTTGATGTTTGATTCAGTTCTAACCCTCCTCAAGGAAACAAAATCTTCTTGGATGTCTCATTTTGGCACATGGTGGTGGCAGTGCTGTGTGTGCAGTTCCTGAGCACAGTCCCTGGTGCTGGCAGGCACCTGCTCCCTGGGAACAGGATGGTGTGATGTTGTGTTCAATCAAAATTCAGTGAATGCCTCCTGTTATGAAAAATGTTTATCCTGTGAATACCCAAGCACGTTCACATGGAGAGAGGAGACACTTTTCAACTAGGACTGGCCTGAAGGAATCATTGGCTGCAGATGAGGAGCCATCCCCAGCCCTGCAAGTCCACCAGAACAGGAATAAACTTGCTTTATGTTTGTGTTGGATTGTGTGAATTCTTGCTTTTCCTAAAGGTACCTGTGAATTGCAAATGAATCTTGCGTGTAAATTGTATTTGTGTGAGATCCCACCTGCAGTACTGCATCCCCCTCTGTGAGGTCCAAGGACAAAGAGCTGCTGGACAGAGTCCAGAAGAGGCCATGGAGATGCTCTGAGGGCTGGAGCCAGGCTGGGAGAGCTGGGGGTGCTCACCTGGAGAAGGCTTGGGGGAGACCTCAGAGCCCCTTCCCCTAAAGGGGCTCCAAGAGAGCTGGAACCAAGTTATGTTCTCAGTATTGTACTTTTTTTTTTGCCCCAGCAAATTTATTTAATCACTCATAGACAAAATTCTTCTTGTCATGTAGTTCTTGCATTTTAAAAATTAACAACCAGCTCTTTACAGGTGATTTTATTGCCACCTACTGGAGTTCAAATTAAAAGTCAGATTTTTTTTTTTTTTAAAGTGTTTTGGCTACCTGAAATGCCCTTGGATGAGGGCAGGTACATTAGAGATGTACTTAAAAAAATACAGATCCCTTACCAAACCACTCATTGACTCATCCTTTTGTTTGTAAAGATCAACTGAGGAAACAACTGAAGGCCAATTATTTGAATTTTATCTTTATAAGGAAAACAGAAAAAATTGATAGTAGACAGAATTGGAAAATTGTCAGTGCTGTCAGCTGGCAGATGTGGCCTGGGCTGCAGCATTGGGAATGGGGACAGCATGTGAACAGGGCGGTGTTGGGAAACTGGGACCTGCAGCTCCAGAAACAAATATTTCCAGACAACTGCAGCAACCTCGGTGATAATTTGGGGGATTTTTGCATTCCTGGGCCTGCCCTTCATCCGAGAGGGGCTTTGGAATGGAATTGGACAACTCAGCAGTATAAATTTGATAGTAATCCTTCCTCCTGAGCTGTGCTGCTCCAAATTGCATTGGTCAGATCCTGCAGGAACCAGCACTGCTGGCAACCTGGCTCACTAGGTGTTGGTTACATCAGTGCTGCTCATTTTTGGGTGACTGGAAAATCCTACTCTAGCCAGGATTACTAAAAATTAGCTGCTTGTCCCATTGTGACATGGGGCTGTACCAGGAAAATGAGTGCAAAATTTCCTGGCATGGATGGCTTGGAGGAACCTGACCCACCTGCAAGTGATGTAAAAATGTTAAACTAAAGGACAGCAGGTGACAATGGTTATTGTGTTGATAATGTCATGAACTGTCAGTTATGATCTAATCTAAACATATGTCCTGTGATCACTCCCAGTGCTCCAAAGATTTATGCTTGGTCTCTGCCTTAGCCTTCACTGTTTCTGCTTCTGATTTCTGATGCTTTTTCCTGTATTTTCTCTCTATGCAGTTTCTTTTTACTTTATGATGAAATGCATTTCCTACAGTTTTGCAAAACATGAAAAGTAATAAAATCTCTTCCCCAGAGCTTCACACACCTCAGGTTTTAGTGGTAGTTACTATAGACCCCTCTACCTGTCCTCAGGGACTCCAGAGATGCTGTTAGTGGGCTGTGCCCACAGTTGGGCTGGCTTGGGTGAGGAGCTGATGTGAGGAGGGAACACGGATGCTCTGAGGGCTGTAGAATCCATGCTGTGGAGCCAGGCTGGAAGAGCTGGGACTGTTCAGCCTGGAGAAGGCTCCAGGGATACCTGAGAGCCCCTTGCAGTGCCTAAAGGGGCTCCAAGAGAGCTGAGAGGGACTTTAAACAAGGGTCTGGAGGGACAGGACAAGGGGGAAGGGCTTCCCACTGCCAGAGGGCAGGGGTAGATGGGAGATGGGAGAGAAAATTTTCTATGTGAGGGTGCAAAGACCCTGGCACAGAGTGCCCTGAGAAGCTGTGGCTGCCCCTGGATCCCTGGCAGTGTCCAAGGCCAGGCTGGACATTGGGGCTGGGAGCAGCTGGGACAGTGGGAGGTGTCCCTACCATGGCAGGGAGTGGAACAAGATGATCTTTAAGGTCCCTTCCAACCCAAACCACTCTGTGATTGTGGTACAGGAGCTCTGGGGCTCTCCTGGATGAGGAAGGCTTTTAGAAATTTGGATTTTGTTGTGCATTTTTAGGACAGATGTATAAAGCAGCAGAAACAAGAACATGGGCACATGCTGTGATGCAGGGTGGAACTCGGACCACATCTGCTTTCCAGGGCTTGCACCCTTCCTCCATGGCTTCCCCTTACCTGGCAAAGAGCTGTTGGAGCTGGGTGTCACTGAGCCCTGCTCAGGTGTGGTCCTGAACATCAGTGAACTCTTCATTCCCTCTGTGAAACCACCACATCCACTTACAGCTCTACTATCTGAGCATTGTCTGCTGTGATCATCTGTGTCATTACCTGTGTGCCACCACATCTGAGCTCTATCACTGAGCTCCCTCCTACATCAAAACTTTCAGGGCCTTCAAGGGAGGTCTTCACACTGAAATTCTGTGAAATCTGGTTATTTCTGTGCCCTGGCTGCCTTGGCTGGGAGCCTGTAGCTCTACCTGCCTTTTGCTTTGGGAACCTCCAGTCTGGGGATTCCCTGGTTCCTTGCACCCCTGTGCAAACAGGAGCCACCTCCTGTGGGGCAGCAAGTGTCTCTAATCAGATTAGAGATCCTGAGGCTCCTTGAGTGCGTTAAAATACACGGGGATTCATGATTTAAGTCTGCAATTACCCTCATCTTGTGCAATGTGGGAATGGTTTCATGCACCCTGTGTACTTATGCCTGGTGCTCTGGGGGTTGGCATGCAGGAGGGCTGCTTCCCAACCCCAGATTAAATCCCTGCTGGGGACAGTGCTCTTTTTTTATTGTTTTTACTCTTTATTTATTGTTTATTAGCAAAAAGAAGTGTTGTCCCGTGGGTGGAAAGCATGGCCTCTGGCTGCAGCAGGAGTGGGACCTGCCCAGATGGATGAATATATTCATATGTAGATACACGTGCTAAATGCAGGGAGTGCCCTGCTCCAGGCAAAGCTGAGCCTGGAGAGCTGCCCAAGCCAGGCCCTGCAGGCAAGGACCTCCTCTCCCAGTGTGCTCCCTTTCAGCCTCACTGCAGCTTTCTGTCACCCAGTGGGAGGGATGGTCTAGATGTCCTGGTATATGTGGAAGCATGGGAATTGTGTTTTCCACAGGAAGAGAATTCTGTTTTCCACAGGAAGAGCACAGGACCCAGCTGTCACCTCCTAACAGGGAGACCAGACCTCTTCCCCAAGGAGCAGCTTTCCTCAGAGGCTGGGCTGGGACAGCTGTTCCCACCTGCAGGCTTTTGGAGAACTCTTTCCATCTCCTGGTGCAGGTGTATCCCTTTGCACGGGAGGGTTTGGCACTGCAGGAATGGCTCTGGACTGTTGGCTCCTCCTGAGCAGCAGGGTCCTGGCAGGAGGGAATTGCTGATGGGATAATGAGAGCTCCTTCTGGGGAGATTTGCAATGGAGATGCTGTGAGTTGAACTCAGTTCCAGTGTGTGGCTGGAGGCAGGACATGACTGTGTTCCCCAGCCAGGCTGGAGCTGCTGAAGAGAACCCAGCAGGAAGATTTTTCACCTGGGATCCGATTTCTTGGCACGTTCAGAAATCTCTGACTAGGACAAGAGGAATAGATGGGATTTGTGTGTCCCCTCAGGGATGCTGTTTGATTGAAGCATGGCATGTGAGCACAGGACCCCTGCTCCTGCTCTCCTGGCTCTGCAGGGCACAGGAGCTCCAGCCCTCTGCTGCCCTGGACCTTTTAGTTACAGTCTTGGAGGAAGCCACACTCCTGCTTTGTGCTCCTTGCAGGCATACCAGCCTGAAGTTTTGTTTTTTTGGTATCATTTTTTCTTACTTAAAAAAAAAAAAATGTACAGAGAAGCTGTAAAATAAAACAGGTATTGTTCATGTTCGTATTTTGTCTCTTCTTTTGACTGTTCAGGCGATTTGGGGTGAAGTGAAATCAGAACAGACGTGAGTTTGGGGGAGTTCCTGACACGGGGTAGGATCTTAAAATATTTTCTGTGTAGTCCTGACATATTCTGCTCAGATGCTGTGGTATAGCATCCTGGGGAGGGTGGTACTGCGTATCAGAGAGGAGGAATTTGATGATTTTTAGGTCTACAGGAATAGAAGTAGGACAAATGCAAATGTGCTGAGTGAAAGGATGGTCCCTTCACAGAGTGATTTTGCACCATCCTGGGTCTGGAATGTGACACCTTCCAAAGAAACACTTCTGAAAACTCTTATAAAATGCACTTGCCCACAAGGCTCCTGCTACAGCCACCTTTGAACTGGCACATCTGCCTGATCTGAGGTTTACAGAGACCCTTGAGAGGAGCTCATGCAAAGGTTCTGGTGGTCAGTGTGAAGCAGCAGATGGGGAAGGTTCTGCCTGAGCAGGACCTGCAGTGGGAGCAAACTGGGACTGTGGCCAGAGGGCTGCATGAGTTGCACAGGAAGGCTGAGGAAGCCTGTCCCGTGGAGCCTTGCCCTCCCACATGCTGCTCCTGAGATGACAAGCTGGCAAACTATGGAAAAGGTGTAGGAATTGATGTGGAAAACAGGAATTAGTAGAATTAGCTGCACTGAAACATGATGAAACATGAAGAAACCATTCCCTGCTGTGACTGCTGGGGCACTTGGGCAAAGGAGATCATTGCTGTCACTGTCTTGGACAACTCAGGTGTTCCTGTCACCTCTGCTAGTCTTGTGCCAGGCCAGCTTGTCCTCGGTCATTGCTCTGGCCATGGGCTTCAGGACTTTCTGAGCAAGAGTCTGTCTCTTGCCAGGACAGGGACGTGGTGCAGAGACCTGTCCCCATGCTCTGTGTCCCACTGGGTCAGGTATGGCTGGGTCAGGAGTGCTCTGCTGCCTCATGGTTCCAGCAGGGACTGGGGAAATCCTGGCTTTGGTGCACACAAGGATTTGGTGGGAGGACAATAAATTAATTCCCACTGTAGAGACCTTCCAGCAGCTCCTGGGATGGTCTGGGAAGTGTCTGCATCAAACAGCACGTGCTGCATCCAGAGGAAGATGTTCCATATGGGAGAGGAGATGAACTCACTTGGAAGTTGCACTTAGATGCAGGCTGATGTACAAGCAGAGCCAGGAGTCAAGGAAGTGCCAGGATGGGATGTGCAGCCCTCCAGAGCCTCAACCACGTGCTGTGCCAGCACACATCCCTCTGCAGGGCACACATTCTCCACCTTTCATGCCACTCTGTTCTTCACCTCTTAGGCCAGTCTTGGTGGGCAGTGGAAAGGGTTTTATCTTCTATTCCCAAGGCATTTACATTTCTTATCTTTATCCCAGGCAGGTACTTGTGAGTCACCCTGGGGTATTGATGTTGCTGTGCTGACATGGAAAGCTGGCAGGTGCTGGGAGATAAAGGAGTGGCTATGATTTCCTGCACCGAGGGATGAAAGGATGGCTGCAGGGAGGAAATCCCTTGCTGCTTGTGCTACAGAAATTGTTAGGTCTGCTTTAGGCAGAGCAAATGTGAGGGATCAATGCTGAGGACAAGCTTATGTGATTGTTGTTCAAAGTCAGCCACTGGGATTTAAAAAACTTATTTGATTTAGGAGTGGCACTGCACGATGGCCAGCAGACAGTCACATGAGGCTCTTGGATAACAGAATCCCAGGTTACAGGAGCTGTGATGCTTATTTAAGGCCCACTAGCCCCTGAAATGTCTCACTCTTCCTCACAGATGCCAGAAGAGCTGAAATCCTAGTTTTAAATGAGGACAGCAGAAAGCACATTACAGCAGCCACCTGGTGCCAGGAATGCACTGCTGCCAGGATGCAGGATACATAACACATCTCCAGTGTCATGTGGTGCCATGTACTAAGGGAACAGTGAGGCAAATAAGTGGCTCAACAAATAACACAAAGCCCTTTTGGAATGGAGTTAAAGGCCTAAAAGCTAAAGGAACATTTAGAGCTGGCTCAGGAAACAGAGGGATGTGGGAACAACTGAAAGCAAGAAAGGTGACTGTTTTTGAGCGGCAGAGAATAGAGAACCCAAAAAAGAATTGACTTTTGATGTGGCCCGGTTTGGCAGAGGGTTTGTTTGATTTGCCCTCTGCAGGGACAGTGAAATGACAAAGTCATATGCAGTAGTGTTTGGTGAAAAATGAAAACAAATTCTTGTTAAAGATATAAGAAAAGAACAGACCAGAGGGTACAATACTTTCAGAGGGTTTGAAGCCTGTTTGAAGATAACACAGGGGGGTCCTCTGCCTTTCATTAAAACCCTGATGACAAGTCAGCAAGGCTGGGAAAGCTACTGCAAATGATATCCATCAGTGATGATCCTGACTTTGCCCAGCCAGCAGGCTCTACATTTGACTCAGATGCTAGAAACTAAGAAAAGTGCTTAAAAACAATGCAATATGTGTTTGCAATGCTCTTTAAATCCCTGGCCTGTCCATTTAGCAATGCTGTCTGTAGCAGCTGTTTGAAGAAGGTAAACTTGCAGGGAGAAGTTCAGAAAGGAGCAGCAAAGATAAGAGAAGTTAAGGAATAACTTTTGTGAGAGAAATGGCTGAATAGATCAGGACAGCTCAAACTGCACAGAAAATGCCCAGGAGTGTGTTCAGGATTATCACATTTACATTGAAGGGCTCAATACTCCCATTTACCTCTTTCAGAATAAAATCTGGGGATGTCAGGAGAAACTAGTGAATGTGAACCAAACCACAGCCAGTCCCTGTTCTTGGAACACAGTGAAACATGTAGATAGGGTTGGTTGGGGTAGCAGGGAGGGTGAGGGCTCACATGTTCTTAGAAAATGATCTGAGAAGAAAACCCTGTTACACAGACAACATCTCCAGTCCAGGGGATGTCCAGGAACCCCTGAGCCCTAGGTGGGCAGCAGGGAAGGGTTCTTTGGGGAAGCATCACCAAGTGCTGCTTCATGACACTGGTTCAGCTGAGCAGAGAATGCTGTGATCCACATCTCACCATCCCATGAGAACTGTCACTTGAAAGCTGAGCACTGCCACTGATGGGGGACAAAGGAGCACGTGCCAGATGAGAGCCAGATGAGAGCTGAAGCTCCTCCAGCTGCTCCTCCTGCAGCTGCTGGAGGAGGCCAAGGCAGCATCAGACAGGGAGGTTTCCCAGGCAGCCTGCCTGCTAGGGGGAGGCTGCTTTGCAGGGAATGCTGCCTTGCAGGGAGGTGGATCACGGTTTTCTGTGTGATCTGGGGACCACAGCCCAGTGTGTGCCAGGGCATGGTGTCCAGATGTGCAGTGAGCACTTGGAGAAGAAAAGCTTCTTCCCCAGGGAGTGCAACAAGAGCTGAGTTAGACAATGCCACGAGCTTTTTGAGGGATAGCCCTGCTCCGTGTGGGAGGGTGGACTGGTGACCTCCAGGGTTCCCACCAGAGCACTGCTGTCATTCTGTGACCTGCCCTTTGGGTAAGACATTGCCTCAAGAGGACTGGGTGAGAGGGAGAATGGAGGGCTCAGCTAACCTGGGTTAGTGAAGCTCCTCAGGCAGTGAGACACACTGGGTGTAGGTGTACAAGGAGTTTTTCAGGCTGCCTGGCTAGAACCAGCCCTGAACACATCCTACAGCACCAGCCCCGTGTCTGCAAGTGGTGCCTGGGCTGTGTTAGTGCCAGGCTGCAGGGATGGTGCCCTGTGTGTGCTTCTTGAGACATCCAACTCTCATCTCTCAGTCCTCAAACTGCAGCTTTAACTGGTGTTTTCCACATTCCTCTGTCCCAGACATCTCCAGAGCCATAAGATGTTGGTTCTAAGATGATGACTTAGATACATGAAAGTGTATTGTAACCACACTATGTTAAATAATGCAGCATATGGAGAGCATGGAAGTTAATTTTTAAAAGCTTTGTCTGCACTAGCTCCTGATTGCTTTCTCATCTGTGGCATACTCTTTGACCCTCTTCCTCTCCATGTTACTCAGTTGCTATTGTTTCATTAGAATTTCTTAGTGTTATTGGTACTTTAATGTCTTTTTCCCTATATGGAATCACTGTTGATTTCTTTCTGCATTAAAAATAAGATTATTGTGTAATTTTTCAACATAATATCTTGGTTTCTTTTGAGGAAACAGTTATTGAGTTAAATTATTGATGAAGGTAACATTACTCCTGCTAGAAAGTGCTGTGGCAGCCAGTAAGTGTGTCTGAATTGCTTAGGATCAATAACAGGGTTTTGTCCTGCCCCAGTGCTCAGCCTGCCATGGGCTGGGAAACTGAGCACAGGGCCAGCCCAGCTCTGCTCCCATCACATCTCCAAGGTTTGAGTTACCACCCCAGGGTCATGCAAACTCTGAAGGAGATGCTGGGATGAAACAGGGCATGGTCCAAGAGCCACACCTTGGGAATGAGCAGCCAGGGGTCTGCTCAGCTCAGCCATCCCAGCTCCTGCACTATCAGTCTGATGGAGTTAGTTCCAAGAAAAGTACAGAGGATCATGCTTAAGGCAGTGGGAAAACCCTGCAGTAGGGGTGAGTAAAAAATCACCCCCAGAATCCTCCAGTTCCACATGATCATTGCCAGAAAGTTCTCTGCTTCCCTCGTTATCACTGGTTCCTTTTTGCTGCAATAATTATAATATTCCTAATTGCCCTTCCCTATTGGATCCCCTCCCTAAACTCTGCCCTAATTCCTCCCCTGCCATGCCCTAACTTTGCTCTGCTTTTGTCCATTTTGCCCTCGTGGATGGATGCAGCCTCCCTGTACCATCTTTCCCAGTTTGCCCAGTACAAACTCTTCCGATTTGCTGTTTCTTGTTTTCTAGTATTGAAATTTTTCAGTTCCCAAACAATCGGGTCAGATTTCCTTTCTGCATAAAATCTTGGAGTTCAGTGCAGGCACTGACCCTGATTGCTGGGCTAGGAGGGTTGGAGCTGCAAGAGTCAGCTGCTGCAGATGTTCCAGCCCTTTCCAGGCTCTTGGTGTAGAAGCTCCACTCCAAGGGTGGGCACCCATGGCCAGGGCAGAAGGGTGTGTGGAAAAGGCAGCCTGGAGGGGTAAATCCCTCATCCACTCCTGTTAACAACCAGTGGAAGATGCAACACAGAGCAGGCAGTTATTTGGAAAAGGCATTAAGTGATGAGAAACTGGCTGGTCCTGTTTGGCCTCAACACACCAGTGCCAAATCTCTGAAACAAAGAGCAAAACGGAGGTGTGAGCTGAAGGGCTCACCTACACCAGAGCACAGGGTGGGGGATTGTCCTCCCTCTGCCCTTCTGCCAAGGATTGGGTGCTCACAGAGGAGGGAAAGTGGATCCTACTGCTGGGACAATGCCTGGGATGTTGGGATTGGGATTTCTCTCTCCTCTGCTCCAGAGAGGAGGCTTGTTGTCTGCATCATAAAAGGGGAGATTCACTGATCCTTATGAATGCCTTCCAACCTGAGGTATTTCCTGATTTCACCATCACACAATTCTCTCTCCAACAATCTCTCCTTTTTCCTCAGTGCAATTATCTGTTTTTTCTCATCAGCCCCCCAAACCCTCCAAATAACCCCCCAATAACCCATTCAGTAAACACTGAGGACCCTACCCCAACCTGGCCTCCAAATCATCATTCTTCCTCTTAATTAGTGATCCTCTGGAGCTGCTGTGTCCCCTTGGTGTGATCATGTCTGGGGTTTGATCCTATTGATAATGGGTGGCAAAGCCCAGCACAAAGGCCACTTTGAAACACTAATTTTAGAAAACTTAGGATTTTAGCTAAAAGTGAGAAGTTAGAAGGAAAACTTGAAGTAGTGATCTGAAACTTAGATAATTGACTGTCTGTCATCTTATGTTTGCTCAGCTGTGCTTACAGTGGGAAAAGATGAAACTGGTAAGCAAGCCCGAAAAAGCACGAACAATCGCAACCAGAAACCCATTCTTTGAAAAATTGGACTATCCCCAGAAATCATTTGTATTGTCATGAACAGAAAAGGTTGAGAGTTCAGGGTGAGGAAGACTCGACTTACTACCTCCTTCTAAGACCCCTCCTCATAAAAACGACCCCAGACTTAATTTAAGAAGCGATTTACGCATACTTAACATCCATTCAAGCTAATTACCATAGGAAGCAGGGGATGGGAGGGGCTGATATCATGAATATGTATTTGTCTGAATATTTTGTCAATAAATAGATTCTGTGATCACCTGTAATTTTGCAGTGTATTAGGGGGCTACCCCACGCTGCTGCCCAGCGCTGAATGAACACACACTTTCTAACTTTAAATTGTTAGAGAGTCTTTTGCCCATCTCAGCTGAGTATCCGTACTAGGCCAAGACTCATATTTTGATAAATCAACTTTAGATTATTTATAAAGCTTATTGAGAAGAAGCAGCACCTCAAAGGAGAGAGTCCTTGAGCTGAGATGTGGGTTGTGAGTTGTGGCTCCAAAGGAATCTGCTCTCCTGGTTATCTTGGTCAGTGGCACAGGGCAGAAGCAAATCTCCAGGCACTGAAGACCCCGTTAGTGATGATTCCATGGTGATAATTCTGGCTCAAGAAGCCAGAATGAAGCCTTGACTCATCCGAGATGTCTCCTGGCAGCAGCTCTGCACTGTGCTGTGGATGTGGCCCCACATGCCTCTGCTTTCTCAGCAGGGAGAACAAGGGATTAGTTCTTTTCACAGCACATCAGGAGACTCCCCCCTGTGTGAAGCATTTTGGACTCCCTGTGCTCATAGCACTGCTTTTAGTATTTAATGAATGAGTCTTAGAGTCACTTAGGCTGTTTGGCTCTATTTGAGGGCTCCAGTTTTCTTTCCCTGTCTTTTTTTGATATGTTTTTCACCAGTGATACTCTAAAAGCTAACTGGGGTCACTGGAACTCCAAAAGAAAGCAATAAAAAGGCCCTAAGGAGGATGATTCTCTCTAAATCCAACCTTTTGGCTCCCTGAGCACAGAGCAGGGACAGTAGGCTCCCAGGAATGGGGAGAGATGTGAGCCATGCATGGTAGAGTTTGCAGTCTATTTTTTACTTTAAAATGTGACGAATCCCGTCCCAAAGATGAGGTGGGAAGAAAATCTCATTTGTGAATCCTGTCAAGACTGTGACATAAAAAAGGTGCTGCCTGTGCATCACTGCAGAACTTGGTCGTGTATGCCTTGCAGTGGGAGTGTAAGCAGTTAGAGTGATGCAAACCTACAGGCTTGCGTGCTGATTTAGGGAATCTAAGTGCTAAAAGTAATTTAGCATCCACTAAAAATCCACCCTGAATATGGTGAATTGCCATGACAAAGGAAAAACAACTTTCAAGTTCTCTTGCCATCACAAAGGAAAAGCAGCTTTTGAATTCTTTTGGGCTCTTGCTTGTAGAAGTCCTAGGGCTCTCATCAGAGCAAAATTTGTGAGTTCTAACAAGTGGTGCAACTATGGGTCTGAGTATTTCAGAAACACCAGAGGTTGGTTCATAGAATTCTGTAATCCTAGAATCTGAACTTCCTGCAGGTTGAAGAAATCATTAGTAGGGCCAAACAAACTCACTTCCTGTGGGTGGTCTGGAATTGTGTTTGCTCCTTGTGGGGAACCAGCTGATACCTCCAAGCACTTGCTGTGTCTGAGTATGACATGTTGATCTAATTCTTTTGCTCAAAGACAGTAATGAATTACCAGGAACAACAAATTGCTAAGTCTTTTCTTATCTGCACTGAAGCTTTCAACTCAGTTTCCAAATCTGAGCTGTCAATTATATTGCTAGAAAATTCAAATTACCCTCACTAGGAACTTTCTTTTTCTGTCCCATGCATCACATGTAATTCAACAATCCTTTTCTGAAATGTTCTGCACTCTATATGCTTTGCACAGTCCTGTTTATTCCAAGTTGCTCTCTACAGCTTGAATACATTCCACAGCAATTTCCAGCAATATAGGAAAATACTATTTTTGTGAGCAAGTTCTCCCAGTCTCTTCCCGGAAGAGCTCTGGCATCCTACACCTTGGTGAAGAGCCAGGAAGTTCAGTCAGGAAAAGTTTTGTGTCATGCAAAGTGGTGGCTCTGAGAGAAGGTTTCATCCTCTCTGCTCTACTTGAGCCTCCCACACCTCCTTGCCTCACCAGGCAGTGTTTTCACACAAATAGCAGCCAGAGGCAGTGGGCATACAGAAAGGGAAAGTCTGAAGGCACAACCAAAACCAGACTTACTTGGAGTGGCCAAACACAAGGGCAGAAATTTATGGAGGCTCTGGAGGTTCCATCATTGGAGGGGTTCAAAATTTGGCTGGGTCCTTAGTGACTTGCATTTTTTTCCAGGTTCTTCTCTGTTTGAAGCACCCATACTGGAACCCCTGTTCCTGCTCATTTCCCTGTGTTTGGCTTCATCTCCTTTAGATCCTGTTTGAAACCCAGGGATGGACCTTGGACATCATTCACCACTTGCCAAATCTGTGACAAAGGAGCCTCTTACCAGCAGCCAGCTCTGCCCAGTGTGCTCAGGTAAGGGATGGCCTGTGCTGGGGTCATCCTCTGCTCCTGGCATGCTGGCCCTCAGAGACAGCATCTTCTCCAAAACCTGCAGAAGTGTTGGCTCATCTTTGATCTGTGGGTCATACAGCTGGCTAAAACTGCTCATTGCTGAGCATGGATTAATACGGAGTGCATGGTGCTTACCCAAGGGAAAAAAGTATTTTTCCTGCTATTAAAATGCTGCACATTGAGTAGGGATGTGGGGAAAGGGATAATACTTAAATGTACTGAATCTACAGAAAATAGATGCAGACTTAAAGTAGGGCTACTGGGAAAATCTGACTAGCAGTTACTCAAATATTTTTAACACAATTTGAACACGTGAAACTGTTGCCCATTTCGGGTCATTGAAACACAGATTCTGCTCGTACATCAGGACACTTCTGTCCAGTGGTGATAGAAAGGATGGTCCACAGCAAACAGGACCCAAAAGAAATTTCCAAAGCAGTGGCCACAGTTGGTAGTTTTAGGAAGGATCTCTTGACAATAGTTCTCTAATCTCTCACATTTCTCATCAGGAGTGGAGTTGAAAGAGATCTCCAGGATCAACCATTCAGTCCCAGAGCTGGAAGATATCAGAAAACATCCTCCTCTTCATCAAACCCTTGATCCAGCTGTGCTGTTTGTTCCTCTCCACCTTGCAGGGAAGTTGTTCTGGGCACTCACTGATTTCATGGCAGGACACACTTTCTTCCTAAGAAAGGAGCTCTGGTAATGAGCTACTAACACACACATTTTGAGCTTAAACCCATGGGGTTTGACTCATCTTTGTCATTTAGGTAAAGCAGCTGAGCCTTTTTCTGCTTATCCATCTGATGTGCTCCAAACCAGCCCCATGATCCAGCAGCTGCTGTCTCCCTTTCTGGGAGCCCAAGGCTGGGATGGCTCTTTTGAAGAACAGGAGGAACAGAGTGGCTGCTCTTTCCTAACCGTTGCATTTTCTTGTTCTTACCTTTGGCACTTCTGCACATCCTTCATGGTTTCATCTTGGTTTTGATCTTCCTTAAAGTCTGGCCTTCATCTTCCTGTCTCAAAACATTCTCTTTCATTTCCTGTGGGAGGAAGAGACTAGTCCAGAGGAATCAGATAGAAGTTATTGAATCTGTTTGCTTGCAGATTGCCAGCATGATGGATTTAAGGAGAGAAATGCCTGGTGTTTCGTGCTTTTGGAAGACTTTGCTCCATAAATAAAGGTGAGAACCTCACCCTAGCAATGCTGCCAGATGAATTCAAGCCCTCCAGTACCTGCTCCAAGGACTCTGTGATGCTGCCAGTTCATCTTGAACCATCTTGTTCCGTGCCAGACTGGAAGATGATGATGAGGAGTGACAAGCTGATAGTTTGTCTGTAGAACATCCTGAAGTGACTTGACAAGACTGCCATGCCATAATCACCTTTCTTGCATTTCCCAGCCTTTAGGCACCACCTTGCTCTTCTCCTTGCACTTCAGAGCAGGACATGGAAAATCAATCATATTTCTCAAGAAACTGATTTTGTGAGAGAGCCCCAAGAGCTAATTCTGTTCAAGGACTCTCTGATTCACAGACTTTATGATTAGCACAAAGTGATGACAATGTTTTTTCACTTTACAGCAAAGTCATCAAATGTCCTGTTGTTTCATTTGTTTCACTTGTCAAAGGGAAAAGTAAGCATGAACTGACCATGGTTGTGGACATGTTCAGCAGTTCCCATTGCAGTTCCCATTTAGCTGTCCTGCCCAAAGCATCACATCACAGCCTCAGCCCAAGGGTCAGGGTGCCTTGAACATTACTTCAAGAACAAGTCCTAGGAGCTCCAGGAAGGCTGACTTAGTGCCAATAGTTAATTCGGGTGAAAAATGTTCAGTAGGACTGGTTCTGAGTGCTACTTTAGCTGAAAAGAACACATTATCAGTTGAGCATTTGTGTTTTGCATTCTGTGTCGTTTCCCATTTTCTCCTTGCAAGGTTTCAATGTTCCTGTTCCACTGATGCAAATACCCACTCAAGGCACTCATTGAGCTGGCTTTAATGAGCACTTTAATGAGCTGCTGAAAATTCAGGGCTGCATTTGAAATGCTAACAAAAATGTCTGTCACATTATTCCACAAACTGTAAAGGACTGTTTAATAGATCATGTAATCACAGAATGTAAGGACATGGAAGGAACCAGTTGTAACAGCTTGCTTGGGACTTTTTCCAGTTGGGACCTCCTGACAGGCTAATTCATCTATGTGGTCACTCACCCAAATGACAATGGAAGTCTTTCACATATCCAAGCCAAAATCAGTGATTTTTGACATTACAGTCTTCAGACTAAATTTAAAAGTATATAATTAACTGTAAGTGTTATTTTCAAAATGCTCTGGTTAATAATTCTTTCCCTAGGATATTCATGATACCATTTGAGAACTTCTTTGAGTATGGTTGTTGAAAGAAAAATAACAGAACCAGCAGGGGCACCATTATTAATTACTCCAACCATCCTATATTCTGAACATCAAGTGCAGTAGATTGGCTTAGTGAGTATGTGAACAGGAACATTTGTAGGAGTAGGAGGGTGTCTGTGCCAGGAAGGAAGGTGGCTATGGAGACGTGAGTGGCTAAACAGAATATCAATTGAATGGTGTTTGGCAAAGAAAGGGAGCATCCATTCCCACCTCTGTGACAGCTTGGATGTCAATCTGAATAACCACAAAAACCTTTCACCCAGGTTCAGGTTGTCACTGAAACTGCAGGAAAAACAAAAACTCTCCAGCAATATTTTTAGTGTTAGAGAATCAAGCATTACTTTATTCTGTCCAGGATGCTGTTCTGGCCAGGATGTGCAACAGAAAAAAATTTCATTCACACATAGCCAAGGTTGTGCAGAGAAAATAATTTCATGACACATGACTTTGATTGGATTTTTCACATGTCTTGTGTGTGAAAGCCTCAGGAGAAAACCAGGGTAAGGACCATGGTGTCATTTGTACCAAGAGAAGATGCAAATGAGCTCAGCAGAGCACAGGCACCCCGAGAGCAGGTGGGTGACAACAAAGTACCACAGAGCAAATACACATTCTGTCTTCCTGTTGTACTGATTGGAGACAGATTGCTGCTCTAAAGATCTTGTCAGGAAAATTAATCCACAGACATTGTCCAAAAAGGAGAAGGAGGAGTCCTGTAACTATATCTGAATAAAGGGAGAGGCCATGGGGCATTCACCATGGGTCTCTGAAGTTGTTGGAGGACACAGCTTCCTTTTTATCCCAACTTCCCAGCTGCATTTCCCTCTCTCTTTCCCCACTGGCTGAGCTACTTGAGAGGCACAGACTTCCCCAAACACCCAATACAGACCCTCTTCTAATCTATTCCCCACCCCTCTTTATCTTTTCCTTGTGTCTCTCTTCTGTTGCTCTAACTCCAGGGTTTTAACACAGTCTTGAGTGACAGTCTGTGTCAATTAGTGAAATTCCTGTGGAATTTCTGATTCCTCCCAATTGCTTCTTTCACTTATCAGTATTTATCTACCAGCACCCCTACTCCTTGTAAAGACACCTCCTTCTCATTCCTTTCAATCTAAAGGGAGGAAGTGCAAAAAAAGGGATTGTGTGAGTGGCTGAAAGGGAAAAGCTACTTAAATAGACCACTGGAGTGTTTATGAAATTAGGCTTTAGGAAATACAGTTTATTCAATGTGCTTTTAGTTTAAGTTAGCATAAGGATGATTAAATTTTATATTTTACACAGTATCTCATTAATTAAATTTAATATTCAGGCTAAATCCTAAGATAAGGAGAAGAGAAGCTGATAACATTTTTGGTGCAAAACTTTTCTAAAGGAAAATATTCAACATTTACTTAGAAAAATGAGCTTCATGTAAGTGAAAGAGATAAGTAAATCCAGAATATAAAGCTGAATTTTTATTACAGTAATTTCACAATTATAAGCCACACTTTTTTCATTGAAGAATCCAGCCTACCCCAGTAGTGCAGCTTATATTCAGGTGCGGCTTATCTATGGACAAATCCCAGTGAAATGCCAACCTGGAAGTGAGAGCCGGCCGGGGAGGGTGCCTGGGGCTGCTTTTAAAGGCTTCTCTGGTCTGTGAAAACTGTTTGCAACTTGAGCACCTGACACCAAACTGAGCTGGCAGCAATTCTGTAACTAATTTGTTACTTTGTTACACATGGATCCTCAGGTTTAAAAAAAAAAGAAAAAAAGTGCTGCTTATATTCAGGTGCGGCTTATATATGGACAAATCCCGTGGTCTGCCTGGCTACCGGGAGGTGCGGCTTATAATCAGGTGAGGCTTATAATAATGAAATTACTGTAAGTCTTGAGAAAAATACTCCAAGTTTATTCGAGAGTTTAAAATCCCCTTTAAAATTCTGCTGGGCTTTCATTGCGGTGAATTTTCAGTTGGCTGCTTGGCTTGACCACACAGTCAAAAATCTTCTTTTGTGTGCCCAGACCTGGGTGGTGGTGACTCACAGAGGGTGATGTGGGGTTTTGCTGTACACCCAGTTTGGGAATGGTTGTGTTGGTTTTCTGTTTTTCTCGTGCAGTGCAGCCTCTGTGGGAAGCAGATATCAGAGTGCTCTGTGGAGCAGCCGGAGCGTTTCGCAGAGGCTGTGCGAGCACACACAGCACAAGCAGCTAACACACAGGACACATTTAGGTTTGCTATACATAGAGTGGGTGAACTGTCCTCTCTGTGCACAAATATAGACTCAGTGCTACGTCACAGCACTCGCCTCTGCCTGAAACCTTCTCTGCAAGGCTCAGCTGACGCTGAGTTAAGCAGCAAGGTTTTCACGCAAAAGGAAATTGGAGAATTTTGGACACCTTTGGTCTTATCCTGACGGTGTGAGTGGGGCTGGACTCCCCTGGGTGCTTCAGCTTCTCCCACCCAGCCCAGTCTTCCTCCAGAGGGGCTCAGTGACCCTGCTCTGGGGGTGCAATGTGGGGACAGGAGGGTCCAGTAGAATTGAGATTATTTTACAGCAGACAAATGCAAACAGTTGTGTGTGGTGTCCCTCTTTAATCTGTGGATAAAGAATAACACACCTCAGTGTGCAGAGTTGTAGGAAGAGGACCGGCTTGGAGAAACAGAGAATGTCTGGAGCACCAAAACATCCTGGGAATTCTAGATGCAGCTGTGTGGATCTCATGAGGATAAGTTGCATATTTCTCTTTAGAGACCCTCTCCCTTTTAAAATTCACTGGACTGGTAGGGCTGGGGCAACGCTGCTATAAAGAGATTTCTGCACTTTTCTCTGAAACATATGGTTGTGTACAGGAGGGAAGGCAGCTATTGTGGTTTCAGCATTCATTATGTTTAATATTGGATTTATTTAAATTTGGAAGACCAAAATGGTTTCTTTTGGGACAAAAGAAAATATTCTGGTTTATTTGAAATAGAGTATTTGTCTCCTGCAGGAGTGGTGGGATGGGAAGGATGTACAAGGAGTCATATTTGTTCATTTTTGTTGATGCAATTTGCCTTCCACTCACACTGATTTTTACCTAAAATTTTATTTTTAAAATATGAACACAAAACCTGAGGGGAGTGGGAAAGCCATACCTTTTGTAATGTCAAAAATAAGTGCTTTGGTTTCAAAATGTCCGAAAAAAATCACTTGTCATGCTGTGGTTCTATTCCAACAGAACTATTTCTCTCTGTGTCAGAAACTGTAAGAATTTTCTGCTTAATTTTCCCTTTCAAGCGTCCAGTCCAAGCCTTGATGGAAGAGAAATAGGGTAGTTCCAACAGGTCCATATTTTCCTTGTGGTGGGGGCTGCAAATCTGGACTCAGCACAGCAGAATCTCTCATCTGGAGCCTGGAAAAGCAAGTTGTGGTGCTGAGGGAAAGCCGGAGAGTTAAGGGATTCAGCGACCAAAAGGCTCAGTGCAGGAAGTGTTCATCTTAAAGAGAGAGGCTGAGCTGTCCCAGGGTGGAACTAAGTGTTTGAGTCACCTCTGAGCTGGGAACAGAGTCAGTGGGGAGCACTGAGGAGGGACAAAATGACCTAGCAACAGCATCACAGAATCGCTGGGTTAGAAGAGACCTCCAAGATCATCGAGTCCAATCCAGTCCCTAGCATCTCAACTGAACCATGGCACCCAGTGCCACATCCCGTCTTTTTTAAACACATCCAGGGATGGCAGCTCCACCACCTCCCCAGTCAGACCATTCCAGTACTTTATTATTCTTTCTGTGAAAAACTTTTTGCTGATATCCAGCCTGTATTTGCCCTGGCACACCTGAGGCTGTGTCCTCTGGTTCTGTCACTGCTGCCTGATAGAGACCAAGCCCAGCTGAGCACCGGCACCTTTCAGGGAGCTGTAGAGAGGGGTGAGGTCACCCCTGAGTCTCCTTTTCTCCAGGCTGAACAACCCCAGCTCCCTCAGCCCTTCCTCACAGGGTTTGTGTTCCAAGTCCTTCCCCAATCTCGTTGCCTCCTCTGGACTCACTCAAGTGACAAGATGCTGCATGGCCAGGCAGACCCTGTGACATGGTGCCAGCAGTCTGGTCATCCTCTCAGACAGCTTTGGAGGTGTTGCCCACCTCCTCCTGCTGCCTGCTGGAATGGGAATTGTTCTGCACCTTGTGCAGACAAATACTGCAGCTGGATCATGGATGTGTGTCTTAGGTTGCAATACAGGATGTGCCCCAAAGTTTGTATTCTGTCACCATCTGCTGAAACCAGCTGGGGCAGTGATCCTGATCTCCAAGAGAGGTATTATCTGTTAATGGGCAGCTGTTAAACCAGCTGGGGCAGTGTTCTTTATCTTTCCCTCAACCTATCCCTCCTCCAGGAGATCTCTCCTGTTCATGGCCATTGAATCCATGGCCATTGCATGACTGATAAAATTCCATTGTCCCATGGGGAGATGCTTCACCCAGGGGGAGGAGCCAAACATTTCCTACCAAGATAAAAACTGAGATTTTGGAACATCAGAGCAGCCTTTTTCACCGGATTCCAGAGGAAAACCAGACCCTTCCACATCATCACTGGAGCTTGGGAGGAAACTGCACCTTGTCCAGGAGCACTGCTCCAACTGAAGCACATCTGTCACTGCAGGAGGATGCAGCCACCATTGAATGGCACTGCTGCCAACACCCTGACTGACTGACGGCTGTCAGCTTGGATTCTGACTCTGCCAGGGTTTGGGCTTTGTTCTTTGTAGTACTGTATTTCTATTTTAATTTTCCTAGCAAAGAACTGTTATTCCTAATTCCCTTATCTTTGCCTGAGAGCCCCTTAATTTCAAATTATAATAATTTGGAGGGAGGAGGTTTACATTCTCCATTTCAAAGAGAGGTTCCTGCCTTTCTTAGCAGACACCTGTCTTTCAAACCTAGACAATGTGACATGGACATGGCTCCCTTGAAAAGGAAATATTATCCTGGGAGATGAACTAGCACCCCTAGCTCCAGGAAAACCTTGTGCAGAGCCTGCTCCAACTGCTAGCCCAGTGTTTTGTTCCCATGAAACCACATCCTGTGGGAGCGACTGAAGACTTGCACATGATAGACCTACACATCCCAGAGTCTGCCAACATTATTGCAGAGTGACTGGATCTGCCTGAGCTGCAGACTGCCTGTCTGCTCCTGTGCTGCCAGGCAGATGGGCCTCTCTGCCTGGATGTGAAACCCACTGAGGGTAACAAACAGAATCTCACTTTTTTTGGTCACGGGATGTTCTTTGCATGGTAGAGCTGGATCTCATATCAAAAATGTCTTATCTTGAATACAAACATGCTCACGGGTAGATAAGATCAATTAAAGTGTAGCATCTTGCAAATCAGCTGGCTCTGAAGCTCCCCCAGTCTCTTCCAGAGAATGAGTCAGAGCATGTGGACTCAGGATTGCATCTCCAGAGAACACAGCAAGTGCAGGCTAATGTTCTGCCCAGGAAACTGATAATGGGGATCAGTGCCACCCAGTTTGTGCTGAAAAAGCTCCAAAACATGAGAAAAACAGGCTGTTTGGTTGGGATTTTCAGGAGCAGGTTTTGATCTCATTAACTATTTCACGAGCCATGCAGAATTTTCAGTTCTGTAAAACAGTCTGGAACTTGCCTGCTCAGTCTGTTAGAAGAATATAAATTACTGTTTCCAGATTTCCAGATATGAAATGGTTCCACACTGAAGTGGGGAATTAAACACTGGAAGAGGAACCCAGTGAGAGTGTGGAGACTCCATTCTTGAAGATATTAAAAATGAAAGGCCCTCAACAACCTGAACTAATCTGAAAATTAATCTACCTTTAAAGCTGGCCTTACTTAAGGGAGATTGGTTGGAACACGTGGTCCTTAGAAATCTTGTATTGCTCTGTAATTCTGTAAATTATAAACAAATAACAAAGAAAACTGTAATGAATTGGTGATTCAGATCTGAACCTAAGTCTCAAGGTGTTGCATTTGGACAAAGCTGTGATGGATGTTGCTTTGTAGTTTTTTCCCCCAGTAGTTCTTGCCCAAAGCATTGCCCTCACTCCTTGCTCTGTGCCACAGCCTTCTCCTCACAGGTCCTTCCTCACACAGCATCCTCACTTAAAGATATATACAGCCCCTTCCTCGTGATATTTAGCATATTTGACAAAATGTTGGCTTGCACTTCTCCCACTGACATGAAAACGCAGTTAGAACTGCCTTTTAAAAGCGATTTTTTTCTGGCATACTGAAGAGTGATTAAAATGAGACATTTCTGTAAATTGGTCAGTGTATAATTAGAAGTTTAAAGTCAAGGTATTTTTAGTATAACAGATACCATTATCTCCACCTTTCCATTTAAGAGTAGGAAGAAGGCTACACAACTACAAGAAGAAAAGAAAGGGGTTTCCAAGAATGCTCAGTGAGTTGGATGTTGCAAAATTCCCCTGCATTACAGCAGCTCAAACTCCCCCCCAAGCCATGACAACCCTCAGGATAAAACAAGGACAAGCTGCACATTTCTACACATTTTGTGGTTCACAGAGAGGAGAAAATCCCATGTGCCTGGTGGGATTTTAGCCCCTCAGGGTGAGTGGACTGGGTGCCAGATCTCCTTCCATTTCCAGAACTTGCCTCAAGCCACTGCTGGTTTGCTTCACACTGCAGTGAGGTCTGTTCCAAACCCAGATCTGTCCTTCCCATCTGTCATTACATAACAGGTCCATCAAGATGTGGCCTTTGACACCCTGTGGCTATGGATGGACTTCATTGCATATAAACAAAGGATCATCGTTACATCAATGTATGGGACAAGGCAATTGAAATCAGACCCACACAATGGCTCAGGAATCACATTTCATGTTTCATTTTTGTTTTTTTTTTATTTATTAAAATAATTTTTAATTAATTATTGAAGAAGCTCCAAAATAAAAGGGGTACAAGTGGCTTCACGGGTGTCCTGGTTGATTTTTTGCAGCAGCCAGGAGGAGCATGGCTGGGACCTTGGGTTTATTCCATACAATTCATACTGGATGATGGCCAAGGCAGAAACACTGAACCCGGCAGTGAGTTCTGCTCCTGCATCTGGGATCCAGACTCCAGTGAGAGCACCTGGAGCAGGGCATGGACCTTCTCCTGCACTGCTTCTCAGGGTGAGCAAGAGGAACAGGGTGCCTGTAGTGAAAGGAAAATCCTCTGTGTCTGGTTGTGCTCTCCGCTCGACTGCAGTGCTGAAGTGAGCAAACACACTCAGAGTGCTTCCAGCTGTCCCAGCCACCCTCCCAGACAGGCAGCTGCCCTGTTTGTGCTGCCACAGCGAGGACTGAGTCCTCCTCACTGTCTCTGAAGTGCGTGTTGCTCTTTGAGAAGCATCTTTGAACCCGTCTGCCAGAAAGAGAAATGAAGGATTGACCTGTGAAAGTGATTCTTGCAGGATTCTTCGAACTGGAAATGGCTTATTCTGGTAGTAATTCCCATTGGTACCTTTTCACTCCTCACTGCAAAGCTCTCCCAATCCCTAACCAGCTGCAAAGACAAATCCAGACACTGGTGATAAGTAAAAGCCCAAGGAATAGCACATCCAACAGACCAGGGAGTGGTAATATAAAACTCTGCAGACTTTTGCACTGTGGTTGAAAGCAAGGGAAGTTTGGTCAGGTACTACCTTCAGAGGAGTTGTACAATTGGAAGGCATCATATCTATCATCCCACCTTGCCTGGAATATTGCTCTTTTTTATGTGTGTACAACAAGAGAAACATTCTACAGAATAACTGCTGAGCAGAGAGCAAGAAACTGGCCTTGTGGTGTGCATTGAACTCAAGAGCAAGAAATCCTGCTCTTGAAATCTTGCTGCAGATTTTGAGGGAGCAATGGAAATGGCTGGGCAGCACTTTGGCACTTTGCCTGATCCTCCAGAGCGGAGATTTGCTCTCTGCCTTGCAGTGTTTCCCTGTGGCCAGGGTTTGCTGGTGCCTCTGGGTCACAGAGCCTGGGAGGAGCCCATTTCAGCTTGATCCTCTTTGCTGTGCCACAAAGGATGGGTGGTGGGCTGGGGGATGAGACTGGTGAGTTTTGTCCAGCCCAGGGCTCCTTTTAGCACAAAACTCACTGGATGGAGCAGTTAGCCAAACCCAGGGAGGATCAGAGCAGTCACTTCCTGGGAAACTCTGCTTTTTTTCTGCCTTTCCAGGGTGACTCATTCAGACAGCTGCAATGTGGAGGCTTCAAGCAAGTGATGCAAATTCTGCTTTAAGGGAAAGCTAAAAAAAGTTGGAAAAAGAAAGAGAGGAGAAGACAAAAACAGGAAGCAAGGAGGGTGTGACTTCACCCACAGCAAGGACCATGATTTACAATCTCAGCAGGGAAAGGTGCTCTGCACAGAGCAGTAACTCACAGCATGCCAGGGCTTATTTTAAAACAGAGACTACTGTCAGCCTTGTTCCTAGCTAGAAGCAGAAATGAAAAGAGAGAAAGGATGCATCACTCTGATTTTCTCTACTTTGTGCAGCTTGTAAGGAAACTCACTGTGGGAGAAATCTCTTCTAAGAGGATCCTTCCATTGTGAGAGCAGAATTATCTTCAGCAGCCACTGAGGAGATTTCCTGCAGCGTGGAAGAGCCAAAAAGTTTTCCATTTTCTAGTAACACAGAACATATATCCTGTTGCCATTGAAGATGTGTGACTGTAAATTCTGCATTCCCACAGAGAGGGAGGAATACCATTCCAGATCACCCATTCCTCACAAGATTTTGCTGTCAAGGTGACTGCTGTGTATGCAAGGAAGGAAGCAAACTAATTAGAAAATATCCTTTAGATATTCACCTGGGGATGTTCCACCAGCTCTGCTTTGAGCATTTCTCCTTTCTTCTGGGCAATGAACACCTGTGAGTGAGCAGAGAACTGCTGGGCCTGGCTCAGCTCAGCAATTGCAATTCTCCAAGTGTAACACCTGCAGAGCTTGCTCTGGATCACAGTCCCCTTGTGCTTCATCCCTAAGCTCTGTGATTTACTGCAGTGCTCACCTTCACGGGTGTGCTGGAGCCAAGAGGAGAAATCCACGCTCCAGGGGTCAGTACTACACCCAGCTGCATTTCACCTCCCAGCCTGAAAACAAGAAACAGAGATGGATTGTGAGTTTGGAATTTGTTTGGATCTGCTGCTTTGTTCTTTGGATTTTCCCAAAGAAACAGCCCTTTACTCTTCTGGGTGCTTTGCAAACCCATCCCAGGGCATCAGAGCCTCTCTGAGCAGCTGTAGGCAAGAGGTTCTATTCCAATTGCAAACTACACAGTATCTGCTTCTTTTTTTGGTAGTTAAATGTTATTATAATGCTTAGCTCTTTCTCTTATGCCAGGCTTATAAGTCTCTGAGGTATTTTTATCCAGTGCTATAAAAATGAACAATGTCTTTATCTGTTGAGCTTCACATGTATCTATTCTAGCTGTCTGCTAAAATTTTAAAAAGTAAACTACTAAATTCCTTGGGCAACAAAGCTCCATTGTGAACTGCCTCAGTGTGGATGGGGACACTTGGTACAATTCTCAGGAAAAAATTGGATCAGACCCAGGGGAAACACCCAAAATACCTTCCTTTAATGACAGTGACAGATCCTGAAGCAATTATTTTGAAAGCATGTAGTCTAAGTATGATATTAAAGTGAAAGTAGCTCCATGGTTATAAAAAAGGAGATAATAATAGCAAAAGCCTCTCAGTAACATCCATGAACAATAGCAAGTAGCTCAGACTCCAATGCTGGGATCTGATGCAAATATAACACAAAGGTCAATAAGCAGTATGCTGTCCTTATTTCATCTTGTCTGATGGGTTTTATCCTCTCTCTTCTTTCATTTTATTTTTCCAGTGTAGTTTTGGTCAGGATTTGGATGAGCACAAATAGTTTATTTCCTTCACTGTTTGGTTTGCCTACAAAAAGCCCAGCAAGGCACTGCCAAATGCAAGGAAAAGTAGATGGAGCAAAAGTAACAAAAAAATCCATTCAAAATTTTGTACCAAAGGAAAAAAAGAAGACAGAAGACAAACAAACAAAAAATAGCCAATATAATTTTCCAAAATTTAATGAGATTTTGGACAAAATGTAGAAATTTTGTTTTTTACAAATGTACAAAATGGAAATTATTTTGAGATTTTTTTCCCCTCAGTGTCGTTTTCTCCATATGGTTTCTAATGTGTTAGAGACTAGGCAGAGCAAAGGGAAGAAAATAGTTATTTATTGAAAGGAGTAAAATAGGTATTTATTGAAAGGAATAAAATAGGTATGTACTGAAAGGATCCACCTTGGGCAGTGCAAGAGCCTGATCAGGGCTACACCCAAATCAAATCCACCATGGATCCTGGGCACGAGTTTTACACTTTTATAAGTTTTGCTTCACTTCCATCTTGGGGTCAATTGAGCAACCACAGCCCCAGGGTATGAAGTCTCAGCCCCCCTGGCTTGCCCCATTCCCCTTGGTGTTATTTCTGTTTTTTGGGTACCAGTTGTCCTTGATTCTCCAGCTAGAAAGGAATTGTTTTGTCCGACTCCCTGTGAAGAGAATTTACACCTAATATGTTGTTTCAGAGTTACACACAAAGCAGCAGAGATTCTGAAAAATATAAAAGCTAAAACCCAAGGCATCATTTCCCCCTACAGACCTGCAGGGATCTCTTCCAATTATCCTGTGATTTGACTTTTCCATGCACAGAGACTATTTCAGACTCTGACATTTGTGAGAATAACGTGAGAGCGGAGATGCCACCAGCACAAGGAGAGCTCGCTGCTGTTTGCCCGTGTGCTTTGCCACATTGCTGGAGAGCAGGGCAACATGGACAGCTTTTTCTCACACCTTTGGGTATTTGAACCCTTCTTAGCAAAATGCATTGTCAGGAAAATAATGGGAGTTGACAGGGACAAGTGGAGTTTTAAAAATTAAATCAAAGTGTACTGGGCTCAGTGTTTTCCCTTGTTCTTCTCTTCACACGCATTAACTTCATATTAGAGTGTGAGACAAGGAAAGGATGCAAGGAGCAGACACAGATCTATCACTTTTAATCAAGAATATAAATATTTATTCAGTAGCCTTCCATTAACAAACACCTGGGGCAGAGGATTTGCCACAACATTAGAGCTGAATGTCAGCCTAAAATCCAAGGTTCTCAGTGGTTGCATGCAGGGATCACTGTCAAAAGAAATAAACGTTTACTCAACCTGTTTACAGCCCTTTCCTTACTTCAGCTCTGACTGAATCATTGCTTTTATGAGAGCCAGCCAGGCTGGACACAGCAAAATCCCCACTCTGTGCATGGAGATGTCTCACAGCTCTGGGGTCTGGCATAACCCAGCACTTAACTGCAGGTGGCACATGGATCTCCCTTGTCTTTTCCAAAATGACCATGCCAGGTCCTTCAGTCTTTCCTCACACAATGGCTGTCCCCAGCCCTGATGCCAGGACCACACACTCTGTCCAGAAAAATGCTTCACTAAGTCAGTGGGAGAGCAGTGCTGGTAGAGAATTCCTCTCTTCTGTGGAGGAAAATCCATGTCTATGTAGAACAATGTTGTTTTGTTGAATGTATAAATAAGACATCAGGGAGTTCAGCAAGCACACACAATTTCTTGGGGGCTGACTGCCTTTCTCAGACACATTCTGCACAAATCAGATGGTTAAAACAGGCTCAAGGAACTCCTGGAAAAGCAAGTGCCAAGCAGTTCAAGGCTCTGCTACAAGTTACCTCAGCAATCATAATACAGGTTTGTATTTTGATTATGCACCAATTTCTGAGCATTTTTCTACTTGATAAAGGAAAGAGAGGAGCCTCAGAAGAAGGAAGCATTGGCCAGGCCTTATTTCTGCTCCTTTGCAAGCCTAAGAATAAAGCTGCAAAGTCAAAATACACTTTCTGTAGAGAAGCAGTGCCTGAAGAATTTTCCATATGTCAGCCTCTAAGTGTGAGCTTTGGAATGTGACAAAAACGTGGAATTCAGAGGAAAATGGCTCACGTAGGAAAGAAACTACTGTGAGTTTCCTCCTTTTTTGAATGTCTAGGTCTTTAAGTTTTCGATGACAAATAAGGTGACATCAAATGTCAAAAAGCAAAGAGAATTCCTGAAGCAAAAGGAGGGACCCCACGTGATGCATCTGCCTTCCTCACACAAAGTGAATTTCTGTGACAAGAAGCCAGAACATTTTGTTGCTTCACAAAAGAGTTGGTTGGTAAATCATGAAGGTAAACTTCAAGGAAAGTCTTGCTGGATTCAGGAGAAATAGGTGTAAATTAGCAGTGGGCAAAATTAGACTGAGAACTAGGAAGGTCTCTTGTATTGGTGCTCTCACCACAGTTCAATGGTGAGCAAAAGCAGTTTTGAAGCACTGGGCTATAGTACTGAGACTGAATCTGCCTTTTCTTCTCTAGTCTGGGCTTGGCAAGATTTAGAAAGAGAAAATCTGCACCTCTGTCCATGTAAGCAATGGATCTGACTGTGCTGCATTCACTGCCATGCTGCTGCTGAGGAAGGAGCTATTTCTACATGAACATCATGGAGGTTCAGCATTTTCCTGACATTTCCATCCTTTGAGGAGGATGTGCTCAGATGATGGTTCACTGGAATTGCTCAGTCACTCCCACAGGTTGGACAAGGACATGGGGATACTCTCCAGCTCTTGAAAAAGCTACACCAGGGCAGCAAAACAGTTCTAGTCTCAGAGGTTTTTGTCTCTACCAGTCCAGAACCACATTAGTTTGTGCCTATGCACAGCCCTGCAGAGGTTTCCATTTCTGATTGTCACCCTTCCTGTTCAAACAAGTGAAAACACTCCTCCAGAATTTCTGGGAAAGTTAAATAGTTAATCATCACCCTGAGGAGTCACAGAAGGAGAAGCAGCATCACCAACAGATCAGAGCAGAGGAGGGCTCAGAGCACAGACCATGGGCTCGCTGTGGCACAGTCTGGCAGCCAACACCCTTGAGAAGGAGTCCTTTCCTTCCAGCCACACCAGAGAGGGAAACTGTGAAAATATCAACTTTTCAACCTTTCTACTGCAACAAAGGAATGAAAACATGAGCCTGTGAGATCAGACACCCAGGAGATGCTCTTCACCACCTTAGAGCAATCAACAGTCTGGTTGATCTGGTGAGGCATTTACTCAGGATTCTGAGGAATGGGGTTTGAATGAAGTTTATTTCTCCTTGCCGTGCCTGTAACCCTTATTCCACCACTCCCTGGCCTGGGAACCCAAGGCTCAGCTGCATCATAATTCTGGCTCAGGCTGCTGGGGAAATGTTTGAGCTGTGAGCAGAAGTAATGAGAAATTCTGGGAGTCAGACATGACAGGAAACAAAATCAGAGGTGGGACTGCTTAGATGGGCTCAGTTTAAAAAGGAAAAATGAAAAATGAAAGTCAAATAAGTGGATTAAAGGAAGAAACTTGTTAAAAGCTGTGTACAAAATCCTGATCTTCACCCAAGACCATGTCTCAGACAGCACCAAGTGGATGCAAATGTGCCTGAGCTCCACTGATGTAGAACAACAACCTCTCCAACACAGGGATCTGCAGACTGAGCCTCACCAGCACACTGCTGTGACTGTGCCAATCATGCCAATGTAGGGGTTTTTTTTCCCCCTAAGTGTTAGGCTAAAGAGTAGACTATTTTCAAAGGCTCCTTTGTCTGTAGATCTGTCTGTCTTGCTGGTGTACGTTTGTACTGACTCTGGGCCTGTGCACAAAATCTCTCTATGTACCTGTTCCTGCTCCAACAAAAAATAAAGATAACATATCTCAAAATAGAGTAGTTGCATTCTTTTTCTAAGCAGGACATTCAAAACAAGATATTAAACACAATATTGATTTTGACCTTGTAGAGGTGAGAGAATTGTGCTGTATCTGAGAGAGAGTATCTGAACAATCAAAGTCAAAGGGAGAAGAATTATTATTGATTTTTTTTAATATCTGAAGAACAGCCTGCACCCAGATTCTGATTTTCCCAGTCAGCCTAAGGAAGGCCACCAGATACTTCTTTTTTCTGCGTGGAATTACTGTTTCTGAAAAATTACCGACATCTGTGAGATCCTGGGAGAAGAACTTTACCCCTTTTTTTCTGTTCTAGGAGGAATCTGTCCCCTGCCTGTGGCACACAAGCTGTCTTCTCCTGACCAGGGAATGCAGGGCAGCAGCAGCAGCTCCCTTGGGATGGCCACAGACCCCAGCCCAGCCTGCCCTCTGCTGCAAAGGTTCCGTGCAGAATTCCAAGGGTAGAATTTATTCCTCAGCTGGAGCTATAAAAGAGACAGCCTTTTTCCTTTCACATTGTATCACATCAAACACATTCCCGCCCACAGAACAACACCCACATTGTTTGGGAGGAAAATAAACGGAGAAGCGTCTTTAGACTTTCAGAGAAAACTTATTGTAGCTACTCTTGTCTCAGTGGGAAATTCTGGAAGCTCAAAAGATTCACCATGTGTCTTCTCCTAGCCTGGGAGTGAAGTGATGCTGCAAAGAATTATTATTTTTTGTATAAGATTCACACCATGTGGCTGTAGTTTAAAAAGCTCGTATTTTCCTCTCAGGCTCAAGTGAGGCTTTAGCATTATGATTTGTACCATACTCAGCCATTCCATGTTCAAAACCATTCTCCATTGCAGGAGGGAATAGCTAAATGCTGCTGCTCTGGGAGCAGCCATCTCTTTGAGATTTTGAAGTTGGGACAAAACCCTCCAAGATATTTGGGGAAAGTGTGACTTTTTTTGAGACTGAGTTGAGGACAGGTACAGCAGACTTGGCTCAGGGTGAAAAATCATTTACTGAGATGTGGTGGAGAGGGTAGAGCCTGGCTATCAACAGTATTAAGTGTGAAAAAATCATGAGATTACATATATTTTGAAAGTAATCCAGTATGTAAATTAGCTGCCAGAGGAAAATGGAGACAGTTGGCAATAGCTAATTTAGAATCTATTTAAGGCCAAATGATGCTGCAAAGGGGCTGTAGCTTAAGCATTTCTGTTTCAAGACCTTGGAATCTGAATTATTTTTATATTAAAGTTTTATCTTGCGTGAACATAACTACTGCTTCTTCAGAAAAAAAAAAAAAAAAAGAAAAAAAAAAAAAAGAACATTAATTTCTCATTAGCTACTAAAACTGATAAAAACCACTAACTGCATAGCTTTAAAATGCTGGAATTAACACAGATTCTTTCAGGTTTGGGTTGTGCTGAGAGGATGTGCAAGCCCCAGGTGCAGCAGCATCTAGGGGAGCTCTGAACCGTTCTCCATCCTTGGCCATCACCGGTACCCTGAGCTTTATCAACCCTCGACCCAACCGGAGCAGCACCGGGCTTTCCGAGCCCGCAGCTGCCACAGCCACGGGGACAAGGCCAGGCTGGCACAGCGGGGTCCGATGCAGAAACCCCCGGGAAGGGGCTGAGACCCCCCCTCAATATCGGGCAGCGCTGGCCCAGAGTCCGGCTCAGAGCCGAGA